>CAJHNH020007268.1:132500-292500 GCA_905116865.2 Candidula unifasciata
TGATGGAGTCTTGAGTTACTAGTGATGATGAAGTCTTGAGTTATTAGTGATGATGGAGTCTTGAGTTACTAGTGATGATGGAGTCTTGAGTTACTAGTGATGATGGAGTCTTAAGTTCCTGGTGATGATGGAGTCTTAAGTTCCTGGTGATGATGAAGTCTTGAGTTACTAGTGATGATGAAGTCTTGAGTTACTAGTGATGATGGAGTCTTGAGTTACTAGTGATGATGGAGTCTTGAGTTTCTGGTGATGATGAAGTCTTAAGTTCCTGGTGATGATGGAGTCTTAAGTTCCTGGTGATGATGGAGTCTTGAGTTATTAGTGATGATGGAGTCTTGAGTTTCTAGTGATGATGGAGTCTTGTGATGATGGAGTCTTGAGTTACTAGTGATGATGGAGTCTTGAGTTACTAGTGATGATGGAGTCTTGAGTTACTAGTGATGATGGAGTCTTGAGTTTCTGGTGATAATGGAGTCTTGAGTTACTAGTGATGATGGGGTCTTGAGTTCCTGTTGATGATGGAGTCTTGAGTTACTAGTGATGATGGAGTCTTGAGTTACTAGTGATGATGGAGTCTTGAGTTACTAGTGATGATGGAGTCTTGAGTTATTAGTGATGATGGAGTCTTGAGTTATTAGTGATGATGGAGTCTTGAGTTACTAGTGATGATGGAGTCTTGAGTTACTAGTGATGATGGAGTCTTGAGTTACTAGTGATGATGGAGTCTTGAGTTATTAGTGATGATGGAGTCTTGAGTTTCTAGTGATTATGGAGTCTTGAGTTATTAGTGATGATGGAGTCTTGAGTTACTAGTGATGATGGAGTCTTGAGTTTCTGGTGATAATGGAGTCTTGAGTTATTAGTGATGATGGAGTCTTGAGTTATTAGTGATGATGGAGTCTTGAGTTACTAGTGATGATGGAGTCTTGAGTTACTAGTGATGATGGAGTCTTGAGTTACTAGTGATGATGGATTCTGGAGTTTCTGGTGATAATGGAGTCTTGAGTTACTAGTGATGATGGGGTCTTGAGTTCCTGTTGATGATGGAGTCTTGAGTTACTAGTGATGATGGAGTCTTGAGTTACTAGTGATGATGGAGTCTTGAGTTACTAGTGATGATGGAGTCTTGAGTTATTAGTGATGATGGAGTCTTGAGTTATTAGTGATGATGGAGTCTTGAGTTACTAGTGATGATGGAGTCTTGAGTTTCTGGTGATAATGGAGTCTTGAGTTACTAGTGATGATGGAGTCTTAAGTTCCTGGTGATGATGGAGTCTTGAGTTCCTGGTGATGATGAAGTCTTAAGTTCCTGGTGATGATGGAGCCTTAAGTTCCTGGTGATGATGGAGTCTTGAGTTCCTGGTGATGATGGAGTCTTAAGTTCCTGGTGATGATGGAGTCTTAAGTTCCTGGTGATGATGGAGTCTTGAGTTCCTGGTGATGATGGAGTCTTGAGTTCCTGGTGATGATGGAGTCTTGAGTTCCTGGTGATGATGGAGTCTAAAGTTCCTGGTGATGATGGAGTCTTAAGTTCCTGGTGATGATGGAGTCTTGAGTTCCTGGTGATGATGGAGTCTTAAGTTCCTGGTGATGATGGAGTCTTAAGTTCCTGGTGATGATGGAGTCTTAAGTTCCTGGTGATGATGGAGTCTTGAGTTCCTGGTGATGATGGAGTCTTGAGTTCCTGGTGATGATGGAGTCTTGAGTTCCTGGTGATGATGGAGTCTTGAGTTCCTGGTGATGATGGAGTCTTAAGTTCCTGGTGATGATGGAGTCTTGAGTTCCTGGTGATGATGAAGTCTTGAGGCGGTAAGAAAGCGGAGGGACTGTGGTTGTTCTTGTGCAGGGTACCACTGTATTGCCTTGTGCCTACTAAGTGGAACTGCAAGTGATCTATGAATATTGCCCACAGCTCTAAAAATCTCACTGTCAGCCAGACTCGGACTAAAAGACTTGAACAGGTACAAAACGAAGCCATTCGCATTATTCTGTACAAGAGGCACTTCTTGTTTAGCAGTGAGATACATTCCTGACTTTCCTACCATGAACTATAGGATCCAGATTTATGGCGCTCGTGCACACCTCAAGATTTAGCTCTAATCTGAAGTACCCTTTGCACCACATGCTCTCCGGAAGAAAGGACAACAGACTAGAAACGGGGAAATCATGGTTGGGGAGAGCAGACGATGATTTCAAGCAGGTCTTAAATACATCCACCCTGGCGAGGGAGTGGGTGCCAGTGCCTCAAGCGCTCAATCGCTCAATCTCCTGTGTCGTCACCCTTGTTGGAGTTGTCGGAAGCAGAATTTCGTTGTTGTCAAGGCCGAGGTCTTTGCGATAATCAATGACATGTCAGATGAGAAAGACGTGCTGATGTACAGACTGGTCTGTTATACGAGGACATAAGAGTGCATGGGCATTTACAGCAGGTAGAACAGTCCAAGAAACCAGCGGTGCCTTCTCCATGATTACCAGCAACATAAAGATGGCGGTGACACAAGCTTTCATATGTCTAGAATCACCGGATTATTTCCAAGAGTGTGTGCTGACTGCTGAGTGATTCTATGCACAGGCTACTACTCAGACAGTGGACTGAGTCATTTTAAAACTCTCTTGTGTGTGCAGTTACCTTCATATTTGTCATAGGGCATGCAGGCGTTGATGGCAATTGAAAAAGTAATAGACTGACAGGTACTGCAATAGTTAAAGATGGTCCGCCTATGGATCACGCCTACAGAGAGATAGGAGATACCTAGGATTTTAAAAAGCAACGCGTTCACATCACTGGTAAGAATACGAGAATTTGGAGTTAGGATTGGCACGGCTAAGCATGAGATGCACACCGGACATATACTACTCCAAAGAAGCAGAACTGGTCTTGGAGTGGATACCAGCCCACTGTGCTATTCAAGGAAATGAGAGAGCAGATGAGTTGGCAAAAGCTGGGAGTAATCTTTCACAACCTCATCCACCACACAGCTACAAGGAAACCAAAACAGCGCTAAAGCAGTCTTTCGAGCGGGAGTGGAGAAGGCAGAATGGAGATTACAGACCAGAGAGTGATAGCATAAACAAATTCAACAGGAAAGAACAAACATCAATTTATAGACTTCGGACTGGACACTGTGGTCTTCGAGCACACCTGTACAGGATAGGCATAAAGGAATCTGCTGCCTATGATTGTGGAGGAGAAAGACAGACCCCTCAGCACATGCTAGGACACTGTCCTAACCTTTTCCAGCAAAGACTGTGGATCTGGCCCAAAGGAGCCACATTGCAAGAGAAGCTATGGGGGACCGGTGGCGACCTTAAACGCACAATCCTATTTGTGACCCAGAGGGGACTCAATGTTTAGCATGACTGATGTCGAACGCAGAAGAAGAAGAAACAACAGAAAGGCTCAAGAATGTGACTTGTACTGTATGCAAACACCCTTGAACATGTCTACAACTCTTACCCAGTACCTGAATGGACACAAGTATACACCGTTGGATCTTTGGAGGGAGCAGCAAACAACGCAGAAGGTGGTTCGGTCACCATGTTGCAAGATCCGCCCACATTAGAAACACCATGTGCCTCCGGAAAACTACAAACTTCGGAACAGAGCAGCAAGTGATTACTGATGCAACCAAAGTGATTATGGAAAGAAAACATAAAAACAGAAACAAAAAGAAGAAGAAGAAGAAGAAGAAGAAGAAGAAGAAGAAGAAGAAGAAGAAGAAGAAGAAGAAGAAGAAGAAGAAGAAGAAGAAAACGCAGGATCTATAAGATCAAGTACGAGGCCAAAATGCGTAACTACTTTACCAAGGAGAACCCCATATGCAGAGAACTCAAACACGGCAACGTGTTGAGAGATAAAGTGTGCGCTCTTGCCGTTGTTCATGGGATGTGTCCCAGAGTGTGTGCGCTTCAGAAATTGTTGGTGGATGCGTCCCACAGTGTCAGCTGATTTACCAGCAGTCAGTGGCCCAAGGTTTTTGTAATATGACTCATCTGTTTCTCTGTTTGTGCTACTTTTGTTATCAGAACACACCAGGCTGTACTCCACGTAACAGATGCCACTTCTGTCGTCTGCTGCGCTGAGGTGATACTCCTATGAAGAAGAGACGAAGAAGAAAAAAAAAACTAGATTAAAAAAAAATTGATTCGCCAGGAAACAGCTTTTTAAAAAGCTGGACTGGGACATTGTTTTAGAACCTCATGACAACGAGATGCCTAAAAACTGCGGACAAACATCACCAACCAATTACCTCTGTGGGTTCCGAGGCTCTATTATAGGAAAAACAAGAATAGACTACCCAAAAGCCTATCGTAGGAGTTGACTAATTGGGAGCTTCCTTTAAAGTCGGAGTGCATCTGCCTGAGAGACAAGGAACCAGCAGTCTGCATACAAATGAGTCAGATCTGTAAAACAGATGCACACGCAACACTCAGGTTTTGGAACAGGACTGAAGTCTAGAAGTGGATGAACAACCAGAACTTTCGGCCAGAATTTACAGCTGGTGAACGCTAAGAAGAAATAGAAACATCACGAACCTACAGCATCAACTCACCCACACTGCACTCAAGGTTACGTCGTCACCGTTATGCTATGCCTCTATATAACAGTGCTATATGGCTATACTGTGCTATATGGCTATACCGGCGTGACGTTGACCACACCACCCTCTGAGTGCCGACTGGTTGATAAATGATATGTTTAGCCCTATGTGCCCAGTACTCCTCAAGGCGTGCAAAATGGCGTTTTACTTACTTCTTTTAAATATGGTTAGGCCGCTGAACGGGGTTTCCGTTATTTGTTGTTTTTGTTTTTGTTTTGCCTGTTTGGTTTTCTCATACTTGCAAGTTTAATACCACAGATTGCAATTCTTGGAGGGGTTAATGGGAAGCCTAAAACAATTTCGGTCTTGTTTAATTGAGCAATAATAATGATAAATATTGTTGCGTAATTAAACAACAATTGAACCCTTTCCTTGCCTTAGAAAATTAATGGCTGCGAGCATGGGGAAGGGGCCCACCCCTCGACCCCTCGCCAGTGATGTTTTTTATTTTAATGTGGCGGTGCTCCTGCCCCTGATATTTTCTTTGCTTTGCCACCCCTGTAGTGGTGTAGTGGGGGGTGGGGTGGGGGTTCCTCAATATTAGGCTCAGTCTTATAGATGCAAGTCTGGGTCAGGGTTGAACTGCGACATACTTGAGAGTTTAAATAGGCAGTCTGTAAGACCCTGAATTCGAAAAGGCAATTTGACAGGTACAGAAGAGTCAAGAATTTAAACAGGCAATTTGAAAGGTACTGAAGACTCAAGAATTTAAACAGGCAATTTGAAAGGTACTGAAGACTTAAGAATTTAAACAGGCAATTTGAAAGCTACTGAGGACTAAAGCAATTAAACAGGTAATATGCAAAGTACTAAAGACTGAAGATTTTAAACAGACAATTTTCAAGGTACTAAAGACTCGAGAAACTAAGCAGGCAAATCTTCAAAGTACTGAGACTTCAAAACTCAAACAGGCAATTTGCAAGGTACTGAAGACTCAAGAATTTAAACAGGCAACCTGCAAGGTACTGAGCACAATAAACAGGCAATTTTCAAGGTACTGGAGACTCGAGAAATTAAACAGACAATCAGCAAGGTACTGAAGACTCCAGAATTCAAACAGGCCATTTGCAAGGTACTGAAGACTCCAGAATTCAAACAGACAATCTGGAAAGTGCTGAAGACAAGAATTTAAACAAGCAATCTGCAAGGCAATGACGACTCGATTTAAGTCAGTAAGGCACTGACGACTGGAAACAGACAGTGTATAAGGCACTGACGACTTGGAGCAGACAGTGTGTAAGGCATTAGAGCCTAAAAACAGACAGTGTATAAGGCACTGACGACTTGAAACAGACAGTGTATAAGGCATTGAAGACTTAAAACAGACAGTGTAAAAGGCACTGACGACATGTTTTAGAACCGGAGTGTTGCGTGTGCACCCGTTTTACATATCTGACTCATTTGCGTGCTGACTGTTGTTTCCTTGCCTCTCAGGCAGGTGCACTCCTACTTTAAAGAAAGCTCCCAATTAGTCGTCTCTTACGACATGCTTTTGGATAGACAGTGGGTCTATTCTTGTTTTCCCTATAATAGGACCCTGGAACCCATACAGGGAGCCAGCGATCCTCTCTAAGTCGTTTATCCTACAAATGTACGCCACTCCCGCTATCAGTAAAGGGCACTCCAGAGGTGTCCATCTATGTCTGGCTTATTTGTATCCATAGTGTTGGGGCGGGGCGGGGGGGGGCGGGGGGGGGGGCTATTTTGTCTTCCTCCAAAATGGGAACCGGAAAGTGCCGGAACTCACACGGGAGTTCACGGGATCACGTGTTGATCAAAGTAACAGAATGTATGGAGGTCTCCACGACAAAGTGGTAAAACCCGGTTGCCTCGCGCTCTGAAGGTCATGGCTGTGTTTCAAGGACGTGTCGCTCAGTTCACCAGTGAAGTTTTACGGAGATGGGATCGTAAGTGGAGCTTCGAAATCCGTGCTTTTTGCGACAGTATCGGCGGACTGATAGCCTTTAGAGAGGCAAGGCCATAGGGAATAAAACCGAGCACAATAAAGCCGATCGTCTGGACTTTCACTTGATCATTTGTTAGTTTAGAAAGATCTAGTTTTGCCCGTTACACCTTTCCGAGATCTGCACCTCAAATATTCTGATTACAAAGAACCCCGGAAGACTGAAGACTAACCCGGAGAGCAAATGTAAGAAGATGCCAAATGTGTCAGCACAAAGCTGTCTGCTGCTTACAGGTACAACACAATGACATCCACAGTTACACAGAATGAACAATGAAGGGACGCCAAAGGACTCCGGTGATGCCTTGAAGCCTACGTATTGATTTTTTGTTTGTCACTGACTTCTGCTCCATGTGTCAGGTTTCCGCTGTTGGAACACAACAACTCCAGTCCTGCTGTCTGTATCGATTGTCTCGCGAAAGTCGATGACGACTCCAGAGCAACATCACACAGCAACGGCGACATGTTTAGACAGGCCAGCACTTGTTTTCACCTGTCTTCAGTACAGTATTATTAAAGCTTGCAGGTGAAAGGATATTTTAGACGAATACAACAAAAATAACGCCTGCCTGTCGACCTAAAGGTCTAGGTTCCAATCTGCATTGAGTCGGATTTTTTCTTCACATGATTCGAGGTCGACCGGCCTAAAACTGGTAATAGGCAATGTTCTTGGCAGTAAGGGCGGCGGGCGTTGACGATATCAGCCGTCGAGTGCTGACAAAACAATCCCTTGACTTTATTGAGGATTCGAACCTTGATTTCTCGCAAGAAATCGCAACTTTCTTTACCTTTTGCCTGGTATCATAGAAAATAATTATTCCTAAATGTGTAATAAAAGTCAATGGTTCTATTTTGGGACAAGTAAAGAAATATAAGTATCTGGGCACATGGATAACATCAGATAAAAGATGCATTACTGAAATAAGAATTATAATAGGTCAGGCAAAAACTGCATTTTATAAAATGAAGAACATCTTATGCAATATATCTTTGTCATTGAAGGTTAGAAAAAGAAATCTTGCCTGCTACATACATCCAGTTTTAACAATTCGCCGTAAGTCCTGGACAATCGGTAGGCAGGCCAAACAATATCTTGAGGCCTCAGAGATGTGGTTTTACAGAAGAATGCTTAAAATACCTTGGACAGCCAAAAGAAAAGCAACCAAGAGGTGTCGATAGAGGCGGGGGCCCGAAGACAACTACTCACAGACATCAGAAGGAGACAGTCATCATTGTTCGGCCATGTTATGAGATGAGGGGAAAATGAAACATGTGGTGACTACTGGAAAGATATGTAGCAGGAGGGATAGAGGAAGACAACGAGAGAAGATTCTTGACAGTCTTGTTGCATGGCATGGAGGCTTGTTAGCACACGAACTAATACATGCTGCAGGAGATCGCAGACTGTGGCGAGGCATAATCGCCCATGCCAGTCGGCAAAGCACCTGATGATGATGATTCACTATTCGTATTCGTAGTCGGCCGAATAGTTGGTCCAGCTAGTCGTATTCGGCCGAATAGTTTCTTCTTCTTCTTCTTCTGCGTTCGATATCAGTCATGCTAAACATTGAGTCCCGTCTGGGTCACAAATAGAATTGTGCGTTTAAGGTCGCCACCGGTCCCCCATAACTTCTCTTGCAATGTGGCTCCTTTGGGCCAGATCCACAGTCTTTGCTGGGAGAGGTAAGGGCAGTACTGCAGTATGTGTTCAGGGGTTTGTCTTTCTGCTCCACAATCACAGGCAGCAGATTCTTTTATGCCTATCCTGTACAAGTGTGCTCGAAGACCACAGTGTCCAGTCCGAAGTCTAAGAATTGATGTTTGTTCTTTCCTGTTGAGTTTGTTTATGCTATCACTCTCTGGTCTGTAATCTCCATTCTGCCTTCTCCACTCTCGCTTGAAAGACTGCTTTAGCGCTGTTTTGGTTTCCTTGTAGCTGTGTGGTGGATGAGGTTGTGGAAGATTACTCCCAGCTTTTGCCAACTCATCTGCTCTCTCATTTCCTTGAATACCACAGTGGGCTGGTATCCACTGCAAGACCAGTTCTGCTTCCTTGGAGAGTAAGCCAATGTTGGTCCTTAGATCAGCAATTATTTTGTCTTGTTTTTTGCTGGATATTGCTTGGAGAACAGACAATGAGTCGCTAAGTATAACAATTTGGTGCCCTCTGTGTTCTTGAGTGATGAGATGTTGGACTGCAGAGAGGAGAGCAGTTGCCTCAGCTCTGAAGTTAGTGCAGATGTCACCTGCTGGTAGAGAGAGAGTTTCTGCTCTACTGCTAGGGGGTTTAATGTAAATTCCACAACCCCTCTTTCTGACTGCATCTGTAGCAGAGCCGTCGGTGAAAACCTGAGTCCAAGTGGTGTTTGGATACTTCTCATCAAGCATAGCAAGAGCCAGGGTTCTCTGTTGTGTCTCCGTCTGGGCATCTTTTGAAGTAATTCCTGGTACCTTTAGGACTATATTTGCTTTCTCTGGCTTGCTTGTCCATGGTTCTGGCCTAAGTTTTTCGCACAGTGCAACATCTCTTTCAAGCAGATCTTGGTGCTGTATGTACAGTTCTCTAGCAAGGTGGTTGGGGCTCTGACGCTTCAGTCTGTTTTTTGTTCTCTCTTGAAATTTAAAATGCAGTGGGTGACTTTGAAGTCTTTTTAATTTCTCATACTGTAAAAGAGTTTTGCATTGTCTTCTGAGTTCGAGTGGTTCAGTATCTGCTATCTTTTCTATTTCTCTGATGGGGGTGGTTTTCATGGCTCCGAGAACAATCCTTAATCCCATATTCTGAACCTTGTCCAGTTTTCCCATTGTTGTCTTGGCTGCTGCAGCCCATGCAGTGGAGGCATATTCCATGACTGGCCTGACTGCTCCAGTATATACTTGTTTAGGATTCTAGAGTTAGCGCCCCATGTGGTACCCGCTAATTTTTTCATAACTGCAAGCTTCTTGAATGCTTTTCCCTGTACTGCTTCTACATGTGACTTCCAAGTTAGTCGCGAATCAAGTGTAACGCCCAGAAAGGTAGGAGTGTCAGTCTGTGGAATGAGCTGGTTTTTAATCCTAATTTCGATTTTTTTTCTTTTTTGGGGAGAGAGAGAAAAGTGATGCTGTGCTTTTTGATTTATTTAGCTTTAGACCCCACTTTTCGGTCCAGGCTTCTACATTTTCCACAGTTTTTTGTAACAGATATGAGGCTGTGGTAGTGTATTCGGAGGCTGTCCAAACTGCAAAGTCATCGGCATGTAGGGTATTAAAAACGTGCTGGTGGCAGGTTGCTGTGATATCGTTAATGTAAACCAGGAACAGAGTTGGTGATATAGCACTGCCCTGGGGAACTCCTTCTCTAAGTTTTGCCAGTTTGCCAATGTGTCCATCAATTCTGAATCTGGCTCTGCGTTGGAAAAGAAAGTCTTTGATCCACTTGTACATGTTGTGCACAACTCCTGCCTGTAGCAGTTTTAGTTGTAGGCCTTCTTTCCAAACTGTATCAAAAGCACGAGAGAGGTCAAAGAAGACAGCAAGAACTTTCTTTTTTTCCTGGAAGGCATTCTCAATTTCCTGTGTCAGATATGTCAACTGGTCCTCTGTATTTCTGTGCTGCCTGTATCCTGTCTGGGTGGTGGTGATTACTGAGTTTGTCTCCAGGAACCATATTAGTCTTTTATTTACTAATTTCTCCATCAATTTTCCTACACAACTAAGAAGGCTAATAGGTCTGTAGCTTTTTGGGTCTCTTCTGTCTCCACCCTTTTTAAGGATAGGCTGGATGAGGGCTTCCTTCCAGGCTGACGGTACTACCCCTTTTTGCCAGCTCTGGTTGTAGATGCAGAGGAGAAACTTCTTGGCAGCAGGTCCAAGATGAGAGAGAAATTCGTTTGTAATGCCGTCAGCCCCTGGGGCTTTCTTCATTTTCAACTCTCCAATTCCAACTTCCAGCTCTTGCATGGTAAACCTTTTTGACATGCAGGCCTCTTTTGTTTTTGTGCTAAAGTCTGCTAGAAGAGTCTTGGTCTGGTTTCGTACTTCTTTTATTCTTTGCATGGGAATATGAACCTCTGTTTCCTTCTGGTGTGTTTCAGCTAGCACATCTGCTGCTGCCTTGCCAGTAAACGATCCATCGTCTGTTTGGAGTACAACTCTGGCTTTTTCCGTCTTGTCTCCATTCAAGCTTTTTGTGAGATTCCACAGACGTGAAGTGTCCTTCTCGAGGTTTCTCTCTCTGACGAAGGCTGCTTTTGCTCTGTTATGAAGTATTACATTTTTAGGCCGAATAGTGAAAATCACTATTCGGTACAACCCTAGTACGAATGTACTAAAACCTAACGGAATAAATACTGTACTGCACATTGTTGGAGAACTGTCATGCTGATATTATTAATGCCCTCAGAGAAATGGGAAGGATAGAGGACTGTGGGGGGAGGGGGGGGGCAGTGAATCCACATCACTCGCCAGAATGGCAGACTTGGGAATTAAGATCGGCACAGCAAAAAACGAGACGCAAGCCAGACACACCAGAAGACTTGTTAATCAACATAGAACTGGTACTATTACTAGTACTTGGGTTTTTGTTCAGATAAGCTGGGTTTTTCAAAACAATCTCATTGGCAGCCCTGTTCTGAGAAGGTTCCTCAACACTTCGCCAGTCAGAAAGGAATTGTGGAACATTTGTTTGATTTTGCAAGACAAACCATGCGCATCCCGCACTGAACCCCAAGACCCATGCTGGAATAGATGCATGGTAAATGCTAATTTCGGAAGATCCCTTCGTGGGTTTAGAGACCCCACTGGGCGTGGAAAAGGGGGAATGATTGATCCTTTGTTTCCTAACGAGCTTGACATAACCGATGGTTAGGAAGTTCAGACTCCCATATGAGAAGAGCCCCCTCCCCCCTTTTCTCCCCGCTTGTTTTCTTTCTGCCAACACCGCAGACGCGTTAAACACAAGCGGTAATAAGGGTCATAAACACATCATCAGGTGGCCGGCTGGCGTGGGCGATCATGCCTCTCAATAATCTGCGATCTCCTGCAGCATGTATCAGTTCGTGGGTCGACACACCTCCATGCCATGAAACAAAGACTGTCAAATATCTTCTCTCTTTGTCTTTCTCTATCCCTCCTTCCACAGATCTTTCCGGTGGTCACAATATGTTTTATTTTCCCTCTCTCAATGACAAGGATATATTGCACAAGATATTCTTCATTTTATAAAATGCAGTTTTTGCCTGTCCTATTCTGTTTCTTATCTCAGGTATGCATCTTCCATCTGATGTTATCCATGTGTCCAGATACTTAAATTGCTGTAATTGTCCTAAAATAACACCATCGACTTTTATTACACATTTAGGAATAATTCGTTTCCTTGATACCACCATTACTTCTGTCTTCCCATTATTCAAACTGAGGCCCATTCTTTCACTTTCTAACACCACAATGTCTATCATTTCCTGTAGTTCTTTCTGACATGTTGCTATCAAGACTGTGTCATCAGCATAACATAAATTGTTTATATTGTGCCCACCAACCACAATTCCGGGCATATCAATTTAAGATCTCATGATATATTCACTGTATATTGAAAACAAATCAGGTGACAGTACACATCCTTGTCGTACGCCCCTCTTTATGCTTTGAAATGTACTTAAACAGTTGTTAATTCTTATAGCTGCTGTTTGCTGCTAATACATATTCTTTATTATTCGTAGATCTTTCCCATCAATGTTTAATTTTTGTAACAGTTTGATTACTTCTTCATGCTTCACATAGTCAAATGCTGTCATAAACACAGTCAACACAATTAACAAGAAACAGAGCGCACGCGAGACTTAAGTAACCAGAAACAGAGTCGCAAATCTGTCCACAGTAACGAGCAAATACCTGGCCAATGTACCGTGCGATCACACGATCTCCCGTATTTTGCTTATCCCCAGACACGCATGGGAGGGAACATGTTGAGAAAGCCACATTCAACAGATCAACTATTCCAGTTTCAATAAAGCCACTTAACAATCCTAAAGGGCTTGGGGAATGGGTCAAAAACAGCCAGCTGCAGGCACGAGACACGTTGAGGTACCTGGCCCTGACGGTAACCAGAAGGCGGGAAATGAGCCTCGTCTGCACGGATAGGTGGAGGGAGAGGAAGACCGAAGAATGTCAGATTGCTTTCAGCTGCGGGAATGCGGGCTCGGACTCGTAGCGGGCACGAATGGTGAATCCCCACCAGTATCTCGTGATGGATCGAGTAGTTGGCTGGAGTTTAACCAGGAAAGGATAGGAGAGTGCGAGTGCGCAGGCCAAAACAATCGTTAACTTGATGGTTAAGTTTGGTGGAAAAACCAGAGCAAGTTCAGTCAGGAGCCGTCTCCACCATAAAGGCTTGTCACAATGGATTTCTTACACGCTCCGCTTCTTATCTTGGTAGTATACTCTCTCATTCTACTGTTAGTCCACTACTTGATAGTATCCTCCCAATTGTACCGTTGTTTACTTCTTGTCTCTGTAGTTGATTTGTGTGTGTGTGACTGTTCCATGAGAACATGACCAAGTCTTCTCAAATTCGCCTCCACTGAGAAAACGCTGGAACCTGCATGGGTCAATAACTTTTTTTTAGCAGTAATGATAATAATAATTGTTATTATTGAGTAAATGAAACCAGGCTTCAAGCTCGTGGACCCACCGCCTCCCAGCCACTAGAAATGTATAGATGTAGGGCTTCATCCATGGATGGCAAATAAATATTTTAAAAATAAATATTTAATGTATAAGCAATTATTTAAAAAGAGAATGTTTGTAGATGGCGGCGACGAGGGAAAGGGTTGGGGGGGGGGGGGGGGGATCTACCTTCTGTACGTCCACACTTCCAGAAACTGGGTTCGATTTTCTAGGTGCTAGTTTATTGTCTAAGGTATCTGCCGATACAGTAGGTCTCAGTATAAATAACACTTAATGTTTTTCATTGTCCCCGTGATAATCCCTCTAATTGCCAATAATGTCAGCATATTCTTGAAGATAATTTTAACCTTTTCGATCCCCATTTTGGTTTCTTTCTATGTCATCGCCCAATGTCTCTGACTTTCCCTTGTGCATTTGGGAGTGTCAAACGGTGTAGGGCAAGATGTTTATCGTACGATAGAGATCTGTGTCTGCTGCATACTTTCACGTCGACTGAAAGAGGTTCGTGTGGACTGCATACATAAAAGAGCTGCGACGATCAAGAATGGCTTTCCACCCAAACAGTCCAAAGCGACTTTTTTTTTAAAGGAAGAAAGCATATACCTTAATTTTTCTTTGTATCCAGAAAAGATACAAAACCTAAAGAAGAATGCATTTGTTAGCAGAAGGACTAGAAAGAGCGATCAAGTGGAGCGCGTGTTATATGACCCAGATCAGCGATAGTCAACTCAAGAGGCCACGATGTTGAAACGGGTATTGTCATGTGTCAGCAGCCTGACCCCAGCCGAGAAAGATCATAAATACAATACAATCGGCAATGATCCGCTGGCCGCTTGCTAGCCCTCTGTGGGCTGTAGTCGATCCGCTGGCCGCTTGCTAGCCCTCTGTGGGCTGTAGTCGATCCGCTGGCCGCTTGCTAGCCCTCTGTGGGCTGTAGTCGATCCGCAAACTGCCACTTTAGTAGCCCTGGTCTATAAGGTTTGGGGTTCTACACAGAAATGTAGTCCTGTACGTGGCCACCACTTAGACAAATAGTCTCTACTCTTCAGCGCAGAAACAAAACAAAAAAATATCCTGGCAAATAGGCATAGATGGTGACATTTTTTCTCTTCTTCGTTAACCTTCAGGGGTGAAGTCTTCTAAACAGTTTGCATCTGTCAGTACATCTGTCAGTACATCTGTCAGTACATCTGTCAGTACATCTGTCAGTACATCTGTCAGTTGACTCAGAGTTGCATTTGTCGAATAAAATGGACACTGACTCCTCCAGCGCCCTCGCCTCTGCTTCGTAAGTGGTCGTTTTTAAAAGGGTAGACAATTATAGGGAAGAGAAAAAGTAGGTAAGAAAGAACAAACAATTTATGTTAGCTTTACAAAATCGGTCACAATAAACAAACAAAGGACGTTGAGGCGATTAGCCTTCATCAGCACATAAAGAACAACACAGTACACATACACAGATATGCTCTAACTATAAAGTGACTACATAGGACTCTAAGGTACAAAATAAATGATACTCATCTGTGTCCCTGGCGAAAAAACTTCGTTCAAGACGATGACTTCGACAGTTCACCTATATATCACCAACGCGCGGACTGGGAGCGAAAAACGGGGTCAGTATGTCTGGGAAATGGGCGGAGTAGACGCCAACAGGCACAACAGCGTACACTGAGTGTCTAGGAAGGGAGGGGTTGGCCAATAAGGCGTAACCAGGGTTGTGTTGTGGGGACGACATTAGTCCATCCCCATGGAATAAAAGTGGTGCCTATGCAAGTGGTAGAGTGTTTGTTTACAGGAATCTGGTGGTTAAGGGAAAGCAGACACACGTCAAACTATTCCATTTAAATGAATACAGGCCATAATCAATTAACGAAAAAAACAAGGGGGGGGGGTGTGCCAAGCAGATCCTGTTGCTAGTTAGCATCTCTAAACATGTGCTACCATTACCTGATCCAGAGCCACCAGATCCGCATGGCCTGTTGTGACGTGACGGGTGGTTTAAATGTTTATGTTGTTGAGTAGGGATCTTCCTTTCAACACATTCTCTCCACTAGATAAACCGAACTAAAATCTGAGCTATGTTGCTCTCTGTCACGAGACGATCTCAGTGATTCCAGAAGTTAGTACTACTCTGCGCTTTATCCTAATATTGCTTTAAACCGCACGGATTTAAATTGTTACCAGTCCTTCTTCGAGACAAGCCACTGCGCTTTGTTTAAAATTACCCAACACTACGTAATATAGCCCGCTGGTTCAGACTAGGGATGTTAGATTGCATTCTCACGCCAGTGTCAGAATGTTATCTCCTGACCAGACTGTAGAGACTGAGGGGGGCCCTTTTGACCAGGTAAATTGAGTGGACGCTAGACATTGTGGAGCACAGAGGTCAGAGTTTCACACGTCAGTGTAATTCGGGGGAGAACAGTTGTGTGGCAATTAGGACTGTTTGATCTGGGTCAAGTAGGAAACACAATGGCTTCACTGAACGTCTTTTAACACCTGCCAGTTAGATTCGTTGTAAACTAGATTGGGTCACTTAAGAATGTTTGCTCTAGGGATGTCAGTCCAGAATTGAGTGACAGGTCACTGGTTAGCCAAGTGATCTGATAGTTACCTCAGGGGCGGTGCTTAAGCCATCATCTTGAGGGTTGGGTAAAAACTAAGGAAAGGGAGGAGTTTAATTTGGACAATAGATTGATACTTATACTTCGAGCCTGTGGAATTTCCGTCATTAATCGCAGCCTGCCGGCAAACAACACAGATCGACCTAAAAGGTAAATTTTACGGTCGCATTCTGTTTTGGCGATTAATGGAAAGTTCCCAGGTAAGAGAAAATATTAATTTTAATCTTGTATACTTAGGTTAGGGAGTTAAGCTTTTAGTCTATACTACCTTTTCCTAATTTGTCTGCACATTCTGCTTGAAATAGTTCTTTGTGAATATTCAGTATCTCAGTTAGGGAACTGCTAAACTATTCCTATTTCTTGTATGTTTGTGTCACATGTTTTTCATTGTATGTTTTCATGTGTATAAAATAAGATGTGAACAATGACATTTGCTATAATGAAATGTAATTATATTGTTTCCATGATCAGCCAAAATATGAGTTTGGACTGTGGGAAATGATGCCCAAATATGTGCAGGGATGCTGCTACGTTTTGTGTGCCCACCATGTGCTCACTTAATGTGTTCACCTAAACAGGGGATTTATAACCCCAGGGGGAGAATGATGGGTGTACAGTATTTACTGTCACTGAAAGATAATATTCAGGACAGAGTGCACATATAAATTGTTTGAGTTTTCAGCACATAACCTGCTCCACGTGGTCATGTAATATCAATGTCAGCCAGTTGGAAGTCTGAGTGATGACGGACAACAGACTTAGAAAGTCAACTATCATGACATAGCATTTGAGGGAAGGCAGGATATGTGACGCCCATGTAAGACAAAAGACCTTCAGACTAGACTGGAGAGGATGTGGAATATGAGGAGGAGTGTTGGGCTATTTCTTATTATTATATGTTGTATTAATTGATACATGTATTCTTAGTGTAAGTCAAGATACTACACGTATGTGTTTTGTTTCCATGATTACAGCTCCCATGTGACGATCAGTCCATGAAGTAGCCTACATTGTGTTAGACTCGGCCAGCTGGGGACGAGGTGGAGAACGAGGTGGAGAACGAGGTGGAGAACGAGGTGGGGATGAAGTGGAGAATAAGCTGAAACAGGCAGACAACAGGCAAGGAAGAGTTGGACAAGCTTGACAGTTCCTCACGGCTGTCAGAGGCTTATAAGTTGAGTTAACCCCTTTATGTTAACCTATTATCATCATTATCATACCACTCTAAACCCCGAGCTGTTTTTCTCGCTGAAGCTTACCACCATCATCAAGTTAACCAGTCACTGTTTGTGTAAATCAACAAACTGGGAATTTCATTGTAGTAAATAAAGCTGTATGTCAAGTTTTAAACTACATAGTTTGTTAAATTCCAAATGTCTGTTCTTACATGTTTAATTAAACTGTTAAGATAGATTACCATTTGGTGGGGGCTCAAATAATATAATAATTCTTTAATTATTAATAATAACACCGGGAGAAGGTAGATGACGGAGGAATCACTTGCCCTGTCTAATAATTCATTAACATTAAGTATGATAGACATCTAAAATTCCTTGCCTTCTCTTGTGGGTACCAAGTTCAGCTAATGTTAATATACTTAACGAGCCAATATGGCTGTTTTCTTGGATATCCAGGACTTTGTCTGAGAGCAACATAGCTCAGATTTTAGTTCGGTTTATCTAGTGGAGAGAATGTGTTGAAAGGAAGATCCCTACTCAACAACATAAACATTTAAACCACGCGTCACGTCACACTGGCGAGCTCGCCGAGATTTGGACGGGGTTAATTACTCCTAGACTAATGAAAGTAAATTTTTAAAATTTAACTTTAACTCTTCTGCCAGTATAGTCTAAATTAAAATTAGTAATTTATACATGGGGAGAGATTACAAAGTAATAAATAACTTTTTACTAAAATCAATAATTGGATAGTATCATGTCTATCATTGATCACTTCATAACCATTGATTATTGTTTATTTAGTAAATTTTTATGTTGATGATTATTATATTTGCTTGCATGTTTCATAATTTGATATAGATTGTAGAGCATTATATGTTGACATCATATCATTGATACTTATGCTTAGTGACTGAATGTAAAATCACATCATATCATTTACCGGTGTATCCTCTGTGCTGCTAAAATATTCTAAAAGCTGTCAGTCTGGTAGGCAACTTTGATTTATTTACATCTTTGTGCGGCTGTCATAGGCTACTCTCTTGCCCAGTTTACCTTGCTCTGATATATTCTTCTAATCTGGACTCGGGGTAGTATTTTATTTATCTTTAGATAGATCTAATAAGATAGAATGGACTTACGCACCGAGTTCCTAAAAGATGTAAGGAAGATCGGGATAGCAGAGGGTAGAGTGGGAGCGCAGTTAGAATCATATGTTAAAGGCCATATGGATACTTTCGATTACATGAGTGCCCGTAATGCTGCAGAGAAGAAGCGAAAGTTGGAGAAAGAAGAATATGACTCGATGCTTGCCCGTCATGCAGCAGAGAGGCTAGAAGAAGAGAGAATGCGGCAACTTGAAGAAGAAGAATATGCTAGACAGTTGCGACTCGAAGAGGAGGCAGCTGTTGAAAGAACGAGGCGTTTTCAAGAAAAGCTGCGTAACTATAAACCACTTAGGCAGACGAATAGAGAACTGCAGTTAGACACAGTGAACGGTGAGAACACTATTAGGGTAGTTGAGGGAACTGACAACTCCCATACTGACACTCTGGTAGAAAGGTCTGGGACTCACTCTCTCAATGGAGAGGTGTGTATTATTTGCCAAACGGTACTTCATCAAGGGATGAAGTAATAGACCACCCAAGACCTTGCCTCACCCCTCTTATTCCTAATAGGGACAGAGCTGACATTAAGAAGAACTTTTCTGTAGGGATGACCGGATCTACATTGCTGGCCCCATTTACTTCCATTCTTAAGCCTAAAAGGAAAAGATGGAAATAAGAAGCAGAAATCTTCTAAAGGGACCGGATCTACATTGCTGGAACCCCTTACTCCCATTATCTCAGATGAGATATATGAGAGCACACCCCGCAGTAATCACAAGCGTGATAACTGTTCTAACCGTCGACACAGTGGTTCGACTGGCACATCAGCCATTAATGAGGACGAGGGAAAAGCCTTTCCCAACTCCCATATCCCTTTGGTCCCTTCCAACAAGAAGAGGAAGTAAAGCAGACTAATTTAGGGAATACCACTAAACCTGTTTCCCCTATTTCCCTTGATGCGATTGCATACAAAATAGAAATAGTTAGTTCTGACTTTTCGCCCAAAGTAGTTGACTGCGATGGTAGCGACAAATCCCCTTATTTGCCTCCACTAGACTTGGTATGTGAAAGCCAGACCAGGGCGGAGATAACAGATAAGGAGGATAGTTCTCTTAAGTTCTTGACGACCTTAGAGACAGTGAGTAAACAGGACATTGCTGCAAGTCCTGTGCACTCTGATACTGGACAGACAGAAATGTTTGCCATTGATGAAGAAGAAGGTACTTCTTGTGTGCAGGGAGACAAATTGTCTCTATCCTGTACAGCTGGGGCGACAGGGATACTTCTGATGAAGGACCCTGAAGCGGAACAAGCCATTAGTAGTAGGGAACCCCAACATTCTGGTCTTGTATTACTCTTCGCTTCGAAGGAAGTGACAGGGGTATCTCAGCTGATAGTGGAAACTTCATTGCGAAGAAATGCCACTTTACTGTCTGCAGGAAACCCTGAGTTTCCTAATGATTTGACTGTACCCCCTGACTTGATTTCGTGCTCTGATTCTGGACTGATCTTAATGAAAGAGAATTCCACCCGGACAATTTGTAAAAGGGAAAGGATGCACCGAGGAGGAAACCAGTGGACACTCCTTCAAGAAATCGGCAGTGGTCAGTTGCACTCACGGCATGCTGTCATGATGAGTGACTATATCCCTCAATTTGAGAGGAGATTAGTGACAGTTTTTTTCAGGATCTGTAGATGTAGGAAAAGAAAATCCTACCTGACTACAACTCATCCTTTTCGGAGAGCACTTCAGGCCCTCCCTATGCTCATAGGGCGTGGCGAAGCGAGGAAATTGACAGGGACTGTCAGTCAACGATGTCGAGGAATCCCATTGTTGAAACGGAGATTATTTCTTATCCTGCGGGAGAAGAAACCTCCAGATAAATGGATATTACGGAGCGGCTGCTCGGAATACCCACATGATTCTAGGGCTAAGGACTTAGCCTGGAATGAGGGACAATTGGTGACTGTATATCGATGCAGGACATCACGATTCCACAAGGAATACTGGAACAATACTGGAGATGACAGGTTGTACTAACATTCTTGGGAATCACTGAGTATCGTAAAATTGGTCTTAGTGGCTGCGACCAACTTAACGGAGGGCCTGTCACGAGACGATCTCAGTGATTCCAGAAGTTAGTACTTGTAATAAGTTCTTCTGGTTCTAAAGAGACAGAATTATATTTACTCTGCGCTTTATCCTAATATTGCTTTAAACCGCACGGATTTAAATTGTTACCAGTCCTTCTTCGAGACAAGCCACTGCGCTTTGTTTAAAATTACCCAACACTACGTAATATAGCCCGCTGGTTCAGACTAGGGATGTTAGATTGCATTCTCACGCCAGTGTCAGAATGTTATCTCCTGACCAGACTGTAGAGACTGAGGGGGGCCCTTTTGACCAGGTAAATTGAGTGGACGCTAGACATTGTGGAGCCCAGAGGTCAGAGTTTCACACGTCAGTGTAATTCGGGGGAGAACAGTTGTGTGGCAATTAGGACTGTTTGATCTGGGTCAAGTAGGAAACACAATGGCTTCACTGAACGTCTTTTAACACCTGCCAGTTAGATTCGTTGTAAACTAGATTGGGTCACTTAAGAATGTTTGCTCTAGGGATGTCAGTCCAGAATTGAGTGACAGGTCACTGGTTAGCCAAGTGATCTGATAGTTACCTCAGGGGCGGTGCTTAAGCCATCATCTTGAGGGTTGGGTAAAAACTAAGGAAAGGGAGGAGTTTAATTTGGACAATAGATTGATACTTATACTTCGAGCCTGTGGAATTCCGTCATTAATCGCAGCCTGCCGGCAAACAACACAGATCGACCTAAAAGGTAAATTTTACGGTCGCATTCTGTTTTGGCGATTAATGGAAAGTTCCCAGGTAAGAGAAAATATTAATTTTAATCTTGTATACTTAGGTTAGGGAGTTAAGCTTTTAGTCTATACTACCTTTTCCTAATTTGTCTGCACATTCTGCTTGAAATAGTTCTGTGTGAATATTCAGTATCTCAAGTTAGGGAACTGCTAAACTATTCCTATTTCTTGTATGTTTGTGTCACATGTTTTTCATTGTATGTTTTCATGTGTATAAAATAAGATGTGAACAATGACATTTGCTATAATGAAATGTAATTAAATTGTTTCCATGATCAGCCAAAACATGAGTTTGGACTGTGGGAAATGATGCCCAAATATGTGCAGGGATGCTGCTACGTTTTGTGTGCCCACCATGTGCTCACTTAATGTGTTCACCTAAACAGGGGATTTATAACCCCGGGGGAGAATGATGGGTGTACAGTATTTACTGTCACTGAAAGATAATATTCAGGACAGAGTGCACATATAAATTGTTTGAGTTTTCAGCACATAACCTGCTCCACGTGGTCATGTAATATCAATGTCAGCCAGTTGGAAGTCTGAGTGATGACGGACAACAGATTTAGAAAGTCAACTATCATGACATAGCATTTGAGGGAAGGCAGGATATGTGACGCCCTTGTAAGACAAAAGACCTTCAGACTAGACTGGAGAGGATGTGGAATATGAGGAGGAGTGATGGGCTATATCTTATTATTATATGTTGTATTAATTGATACATGTATTCTTAGTGTAAGTCAAGATACTACACGTATGTGTTTTGTTTCCATGATTACAGCGCCCATGTGACGATCAGTCCATGAAGTAGCCTACATTGTGTTAGACTCGGCCAGCTGGGGACGAGGTGGAGAACGAGGTGGAGAACGAGGTGGGGATGAAGTGGAGAATAAGCTGAAACAGGCAGACAACAGGCAAGGAAGAGTTGGACAAGCTTGACAGTTCCTCACGGCTGTCAGAGGCTTATAAGTTGAGTTAACCCCTTTATGTTAACCTATTATCATCATTATCATACCACTCTAACCCCCGAGCTGTTTTTCTCGCTGAAGCTTACCACCATCATCAAGTTAACCAGTCACTGTTTGTGTAAATCAACAAACTGGGAATTTCATTGTAGTAAATAAAGCTGTATGTCAAGTTTTAAACTACATAGTTTGTTAAATTCCAAATGTCTGTTCTTACATGTTTAATTAAACTGTTAAGATAGATTACCATTTGGTGGGAGCTCAAATAATATAATAATTCTTTAATTATTAATAATAACACCGGGAGAAGGTAGATGACGGAGGAATCACTTGCCCTGTCTAATAATTCATTAACATTAAGTATGATAGACATCTAAAATTCCTTGCCTTCTCTTGTGGGTACCAAGTTCAGCTAATGTTAATATACTTAACGAGCCAATATGGCTGTTTTCTTGGATATCCAGGACTTTGTCTGAGAGCAACATAGCTCAGATTTTAGTTCGGTTTATCTAGTGGAGAGAATGTGTTGAAAGGAAGATCCCTACTCAACAACATAAACATTTAAACCACGCGTCACGTCACGTCACAGTTTAATTAAACATGTAAGAACAGACATTTGGAATTTAACAAACTATGTAGTTTAAAACTTGACATACAGCTTTATTTACTACAATGAAATTCCCAGTTTGTTGATTTACACAAACAGTGACTGGTTAATGAAAGTGATACGCTTCAGCGAGACAAACAGCTCGGGGTTTAGAGTGGTATGATAATGATGATAAAAGGTTAACATAAAGGGGTTAACTCAACTTATAAGCCTCTGACAGCCGTGAGGAACTGTCAAGCTTGTCCAACTCTTCCTTGCCTGTTGTCTGCCTGTTTCAGCTTATTCTCCACTTCATCCCCACCTCGTTCTCCACCTCGTTCTCCACCTCGTTCCCAGCTGGCCGAGTCTAACACAATGTAGTCTACTTCATGGACTGATCGTCACATGGGCGCTGTAATCATGGAAACAAAACACATACGTGTAGTATCTTGACTTACACTTACACTACATGTATCAATTAATATAACATAGAATAATAAAATATATCCCATCACTCCTCCTCATATTCCACATCCTCTCCAGTCTAGTCTGAAGGTCTTTTGTCTTACATGGGCGTCACATATCCTGCCTTCCCTCTTCATGCTACGTCATGATAGTTGACTTTCTAAGTCTGTTGTCTGTCATCACTTAGACTTCCAACTGGCTGACATTGATATTACATGACCACGTGGAGCAGGTTATGTGCTGAAAACTCAAACAATTTATATGTGCACGCTGTCCTGAATATTATCTTTCAGTGACAGTAAAAACTGTACACCCATCATTCTTCCCCTGGGGTTATAAATCCCCTGTTTAGGTGAACACATTAAGTGAGCACATGGTGGGCACACAAAACGTAGCAGCATCCCTGCACATATTTTGGCATCATAGAAACAATATAATTACATTTCATTATAGCAAATGTCATTGTTCCCATCTTATTTTATACACATGAAAACATACACTGAAAAACATGTGACACAAACATACAGGAAATAGGAATAGTTTAGCAGTTCCCTAACTTGAGATACTGAATACTCACAGAACTATTTCAAGCAGAATGTGCAGACAAATTAGGAAAAGGTAGTATAGACTAAAAGCTTAACTCCCTAACCTAAGTATACAAGATTAAAATTAATATTTTCTCTTACCTGGGAACTTTCCATTAATCGCCAAAACAGAGTACGACAGTAAAATATACCTTTACGTCGCCCTATGTTTGTTTGCCGGCAGGCTGCGATTAATGACGGGAATTCCACAGGCTCGAAGTATAAGTATCAATCTATTGTCCAAATTAAACTCCTCCCTTTCCTTAGTTTTTACCCATGATGGCTTAAGCTCCGCCTCTGAAGTACCTATCAAATCAAATTGGCTAACCAGTGACCTGTCACTCACAGTGAACGGCCTACAGTACGACCTTGACCAAGATAAAACATTCCTAATTGCCAAACACCGGTTCTCTCCAGAATTACACTGACGTGTTAAACTTTAAACTTCTCGCCGCCTCTATGTCTACAGTCCGCTCAATTCGTGTTAGGTAATCTTTTATGACCTACGGTCCAGCTCAGGTGTGATGCTAAGTTCCCCGTTCGCTGGCCTCTACAGTCTGTGGTCAGGAGATAACATTCTGACACTGGCATGAGAATAGAATTCCTAGCTACAGTGTAAAGTTTTAGGTAATATTACCCAAGGTTCAGTCGCTTTGTCTGGACTAAGGACTGGAAACGTTTAAATCAATACGGTTTAAAGTAACATTTGGTTTAAGGGCATAGTCTCTTGTCTCTCAATAACCAGAAGAACTTATTACAAGTACTAACTTCTGGAATCACTGAGATCGTCTCGTGACACCTGTCACACTTTGACCAAGGATTTCTCCAGATCTGCAAAAAGCATTGCTTCGACCCTTTATCGTGGCCTCCATCACCACGCATGGCTGAATATATACAGTGTCGTTTTTCTCTGCTTCCCACCGTTTTCATTACTACAAAAGCGAAACCCTATGTACATGTTCATGAAATATTTGTAATTGATTCCTTCTGTTTGTTAAGGTCTTTCTTGACATTTCTGGGCGAACTTCAGAATAGTTTTTAGCTGCATTTTACCGCGGTTTTCTTTCAGCCTTTTCACCAAGGCAACCATTTCAACAGATGCTGGTGATCAGACGCAGAATTCATCGTGTCATTGTCACAAGTGCCGAGGAGAATCCATTGCTTGATTTTCTGCTCGCAGGCGTGACATGGGGAAACTAGACACATCGGTTCAGGGGCGCTGCCACACAGAAATTTGGGGGTATGGAAAGGGGGTGAACGGCTAAGCCCCATTCAAATCTTCCAGGGAGAGGGTGCGGGTGTTCAGAAAGCCTGAGCCCACAGGTTGTAATCTCCTGCAGCGTTTGCTGATCAGGTATGTGTTCTTTTTTTGTGTATAAAGGCTGCTGTCTAAACGTCCTACTGCTTCCGCCCCCCTCCTCGCCCCCACACACACTTTCATCAAACTTCTTACGCACAATTCAGTGGATTTATTTCTTGATACTAGCTTGAGAATGCCCAATGTGCAGTAACGTCGATTGTGATCTTTTTCTTATTCTTTACGTCCTCTTTTACCGCTTCGGGTGTCGAGGGAGATATAAGGTCCTGCTTCATGCTCTGCTGGCTGCTTCAACCATAGACACATCGTGGTACTGTAGAGTTTGATGTTATCTTCCCATCTTGTTCTTAGTGAACCTCTAACTATACGTCCCTCTCCTCTTTTAGTATATGCCTTGTATGGTAGAGCATTAGAAGGCATTCTCTCCAAGTGATCAAACCATTTGATTTGCTGTCTTTGTATGTAATTTAGAATTGGTTTTGTGCCGATTATTCTCGTATGATCTCATTCCTAATTTTATCTCTTCTGGTCACTCCTACATCTTTCTCTTTTATGTTTTGTTGTGAGTGACCCTGTCTGGTACTGGTAGCATAGGGTGGGAATGAATATGCTTTTCATGAGATGTTTCTTTGTGCTAATTGGGATTGTCTTATGCTGAAAGAGGGGAGCTAACTGTCCCAATATTTGGTCAGCTTGCAATGGATGTCAATTTCTTCGTCCAGTTTACCATCTGGAGTAAATGCTGTTTCAACATATTTGAACATCTGAGTTTAAATATCTTGGAACATCATTCAATGAAGATGTTAATTTCGATTGTGATAACATAACATAATCATGAGTTTACCCAGGACGTAGGCAACACATCTCTCCAAAGATTTCGTTCTTTGAAGTTCTAGATAAGCAATATCTTCTTTCTTTCTTTTTACTTTCTGGCTTTCTGTCTGTCTTTCTTACTTTCGTTTTTTCTTTCTTTCTTTCTTTCTTTCTTTCTTTCTTTCTTTCTTTCTTTCTTTCTTTCTTTCTTTCTTTCTTTCTTTCTTTCTTTCTTTCTTTCTTTCTTTCTTTCTTTCTTTCTTTCTTTCTTTCTTTCTTTCTTTCTTTCTTTCTTTCTTTCTTTCTTTCTTTCTTTCTTTCTTTCTTTCTTTCTTTCTTTCTTTCTTTCTTTCTTTCTTTCTTTCTTTCTTTCTTTCTTTCTTTCTTTCTTTCTTTCTTTCCTTGAATTTCCACCTGTTTCTACAGTCCTGTTTAAATTTCCACCTTTTTCTATAGTCCTGTCTAAAAATCCACCTGTTTCTATTTTCCTGTTTAAATTTCCACCTGTTTCTACAGTCCTGTCTAAAAATCCACCATTTTCTATAGTCCTATCTAAATATCCACCTGTTTCTATTGTCCTGTTCAAATATCCACCTGTTTCTATAGTCCTGTCTGAATATCCACCTGTTTCTATAGTGCTGTCTAAATATCCACTTGTTTCTATAGTCCTGTCTAAATATCCACCTGTTTCTATTGTCCTATATAAATATCTATCTGTTTCTATAGTCCTGAATAAATATCCACCTGTTTCTATAGTCCTGCCTACATATCCACCTGTTTCTATAGTCCTTTTCGAATATCCACCTGTTTCTATTGTCCTGTTCACATATCCGCCTGTTTCTTTTGTCCTGTTCAAATATCCAACTGTTTCTATTGTCCTGTTCAAATATTCAACTGTTTCTATTGTCCTGTTCAAATATTCAACTGTTTCTATTGCCCTGTTCAAATATTCAACTGTTTCTATTGTCCTGTTCAAATATGCAACTGTTTCTATTGTCCTCTTCAAATATGCAACTGTTTCTATTGTCTTGTTCAAATATGCAACTGTTTCTATTGTCCTATTCAAATATCCAACTGTTTCTATTGTCCCGTTCAAATATCCATCTGTTTCTATTGTCCTGTTCAAATATCCAACTGTTTCTATTGTCCTGTTAAAATATCCAACTGTTTCTATTGTCCTGTTCAAATATCCATCTGTTTCTATTGTCCTGTTCAAATATCCATCTGTTTCTATTGTCCTGTTCAAATATCCAACTGTTTCTATTGCCCTGTTCAAATATCCAACTGTTTCTATTGTCCTGTTCAAATATCCATCTGTCTCTATAGTCCTGACCAAATGTCCATCTGTCTCTATAGTCCTGTTTAAATATCCACCTGTCTCTGTAGTCATGTTCAAATGTCCACCTGTCTCTGTAGTCATGTTCAAATGTCCCCCTGTCTCTGTAGTCCTGTTCAAATGTCCACCTGTCTCTGTAGTCATGTTCAAAGGTAGACCTGTCTCTGTAGTCCTGACCAAATGTCCATCTGTCTCTATAGTCCTGTTTAAATGTCCCCCTGTCTCTGTAGTCCTGTTCAAATGTCCACCTGTCTCTGTAGTCATGTTCAAAGGTCTACCTGTCTCTGTAGTCATGTTCAAATGTCCACTCGCCTATATAGTCCTGTTCAAATGTTCCCCTGTCTCTGTAGTCCTGTTCAAATGTCCTCCTGTCTCTGTAGCCTTGTTCAAATATCCACCTGTCTCTGTAGTCATGTTCAAAGGTCCCCCTGTCTCTGTAGTCCTGTTCAAATGTCCACCTGTCTCTGTAGTGATGTTCAAAGGTCCACCTGTCTCTGTAGTCATGTTCAAAGGTCCACCTGTCTCTGTAGTCCTGACCAAATGTCCATCTGTCTCTATAGTCTTGTTTAAATGTCCCCCTGTCTCTGTAGTCCTGTTCAAATGTCCACCTGTCTCTGTAGTCATGTTCAAAGGTCCACCTGTCTCTGTAGTCATGTTCAAATGTCCACTCGCCTCTATAGTCCTGTTCAAATGTCCCCCTGTCTCTGTAGTCCTGTTCAAATGTCCACCTGTCTCTGTAGTCATGTTCAAAGGTCCACCTGTCTCTGTAGTCATGTTCAAAGGTCCACCTGTCTCTGTAGTCCTGACCAAATGTCTATCTGTCTCTATAGTCCTGTTTAAATGTCCCCCTGTCTCTGTAGTCCTGTTCAAATGTCCACCTGTCTCTGTAGTCATGTTCAAAGGTCCACCTGTCTCTGTAGTCATGTTCAAATGTCCACTCGCCTCTACAGTCCTGTTCAAATGTCCCCCTGTCTCTGTAGTCCTGTTCAAATGTCCTCCTGTCTCTGTAGCCCTGTTCAAATGTCCCCTGTCTCTGTAGTCATGTTCAAATGTCCACTCGTCTCTATAGTCCTGTTCAAATGTCCCCCTGTCTCTGTAGTCCTGTTCAAATGTCCACCTGTCTCTGTAGTCCTGTTTAAATGTCCCCCTGTCTCTGTAGTCCTGTTCAAATGTCCCTCTGTCTCTGTAGTGCTGTTCAAATGTCCACTGTCTCTGTAGTCCTGTTCAAATGTCCCCCTGTTTCTGTATTCCTGTTTAAATGTCCACTCGTCTCTATAATCCTGTTAAAATGTCCCCCTGTCTCTGTAGTCCTGTTCAAATGTCCTCCTGTCTCTGTAGTCCTGTTCAAATGTCCCCCTGTCTCTGTAGTCCTGTTCAAATGTCCCCCTGTCTCTGTAGTGCTGTTCAAATGTCCCCCTGTCTCTGTAGTCCTGTTCAAATGTCCACCTGTCTCTGTAGTCATGTTCAAAGGTAGACCTGTCTCTGTAGTCCTGACCAAATGTCCATCTGTCTCTATAGTCCTGTTTAAATGTCCCCCTGTCTCTGTAGTCCTGTTTAAATGTCCACCTGTCTCTGTAGTCCTGTTCAAATGTACACCTGTCTCCGCAGTCCTGTTCAAATGTACACCTGTCTTTGTAATCCTGTTCAAAGGTCTCCCTGTCTCTGTAGTCCTGTCCAAATGTCCACCTGTCTCTGTAGTCCTGTCCAAATGTCCACCTGTCTCTGAAGATCTGTTCAAATGTCCCCCTGTCTCTGTAGTCTTGTCCAAATGTCCACCTGTCTCTGTAGTCCTGTTCAAATGTCCACCTGCCTCTGTAATCCTGTTCATATGTCCACCTGTCTCTGTAGTCCTGTTCAAATGTCCACCTGTCTCTGTAGTCCTGTTCAAATGTCCACCTGTCTCTGTAGTCCTGTTCAAATGTCCACCTGTCTCTGTAGTCATGTTCAAATGTCCAACTGTCTCTATAGTCCTGTTCAAATGTCCCACTGTCTCTATAGTGCTGTTCAAATGTCTCCCTGTCTCTGTAGTCCTGTTCAAATGCCCCCCTGTCTCTGTAGTCCTGTTCAAATGTCCCCCTGTCTCTGTAGTCCTGTTCAAATGTCCCTCTGTCTCTGTAGTGCTGTTCAAATGTCCCCTGTCTTTGTAGTCCTGTTCAAATGTCCCCCTGTTTCTGTATTCCTGTTTAAATGTCCACTCGTCTCTATAATCCTGTTAAAATGTCCCCCTGTCTCTGTAGTCCTGTTCAAATGTCCTCCTGTCTCTGTAGTCCTGTTCAAATGTCCCCCTGTCTCTATAGTCCTGTTCAAATGTCCCCCTGTCTCTGTAGTGCTGTTCAAATGTCCCCCTGTCTCTGTAGTCCTGTTTAAATGTCCACCTGTCTCTGTAGTCCTGTTCAAATGTACACCTGTCTCCGCAGTCCTGTTCAAATGTACACCTTTCTTTGTAATCCTGTTCAAAGGTCTCCCTGTCTCTGTAGTCTTGTCCAAATGTCCACCTGTCTCTGTAGTCCTGTCCAAATGTCCACCTGTCTCTGAAGATCTGTTCAAATGGCCCCCTGTCTCTGTAGTCCTGTCCAAATGTCCACCTGTCTCTGTAGTCCTGTTCAAATGTCCACCTGCCTCTGTAATCCTGTTCAAATGTCCACCTGTCTCTGTAGTCCTGTTCAAATGTCCACCTGTCTCTGTAGTCCTGTTCAAATGTCCACCTGTCTCTGTAGTCATGTTCAAATGTCCAACTGTCTCTGTAGTCCTGTTCAAATGTCCCACTGTCTCTATAGTGCTGTTCAAATGTCTCCCTGTCTCTGTAGTCCTGTTCAAATGCCCCCCTGTCTCTGTAGTCCTGTTCAAATGTCCCCCTGTCTCTGTGGTCCTGTTCAAATGTCCCCCTGTCTCTGCAGTCCTGTCCAAATGTCTCCCTGTCTCTGTAGTCCTGTTCAAATGTCTCCCTGTCTCTGTAGTCCTGTTCAAATGTCCCCCTGTCTCTGTGGTCCTGTTCAAATGCCCCCCTGTCTCTGTAGTCCTGTTCAAATGTCCCCCTGTCTCTGTGGTCCTGTTCAAATGTTACCCTGTCTCTGCAGTCCTGTCCAAATATTCATGGCCCTGCACCAAGTATTCATCCGCGGGTGAAGTCACAAATAAAACTGCCGCAACGGCACGAGAACGCCTGCTCCCAACTCTGATCTCGTATTGCCAGCGACATATGGCTGTCTTGACACCCCTTGTTGGTTCCCGTTATGACCCAGGATGTCACTAGCATTGTTTACATATCGATTGCACGATCCTTCTGATGAGGCCACACGCGCGCAGTCCGGTCGCCATTTGCTTCTTATCCTGCGCGGGACGGTAATGGTGGTGTATCCGCTCCGGGCTGCTACCTGAGAAGTTGACCACCCTGTTGTCAGAAGATCTCAGTCTGGCTGGATGGCAAACAAGGCCTGCAGTTTTGACACTGTAAGACACACAAAAATGCTCAGTACTGGTGGCTTACTAACAGGGCAAGCCCAGATACCCGGTTCAGCCTTCAAGGTAGTATAATTAGGTCACTACTATCGGTCACACAGCGGGGTGGGACCTGAAGTCCTGAGCAGGTGAGGAAAAGATGTTATTGTGTCAAAGGCTGTAGCCCTTGCAATAAAACTTCAGGAATCCACATTCTAGTGTTTTTCTTTCTTTCTTTCTCTTTCTTTCTTTCTTTCTTTCTTTCTTTCTTTCTTTCTTTCTTTCTTTCTTTCTTTCTTTCTTTCTTTCTTTCTTTCTTTCTTTCTTTCTTTCTTTCTTTCTTTCTTTCTTTCTTTATTTATTTATTTTTTCCCTCTTTCTTTCTTTCTTTCTTTCTTTATTTCTTTTGGACCTAATATTATATGGGTTTGACTTTTTTAATAGTCTCTCCAAAGAAATGTGCTACTGCCGTGTCCTGACTCATTTTGACTCACACAAGTTTTAGCACACGAGTCGTATTCTAAACAAAGGTCGTGTATTAGGCAACTTTCCGAGAAAGAAGACACAAACAATAGATACAAATATCAAAAGCAACTGTTTTGCGTGTAAACATGACGTATACAACACTGCACTATTATACGCAGACGTATACCGAGGTACCACTGTCGGCTTGTTGTTTTCATTTACAAAAAAAAAAAAACATCGAATGTAAGGATTATCATATAAACAACGTGAACTACAGACTATAACAGAACTGGCATATTTGTATTAAAAAATTAGGTTCTGTCTGCATGCTGAAGGTTGGCTATAGTGTAAACGTACCCCCCCCCCCCCCCCCCCCCCCCCCCTCGCCTCCTCTCCCCGAGTCTTTGCGAATATTTCCTGGTAAGACCCTTAAGTTTTCCACGGTACGATTTTCGTACTTTTATCAAACAATCACGAAAACGTTACAAAAAATTTTAAACTGTCCACATTGGGAATAAAACCTTAGTACTCACTGGTGTCTGACTGGCTTGTTACCCCACTAGGACATCACACTGAGCGAATAACACCCGGTGACACATATCGGTCTGCGTGGTCTCTAGTCATGGCCCCAGTAAGGGCTGGGTTTTTGTTCGCGTGGACGTCTAGTAATTCCTCTGGTCTCTGGGTAGTAAGATCGGACGCCTGTGTGTATTGTTGTGCACGTAAAAATTCCCAGGCAGAGAGTAGCCTTACGGCGGTGACCGGACGAAATTTGGAGTTGAAAACCTACCCAAAGTATTTCAGGATCCTCGCTGGTGCTACGGAGTGTGTGCAATGCGCTGAGATTATTCGGACTCCGGCTTGAATCAGAAGCAGAACAGAGCACTTATGGGTTACTACCCTTGTGCCAGGATGTTGATCCGTCGTCTAAACCTAATATATAGATCCTTGGACATCCATACCTCTATGTCTGTGGGCGAGTCTTTTACAGGACATTGTAGAACCAACTCTCAGCATTTTTGTCCCTTGCTGTTTATGATTTCTCTGGGTTATTTGACGAGCATTAGTTTGCCATTGCTTACTAAACGATCGGCTCTCGAAGCCACTGTCTAAAACATAGGGGGGGGGGGGTGGTTAAGCCACCGCAATTGGTTTCGGAAATTATTCGGGTCGTCGCCGGAGTTACAGAGGTCGTCCTTTGTGTGATGCTCTCGACAGGCAGCTAGCTGATTTGCGGAGACAGACAGTGACATCAAGGAAAAACCCCGGTGCAATGCAGTCGGACCTCTAAAAACAAGGGATACCGGTATTGTCCTTATCAAAGGGACATAACAACAATATTTAAACTAAGGCACGAAACACGCAATCATCATCATCCTGTATGGCTGGCGTAGGCGACGATGTCTCTACACAACTCCTGCTTATCTCCAAGAGATCATATTAAAGCATGTACTAATAACTGTCCATGAATGATGAAGGCCAACCTTGAACCTTCTCTCCATATCATGCCCTGTAACTTTTTCTATATTTCTGGTTCAATATTGCTGTTTTATGTCCCAATGTCAGATGCAATTGCTGTTTAATTAATCCAGTTTCATCCTTTTTAGGACGAAATTTTTTGTTATGTGAAGCCCTACCCTGGCTTTTGCCAGGGGCCGCAATATAGGCAGGCCATAAATATGGCCAATTGACTGAACGCGGTTTCTGGGACCTCTCCACGGCGATCCTCATCCACATGGTGGCACTTTGTGTCATTGGATGTTTATCGCTTGTGTGATGTCTTAGTGGGGTAGAAAGTCAGTCAGTCAGTCAATTGCTGTTTTATGTCCCAATGTCAGATGCAATTGCTGTTTTATGTCCAAATGTCAGATGCAATTGCTGTTTTATGTCCAAATGTCAGATGCAATTGCTGTTTTATGTCCAAATGTCAGATGCAATTGCTGTTTTATGTCCCAATGTCAGATGTAATTGCTGTTTTATTTTAAGCCCAATCCCGGCTGTCAGGCTAATTGTTGAACAAGGTTTCTGGGACTTGTGCTCGGGTGATTCTCATCCTTACGGTGGCACATTGTGTCTCCCAGTTATCACTCGTTGTAAGGTCTTGTTGGGGTTGTACGTCATTCACTCACATTGACTGTCATTCACTCACAGTGACTGTAATTCACTCACATTGACTGTCCACCAGATGTCATTGCAGCAATGTTGTGTTTGTGACAGAGGAAACAAAGTGTGTATGAGAGAGGGGGGTGGTGGGGGGGGGAAGGGGAAGAGAGAGAGAAGGGGGGGGGGGGAGAGAAAGAGAAAGAGTTAGCTTGCATATAGAAAAACCTGATACTTCATACCACACAGTATTGTTATAGACCTACACTTCATACATGACTACAAACTTAACTCCTTCTTTTGCTCCATTCGTGAGCTTAAGTGTTTGCGAAACTAAACAATTTTTCTTACTGGAATTAATGTAAATACAATTAACTAGCTCGCATGCCACAGAAACATATTGTTTGCGACTCATTTTTCTCAAATGGATTTGCGTGTGGAAAAAAATATAAATAAAAAATATACAGAAAAACTTTCCCTTTTTAGTTTATAGTTTCTGGCACAAGTGGATGGTGCCGTAATAACATTGGGTAAATGTGTAGACTTCTCAGGTGAGTTTTTTCTCATGTTGTATCCTGGGAAGTGGTTCGATTGTTCGCTCGATGACTGGTGTTTTCACAAGATAACAATGCAGAGAAACTTTCTTTCGGTTGGACAATTCTTCGAAAATGGGACACCACAATGTTATTGACATTTCCACTGCTCTGCTGGACACAGTTTCATTAGACACTGTTTTGTTAGGGTGGCGACTCTCAGTGAAAACCAGCACATCATTCCACTTGCTTTACATGTCTGTGATCTCAGCACTTGAAGCATTGTGCCATCTATTCTTCCTCCTCTTCCTCTACTGAGTGCTGCTCCTGCATAACTTTCAGCTGTTCACATTGCAACTCAAGTTCTTCCTGATGACAACTGACGCTGTTCACATTGCAACTCAAGTTCTTCCTGAGGACAACTGACGCTGTTTAGATTGCAACTCAAGTTCTTCCTGAGGACAACTGACGCTGTTCACATTGCAACTCAAATTCTTCCTGAGGACAACTGACGCTGTTCACATTGCAACTCAAGTTCTTCCTGAGGACAACTGACGCTGTTCACATTGCAACTCAAGTTTTTCCTGAGGACAACTGACGCTGTTCGCATTGCAACTCAAGTTCTTCCTGAGGACAACTGACGCTGTTCACATTGCAACTCAAGTTCTTCCTGAGGACAACTGACGCTGTTCACATTGCAACTCAAGTTCTTCCTGAGGACAACTGACGCTGTTCACATTGCAACTCAAATTCTTCCTGAGGACAACTGACGCTGTTCACATTGCAACTCAAGTTCTTCCTGAGGACAACTGACGCTGTTCACATTGCAACTCAAGTTCTTCCTGAGGACAACTGACGCTGTTCACATTGCAACTCAAGTTCTTCCTGAGGACAACTGACGCTGTTCACATTGCAACTCAAGTTCTTCCTGAGTACAAACATAAGTACAAATGATGTTGTTCAAAAGTTGAGAACATGGCGCTAAAGCCGTGTTTGTGCGCTTGTGCACCGAGGCACTGTTTGCACGTCAAGTCAAAATTTGTTCAGAAACTGAGTCCGTGGGCCGATTTGTTCGCGACTAGATGCGTTTGTGATCTGTGATACCAGTGTAGATAGAAATATCTTCTGTCTCACACGTGACTTGATAATGCCATGAATCTTTACACCAGCAGTTCTCAAACTGTGGGGCGCGACACTTTTTTGGGTCCAACCACCCTTTCACAGGATTTGCCAAAGACCATTGGAAAGCACATATGCATTGGGGTAAAGAAGAAGTAAGAAAATAATTGTATGTCTGGGGATCGCCACAACATGAGGAACTGTATGAAAGGGTCGCCACAACACGAGGAACTGAATGAAAGGGTCGCCACAACATGAGGAACTGTATGAAAGGGTCGCCACAACATGAGGAACTGTATGAAAGGGTCGCCACAACACGAGGAACTGTATGAAAGGGTCGCCACAACACGGGGAACTGTATGAAAGGGTCGCCACAACATGAGGAACTGTATGAAAGGGTCGCCACAACATGAGGAACTGTATGAAAGGGTCGCCACAACACGAGGATCTGTATGAAAGGGTCGCCACAACATGAGGAACTGTACGAAAGGGTCGCCACAACAAGAGGAACTGTATGAAAGGGTTGCCACAACATGAGGAACTGTATGAAAGGGTCGCCACAACATGAGGAACTTAAGAAAGGGTCGCCACAACATGAGGAACTGTAAGAAAGGGTCGCCACAACACAAGGAACTGTAAGAAAGGGTCGCCACAACATGAGGAACTGTAAGAAAGGGTCGCAGAATTAGAAAAGTTGAGAACCACCCCACAGCATTATTTACTAGGAGATCAGTTTTGTTGTTCACATTATATGTAACTAAAAGCTCAATACAAACAGGCAAACATTTAATGTTGTATCTGGTCTTTATTACTGGAAAATCCTGGCATTTGTTTAAACTTACAACAACAACAGAGTTGGTGACAACATCAACAGAAGATACACAGGAGAAAAAAGTGAATGAACACTCGTGCACATCAAATTGTTATATACAGTTGTTATGTACAACATAATAGTTATTGCCAGCTATCAACATGGCAAGATTAGATCAACCCTTTACTTGACTACAGCCATAATCTAATTAAAACTGAGCAATGAATTTCTTTTTTGAAGCCACAGACTAAGCCGAGACTACTGTTACACTGAAAGTCAAACAATGTCTTTACATGAGAAAAAACAACAAAATCCTAGAGCATCTCACGGGAGAAAAGTAAAGTGTCAGTAATATCATCATCATGTGCCTTGCCTGACAGTGCATACTAGGGGTTCCCATTTAGCTCAGATCTGTGGACCTAATATATTTTTTAAAGTCTGCTGTGGACAAATTTTATTTCTAAAAGTCTGCCTTGGACCCATCTTATTTCTGATAGTCTGCCTTGGACCCATCTTATTTCTGATAGTCTGCCTTGGACCCATCTTATTTCTGATAGTCTGCCTTGGACCCATCTTATTTCTGATAGTCTGCCTTGGACCCATCTTATTTCTGATAGTCTGCCTTGGACCCATCTTATTTCTGATAGTCTGCCATGGACTCCAGACTTTTAAAAAGTCATATTGAAGAACTTATTACTTTCATCTTAGCGTTCTTCCAACCTCTGCAAGCATTTGTTGACTGGTTAGCCTTCCCGGTTAGTTTTGTGGGACACTGCAGTGTGGTCATTTTTCTGTCCTAAGTGACCGGTTAGTTTTGTGGGACACTGCAGACTCACTGCTGTGTGGTCATCTTTGTGTCCTAAGTGACCGGTGAGTTTTGTGGGACACTGCAGTCCCACTGCTGTGTGGTCATTTTTCTGTCCTAAGTGACCGGTTAGTTTTGTGGGACACTGCAGACTCACTGCTGTGTGGTCATCTTTGTGTCCTAAGTGACCGGTTAGTTTTGTGGGACACTGCAGACTCACTGCTGTGTGGTCATCTTTGTGTCCTAAGTTACCGGTTAGTTTTGTGGGACACTGCAGGCTCATTGGTGTGTGGTCATTTTTGTGTCTTAAGTGACTGGTTAGTTTTGTGGGACACTGCAGTCTCACTTCTGTGTGGTCATCTTTGTGTTCTAAGTGACCGGTAGTGCCTCACAACAGGACAGTCCAGAGAGACCATACAATGCTGGTCAGCTCTCCAGAGAAGGGAGTGGCAAAACATGTTGCCTATACCACCATGGAACCACAGTGGTAAAGTAATTAGCACACATGTCTGCCAAGATAGTGGCTCAGGTTTCTTTCCCAGCACAGACAAGATTACAGTTTCCCTACCATACAGGTCTCAGGTCCACACATGAGGATCAGACATATTTTCTGAATTTCCCTGGAATCATCTCTGAAGGAACTGCGACAAAACAGGAAATAGCAACCGCACCCTGTTTGTCTTGGTGTAGAATAAGTGAAGGCCTAAGGGGTCACATTCCAGCTGCAGTAACCCCCATGGGACTAGCCTTCCTATGCAGTAACCCCCATAGGACTAGCCTTCCTATACAGTAACCTCATCCAGTATTTTCAAAGTGCAGACACTTTTTTATTTTCTTCTGTCATCTCACTGATACCAGGTTGTAGCCAAGTGTCGTAGTTTTCTGTATATGCCTTGAACTTTTCGGGTAGCCTGGGTGGTGGATTTGTTCACTTTTTTGCAAGCATCAATTTTTTTCTTGGTTTTCCTGTCACCTTCCTCCAAGATGTTTTATTTTGTCTCTTTAAAAAAAGTCATATGCAGTTTAATCTGGCAAAATTCTCACCTGATGGTCAAGTCATTTTATTCTTTATCTGTCAATATAATTCATGAACTGTCTTATTTCAACTTTCTCTCTAATGTAGGTATTCACAACACTGTCCCTTCTTGTGCTGTCAGTGACCTTACAAAGACAGCGTATTTCACAAATAGTGCCAACACTAATTTTTTTAAAACAATTTTTAAAAAATCCCTCTATGATTGCATCCTGAAAGATTCACACCCAGTGACTCAAATAGATCCTCTTCGGATGAGAAGCAAACCAAAGCAATTTTGTTTAAAACCCCCTATCTTCCTCCTTTGGGACTGGAGAGTCTGTAGGATTTCAATCTCAAGAATAAGAATGCAACAGCTACAAATCCCAGGAACCCTGTACAACCCTTTATCACAGTTATACTGGGGCACAACAAAATGGTTAAGAAGCAAACTGCTATCTAATATGAGTGAGTTTTCTTTCGATCGCCAATTCTGCTGGGGAAAAAAAACACAATATTCCTTCTGCAGCAAGCGTGTGTTTTCTGTGTCTTTATTTCTTACAAATGTTTCTTGGGCTGAGGCAAAAATAAAACCTGTAAAAACATCTGTCAGCAACATGCTGTAAAAACTGGCCAAGTGTGAGGGAAAATAGGCATCTACACATAAATATGGAAGACTGGTCAAAGGTCACACACAAATACATCATACAAATGGAAGACTAATGAATACTTCAATTAAAGCTACTAAATGAAGTAATCTGACAAATAAAGGGCGGTAAGTGAAAATATAAAACATGTGTAGGAGTGGGTCAACTCTGAGTAAAGTGTGTATTAGACGAGTTACAGTAATTGTATGCCAATGACATTACATGGTTTTTCTACTGTCTATGACTGAATGAGTGTTGTTCTGTAAGCTGTTTAACCCACGGATGGACAAAACAAGGAAAACTGTTTTATGGACCATAGCTTTAAAAAAAATTCATGTAGATAAGTTTTTGTTACAAAATAGTTACATGAATGTGACGTCGTCCCCTTTTGGGATGCACATTTTTTTTATTTTGAAGTTTTACCCTGGCTTTTGCCGGGGGCCGTGAATATAGCCTGGCCATAAATATGACTGAAAGGGGTTTCTGGGTCCTCTCCACGGGTGATCCTCATCCACATGGTGGCACTTTGTGTCACCTGATGTTTATGCTTGTGCGATGTCCTGGTGTGGAACAACTATCTACCTACCAATATAATTACACACAATGTTACCATCATTCCCCTTGTGGGGTGTAATTTTGCATTATTTGAAAGCAATATAGCCTAATGGTTGAAGGCCGTTTCCGGGACCTCTCCATGGGTGATCCTAATCCGCATGGTGGCACTTTGTGTCACTGGGTGTTTATTGCTGTGTGGGTAAAATGTACTTACTTACTTACAATAAAAGACTCATCTACAGCGGATTGCAGGCTTTTTCTCACAATCCTTGTATCAGAGTGGAGGTGAACATGGGAGTCTACGAAACCTTTAAAATAAATGCTAAGCTTGCTCACAAGATGAAGCAAAACAGACCCATCCCCCAGTGGGTTCGTATAATAACAAGAAACACAATCAGAAACAATGCTAAGAGGTGTCCCAACAAAAATAAAGTGTGTGAATCTAATGTCATGATATGAAAACTGTCAGCTCATGTGTGGCATTTGCTGGTGGTTAGAAAATGTATGCGACAATCTACTGCTGGAATCAGGAAGCAACTACATGACTAAGCATTTTAGTGAACCACCAGATGAAGACCACTACTGGTCACTTCAAACAAATGTGGCGTTTGATATGGCCAAATAATTTTAGTGTTCGAGACAAGATGCCATCTATGAGACAATTTTCCTTCATTTTCAGATATTTAATGATGTCAATATTCTTTTTATTATTGGCCCTTACTATTCTGAGAATCTTTCTGTTCAAAAGCCCCTATCTTATTCCTTGAAGACTGCAGGATAGCCCATGACTCACATCTATATGTTGTACAAGGAAGATGTCGTAAAGGGAAGATGTAATACAGGAAAGATGCATGCTTTCAAAATTGTTGACTCCGATTTATTTAGCTATTACATTTGTAAAAACCTACCCACAGTGGACAGCCAGTTGTACCTTGTAACGGCAGGTCATGCCAATATTGTGTGCTGCGCTGCTGAACGCCACATGTGGGTTGCTCAAGCAGTGTTTTACCTAGTGGCCGTAACATTTTCTGTTTGTTAACTGCAAAAGTGACACCATGATGCTAGTTAAAGTACTGAGAGAATTAAACAGCAGCAACGTACAGTGTAAATGTCACAGTTTACTGGTAACAGGAAAGATATCTACAATATTTAATACAATAATTTACAGATTACTGGATCCATTCAACAAATATGCATTTAAAAAAGAAAATAAATGAAGCTATTCGATGTATAGCTATAGATTGATATTCTAACTATTACAGCTCATATTAAAAGTGCTAAATGACCAAAAAATAGTGAAACAGGAACGGACACTGAAGGTTTAGACAACATAAGGACAAGACCGCAGTTGTGAATAAAATATGAACAAACAGGTTTAGCCACTCTTCTTCATGTTTATTGACTGTAAACTGCAAATTTCTGGTTGTTTGTCCACCTCTGATCTTTCCTGAGTGTTGCAGGCATATCTGTTTTACAGATGTAGCTTATCTGTATGCAGAGTGTTGGTTACTTGTGTCTCAGGATGATGCACTGCAACTTCGAAGGAAGCACCCAATAAGTTGACTCTTATGACATGCTTGTTGGGGAGGCAGTGGGTGTATTCTTGTTTTCCTCACAGAGCCCACACAGGAAGTCGAGCCATTTCTGAGTTGATGTTCCAACAGAAATTTAAAAGTAACAAAACGCTAAAGAAAGTGTGTGTGTGTATGTATATATATATATATATATTGTTGTTGTTGTTGCTATCGATCCAGATGAGCATGAGCTTTTGCCCTTAGTTCCAATGCCATGTAGTGGTAATTTTCATGTTTTCAAATGCTGTTCTTTTCCTCCGTACAAGGTGTTCCACTTGTCTGGTCTCGGAGGGAGTAGCATTCTTCTAGTCTCACTGAGTTTTGGGCACTCAAAGAGATGATGGCCAACGGTTTTGTAGGGCTAGTTACATAGCTGGCACTCTGGGGAGTGTTGTAGCTTTATTCTGTTTAGATGTCCATTGAGTTGAATATGTTGTTTTCTGAGTCTGAAGATGCTGGCCTGGTCCCTCCTTGTTAATGATTGATGCTGTCGTTATGATCAGCCATATGTGCACAAAGCTCTCTTTCAGTATTTCCCATGGCCCTTCTGTTCAGCCAAGTCTCTTTGTGTATAGTTGTTAAGAGTGTTTTTGCTGTCTGTAGGGTTGTCGCTGTAGGTAATTGTTCTTGTGTTGCTCCTTTCTTTGCCAGCCTGTCAGCTCTGTCATTTCCTGGTGTGCCATACATAAATAAATATAAAGAGTCAAAGTCATTTTCACAATCACACGAGATGGAGAGAAGGTGATGAAAACTATACCAGCCAAAACGTTTACAATTATCGACAATCAAGATACCAATAGGTGGCCAAAAAATTGCACAAATTTAGAGACCTAAAAAAAACCTTCAATTATAGACAATGACATAACCGACATACTGCAGAAACAACTCAATCAGCACACATACAATTATAGCTAAACAAGATACCATACACAGGATAACAACAACAACAACAAACAATCTTACAGAGGATTAAAACAGAAGTATATTTTAGACAACATATACAATAATAGGCAACTACATTAAAGAAACTATATATTCAGTGAAAACCAATGGCAGCAAAGACAAATACAAAATGAAAGTAATCTTAAAAAACCAAAGAAACAACAACCGTGCAGACACGCAATTCAAAACAACATAGTGTCATGATTTAGAATATATACACAAACACAAATACAGAAAACTAAATGCAATAAACACATAATCAAGTATCATTCCAGTTATCATCATCAACAATTTCCACTTTCTCTGTTGAGCATTGTGGGGAGAAACAGTTTTCGGTTCAGTGTTTGGCCGGTGGCAAGACAATTGTCATTCCGTATCGATCCACAATATCTTCAATGTCATCATCTCAGTAAATGTGGGTTATTATTTTTCACCATCTCTAACAATCCCAAATCTGGGATCAAAAGATTCCCAATTTGGGATTAAACCAGTGCTGATTTCCCCATCCTTACCTTGTGTATTTCATGTCTGCCAGTTGGCACTAATTTTTTAATTTGCCATTTAGCTCATGCTCCAAAAAAATATCTGGACACTTTTTAACTTACTGGTATAAGGACTCAGTATCAATGAGGAAACATAATGGAATCACATTTCTCCTTATAAGTAAGAGAATAAAAACATACATCTCTTCAAATTTACAATAATGATAAAGGAATCTAATTTCTCTCCAAATGTAAGATAATGAAATCTCATTTAGTATTAAATGTAAGATTATGGAATCTAATTTATCTTCGAACGTAAGATTATCGAATCTAATATCTCCCGTAAATGTAAGATAACAGAATCTCATTTATCTTCAAACATAAGATAACAGAATCTCATTTAACTTCAAACATAAGATAACAGAATCTCATTTAACTTCAAACATAAGATAACAGAATCTCATTTAACTTCAAACATAAGATAACAGAATCTCATTTAACTTCAAACATAAGATAACAGAATCTCATTTAACTTCAAACATAAGATAACAGAATCTCATTTAACTTCAAACATAAGATAACAGAATCTCATTTAACTTCAAACATAAGATAACAGAATCTCATTTAACTTCAAACATAAGATAACAGAATCTCATTTAACTTCAAACATAAGATTACAAACTCAAATTTTAAAATGTATGCTCCTAAATAAAGTTCGCTGTAAATAAAGTAACACAAGATGATTATATTTGAACACAAACAGGAGAAAGAAATAAAGACATATACACATTGTATTGACTGTACCTTGATCAAAATGATGACATAGCACATGGAATTTAGGAGGAGGAAGGATTAAGGGAGATTACTGTTTGGAAGGTGATTCCCCTTGCATGATGCTACATCAGGAAACCTATGTGGCGTTTCATATCGTAGTCATTCACCATTTGTAGAGGATGTGGACGCTAGTTTTTGTTGACAAACAGCGTCCCAAAATAATGTGGTATTGGCAACTATTATTAATTTTTCTAAAGTTGTGATAATCTGAACACGTATCAAGTTAACACCCCTGCTAACTAGGGCTCTATTAGGTCTGTCACCTCTCAACAACTTCTTGCATGTTCGACCATGCGGACAAAAGATCTTGTGTGTCAGCAGTGCTACTCCTTATGTGGGTTCAGGGCTCCACTGGGGGTGGGGAACTGCTCCCCCAACAAGCAAATTGAAAAACACAACTAATTAGGAGTGTTTCCTTTAAAGTCACAGTCAATTTCCTTTGAAGTAACTGTCAATCTGCTTCTGAGGCAAGGGACCAACAGTTTGCTTACAAATAAGCCAGATTTGTAAAACGGATGTGCAAGAAAAACTCAAGTTCTGGGACGAGACAAATAAAGTCCAGATGTGGACGAACAACCAAAACTTTTCACCTGAGTTTACAGCCAGTGAATGTAAAGAAGAAAAAGAATGAGTGAAAATCCTTCCAGCTTTCATCTCTTCCTCCCTGAAGAAATTTCTTCCTTCTACTGCCGGTGAAGGTGTTGAAGCTCTGCATTGTCATATCAGTTGCCTGCTTGGCACGTGCCAGTTGTTTCAGTTTCCAAAGTGACTTTCAAGTTCCTACACAAATTTTACTGGAAAATGTACTTCAAATTCCAAGCTGTTTTGAGGAATTCGAACTCTGATGTACCGCAGTAAGCTCCTACGTAGATGATATAAGTATCTGGTGCAGAACTGTTGTCTCCACACTCATTGTGTGGGTTCCAGGGGGCATGACTGGATGTGTGCACAAACTTACGTTCTGGAACATAACCAGAAGTGCATAAAGAAGCAAATCTTTGTGCCAGAGTTTACACTCGGTGAATGAAAAGAGGACAAAGAAGTTCTCTCCAACTGTTGATTTACTAAAAAAAAAAAAAGGTTCATCATATCATAACTAACTTACATTCTAAGTGATTTAAAAAAAAAAAAGGATTCTTGTACAATTAATTAGAAGTGATCTTAAAAAAAGGATACATAAACATTATAAGTGATACAAGATAGGATAGTTGTACATGATAAGAGTAATTTTTTTAGGGTTCTTGTACATTATAAGAGTTATAACTAATAAAAGACAGGATATGTGCACATTATAACTGATTCTAAAAAGGATAGTTGTACATTAAAAGTGATTAAAAAAACAGCTTGTGTACACATTATAAAATAAAAAGACACGATTTGTGTGCATTATAAGTGATTAAACAACCGCATACTTGAATAACCAGCAAAAAGCAGAAGAAAAGCTTTAGGAAAAAAATTGTCCCATCACAAACTCTTGTAAATCTAGGCCCCTGTTAGTGGACAGACAAATTGTAAGAGTTAAAATGATGATGATAACTGTGAATGTTCTGCCACTGTGTGAATGTTCTGCCAAGGTGTGAATGTTCTGCCACTGTGTGAATGTTCTGCCACTGTGTGAATGTTCTGCCACTGTGTGAATGTTCTGCCAAGGTGTGAATGTTCTGCCACTGTGTGAAAGTTCTGCCACGGTGTGAATGTTCTGCCAAGAGGTGAATGTTCTGCCACTGTGTGAAAGTTCTGCCACTGTGTGAATGTTCTGCCACTGTGTGAATGTTCTGCCAAGGTGTGAATGTTCTGCCACTGTGTGAAAGTTCTGCCACGGTTTGAATGTTCTGCCAAGAGGTGAATGTTCTGCCACTGTGTGAAAGTTCTGCCACTGTGTGAATGTTCTGCCAAGGTGTGAATGTTCTGCCACTGTGTGAATGTTCTGCCAAGGTGTGAATGTTCTGCCACTGTGTGAAATTGACGAGAACGGTGTTTTTTTAAACTACCCACTGCAGGAGTTGAACCGTGGGCAAACTTTTAAGACTGCATTGTGAAGCCATTTCACCAACTTCTAAGCCCCCCCCCCCCAAAAAAAAATTATAAAACAACATAACTAATGAAAGAAATGCTAACAGACAAACAGGCACAATGATAACAGAAGATGATAACTAAGGAAACAAATGTTGTATATCTAATGGCATATCAAAACAAGAAACAGGTTTAAAGATAACAGAACATGATAACTAGTAAAAAATTGTTAGCTATCTAATGGCACATCAACAAGACAGACCGACACAAAGATAACATAATATAACAGAAACAGAAAATGATAACTAATAAAAGAATGTTAACTACACAATGGCACATCATCAAGAAAAACAGGTACAAATATGATAATATATTATTATAAACATCAGTCACATTTAAATCGTTCCAGTGATTATTTTCATCTACTAGTAGTGTACCTCCGTGTAAGATAAAGAAGACGACATAGGTAAAAGTATCTGCTTAGCAGACACCGCCAATGGACCTTTAAACAAATCAGGTCACGGTGCATTGAGGTAATCAGTGTCTGTGGCATAGGCAATGGCAAACTACTGAATGCCTTGGGGGAAAAAAAAATATGCTAGGACTAGTTCTGGAACTCCTGTAATAGATACACAACACACATATTGAGGTAGTGATGGCCATATCCGTTCCTGGCAGCCTTATCTCCTGAGATATTTCCCAGAACATTCTAAAAATTATCAAAACTCATTCTGCAAAGTCGATTCAGTCCTGTAGGCATACTGGTGGGAAAATTAATTCTGCAACTGCTAAGAAGTGAGCCTGGACCATTGCCCTGGCAGGCTTTGATACTAACTGTTGTGCCACCGTGGCAACCGAATGATAAATGAAAACAGAAGGCTAATTTAAACTGACAGGCAGCAGTAATACCAGGTCAACCTGAGCAACATGTGATGTTCTTGGGAGTCAATGTGGCTGGTGTGATGATTACCACATCAACCCATTGACTGGTGTACACACAAAACTAACTGCTGACTGGTGTACACACAGCTAACTGCTGACTGGTGTACACACACAACTAACTGCTGACTGGTGTACACACACAGCTAACTGCTGACTGGTGTACACACACAGCTAACTGCTGACTGGTGTACACACACAACTAACTGCTGACTGGTGTACACACACAGGTAACTGCTGACTGGTGTACACACACAGCTAACAGCTGACTGGTGTACACACACAGCTAAATGCTGACTGGTGTACACACAGCTAACTGCTGACTGGTGTACACACAGCTAACTGCTGACTGGGGTACACACAGAGTCTAGAACTAAATGCTTGATGAACTAAAGGTAGGTGAACCATACCCTGTATGTCATGAGTTTATAGTCCCTGCGGTAGTTTCCCCCCAAAAAAAACTGTCTGAATTTATAAACATCTAGGAAATAGCTTGAGAAGAGAACATACACTTATATTGTAGATATTCTTAGATTTAATAGTTGGGATATCTTTAATGACTTCAATGTGTTGATGGAAATTTAAATGATTTTTTTTTTCAAATGCAGTTAAAGAGCACATTGTGTTTATTTCTTGGCGACTATGGTTCAGCTTTTAATTCCACGGAGGAGTGAGTAATTAACTCTTTCTACACAGAGACCTAGAGAAAAAAGGAGAGGATAAATTAAATTGACTGGCTTGTGAAGTCCCATTTACAGGTCAAAATATTAGTGGAATATCCCGTTTTCAGTTTAAGATATTATGGTCACCCTAGTCAAAGGTGAGAAATGGGTCCCTGACTTTTATAAACTGATATATGAGCTTAGTCGGCATTTGAGTCTTAGGCGTTGGGAACACGCTTTGTAGTTCAAAGATACCTGATTTAATTCCAGCAATGCGTAATTTGAAAGTAGACTTTTGCAATTTTTTTTCAAAAATGGTATCATGAGTTGACCACTCACAAAGCAAAATTGCCAAGTGAAACCAAAACAGCCAGAAATATCTCGTGAAGAACACACAATTAATTTTGTTTATACATGCTTGGGCTAAGCCTACACATAACTGAAGCCTACACATAACTGAAGCCTACACATAACTGAAGCCTACATATAACTTAAGCCTACACATAACTGAAGCCTACACATAACTGAAGCCTACACATAACTGAAGCCTACACATAACTGAAGCCTACACATAACTGAAGCCTACACATAACTGAAGCCTACATATAACTTAAACCTACACATAACTGAAGCCTACACATAACTTAAACCTACACATAACTGAAGCCAGTGTGTTACCAGGGTCCATGAAGGAGACAAAGAGCTGTAACTCATTCATCTCATATAAAAACTGCTGCAAAATCCAAATTCACCCAGTCACAAAGACATCCTCAAATGGCCTGGCATGAGCTGGCTGAAGATCTCTGTTCCCGTGGGTCATGTAAGTAACTGTTATTCTCTGCGTGCATTCTGGGGTCCCATTTTGGAGCTAAAAGAATAGACCCATTGCTTCCTAACAAGCGGGTCGTGAAATATGACTGATGTGTGTTTCTTGCTCAGTGGGAGTGCATCTGATGTGAGGCATAGGACCAACAGTCTGCATACAAGTAAGCCAGATCTGTAAAACAGATATGCATGCAAAACTCAAGTTCTGGATCAAGACTAAAGTCCAGAAGTGGAGAACAACCCGCACCTTCCATCAGCGTTTACAGCCAGAAAATGCGAAGGAGAAAAACAAAATTTATGTATTGCCACCTTTCCATGTCTATTGATACAGTTATATTGTGTTACAGGAATGCACCTTTCCATCTGTCTATTTGATACAGTTATATTGTGTTACAGAAATGCACTTTTCCATCTGTCTATATGATACAGTTATATTGTGTCACAGAAATGCACTTTTCCATCTGTCTATATGATACAGTTATATTGTGTTACAGGAATGCACTTTTCCATCTGTCTATATGATACAGTTATATTGTGTTACAGAAATGCACTTTTCCATCTGTCTATATGATACAGTTATATTGTGTCACAGAAATGCACTTTTCCATCTGTCTATATGATACAGTTATATTGTGTTACAGGAATGCACTTTTCCATCTGTCTATATGATACAGTTATATTGTGTTACAGAAATGCACTTTTCCATCTGTCTATATGATAGTTATATTGTGTTACAGGAATGCGCTTTTTCATCTGTCTATATGATACAGTTATATTGTGTTACAGGAATGCACTTTTCCATCTGTCTATATGATACAGTTATATTGTGTTACAGAAATGCACTTTTCCATCTGTCTATATGATAGTTATATTGTGTTACAGAAATGCACTTTTCCATCTGTCTATATGATACAGTTATATTGTGTTACAGGAATGCACTTTTCCATCTGTCTATATGATACAGTTATATTGTGTTACAGAAATGCACTTTTCCATCTGTCTATATGATACAGTTATATTGTGTTACAGAAATGCACTTTTCCATCTGTCTATATGATACAGTTATATTGTGTTACAGAAATGCACTTTTCCATCTGTCTATATGATACAGTTATATTGTGTTACAGGAATGCACTTTTCCATCTGTCTATATGATACAGTTATATTGTGTTACAGAAATGCACTTTTCCATCTGTCTATATGATAGTTATATTGTGTTACAGAAATGCACTTTTCCATCTGTCTATATGATACAGTTATATTTGTGTTACAGGAATGCACTTTTCCATCTGTCCTATATGATACAGTTTATATTGTGTTACAGAAATGCACTTTTCCATCTGTCTATATGATACAGTTATATTGTGTTACAGAAATGCACTTTTCCATCTGTCTATATGATACAGTTATATTGTGTTACAGGAATGCACTTTTTCCATCTGTCTATATGATACAGTTATATTGTGTTACAGAAATGCACTTTTCCATCTGTCTATATGATACAGTTATATTGTGTTACAGAAATGCACTTTTCCATCTGTCTATATGATACAGTTATATTGTGTTACAGAAATGCACTTTTCCATCTGTCTATATGATACAGTTATATTGTGTTACAGGAATGCACTTTTCCATCTGTCTATATGATACAGTTATATTGTGTTACAGAAATGCACTTTTCCATCTGTCTATATGATAGTTATATTGTGTTACAGAAATGCACTTTTCCATCTGTCTATATGATACAGTTATATTGTGTTACAGGAATGCACTTTTCCATCTGTCTATATGATGCAGTTATATTGTGTTACAGAAATGCACTTTTCCATCTGTCTATATGATACAGTTATATTGTGTTACAGAAATGCACTTTTCCATCTGTCTATATGATACAGTTATATTGTGTCACAGAAATGCACTTTTCCATCTGTCTATATGATACAGTTATATTGTGTTACAGGAATGCACTTTTCCATCTGTCTATATGATACAGTTATATTGTGTTACAGGAATGCACTTTTCCATCTGTCTATATGATACAGTTATAGTGTGTTACAGGAATGCACTGGAATCACAGCCCAAGGTGGTGGCGAGTGCGACTTGCAGGACCTGCTTGTGTTAAGTCTTCCACAGTTAGAGCATGGAACTTAAGAACCATTGTTGCGACTATGCGTATTCAACACCTGTCTCCTCGGACGCACGGCCCTCAACCTATCTGCAATCACTGTCTCCTTTATCATTATCTTCCTGACACCCCCCCCCCCCCCCCCCCCATGCAACAGACCAATGTATCCTGTCCCCACGAATCCACCTCAATACCCGTATCATTCACGTGCCATTTGCGCACACCTTCAAATTGCAAGCGAGGCTTACCTCGACATCATCTGTCCATCTGTAATAATATTCTGTATAACAACCACAGAAATGAAATATGGGTAGCGAGAAGTATACATATTTATAACATTAACCAAAAAATATGGGTAGCGAGAAGTATACATATATAGAACATTAACCAAAAAATATGGGTAGCGAGAAGTATACATATATAGAAAATTAACCAAAAAATGATTAAAATATTGAGAATATCAACATACATTACTTACTGAAGATAAGAATCAACACAGTAAACTTAAGTTACAAGAACACATTAAAAACGTTATAAAGTAAATCTTTTCGGCACATGCAAATATACAAACAATTTTTTTAAAGAATACAAAAGTAAAAGTAAACTGGACACTGAGTACAGGAAAACACAGGAACAAATATTACAGTTTAAAAACTACTTGGCAAAAAAAAATTTTTTTTAATTGTTTTCACACATACACACACACAAAAGCAAAACTATCTTGTGCAACAAGATCAATATTTCAGATACATTTAGAATGTTTTAAAATAATTCTATGAGATTTTTTACAGAAAATTCAGCAGCCAATCAATCAACTGGCTATCAGTTGTAACAAACACTTAAACAAAAACCTTAACTAGTGGCTCACAGGCCTAATCAATCCGCTATCAGTTGTAACATAAACTAAATTCTTAAATCTTTGAGTCCCAGGGGGTTAGCTTCACAGGCCCAGGGATAGTAAAGAAAGTAATAAAATCTGCGCATCATGCGTTCATTGGGCTTCTAGGTAGGAACCTATGAACGTATGATGCGTTCCTTGAGACTCAAAGAGTTAACCACCGGCTCCTAGATCCAATCAATCGACTTTCAGCTGTAACAAACACTTAAACTAAATTCTCAACCACTGGCTCCTGGGTCCAATCAATCGACTATCAGCTGTAACAAACACTTAAACTAAATTCTCAACCACCAGCTCCTGGGTCCAATTAAGAATGCAAGTTGTGCTACATCAACCAAGATAAATTGCCAAAATAGACACATTTTTTAGTTGAAATTCTAAAACGAATAAAAAAAAAAGATCATAATTTGCACTAAGATCAGTTGTGTAAACTAAGACTGGGTTAACAAATCAGCAGGTAATGATTGGCACTTATGCATGGGGCAGAGGATATCAAGGATATCAAAGATCAGGGAAACAGGTGAAGATCACATATATGAATTTCACCGTCAAGGATATCTACTAGTGTCTGTCTATGTATCTTTTAACATCTTGTCTGTGTCCTTGATTTATCTTCTCTTGTCTATGTGTTGCTGACCACCTACTCTTGGCTGTCTGTGTGTCACAGAATGTTCATCTACTCTTCTCTGTAAATATATTCTTGAGTATCTACTTTGTCCAGCATCCCTAGTATCTACTTAGTCCAGCATCCCTAGTATCTACTTTGCCCAGCATCCCTAGTATATACTTTGTCCAGCATCCCTAGTATCAACTTAGTCCAGCATCCCTAGTATCTACTTTGTCCAGCATCCCTAGTATCTACTTAGTCTAGCATCCCTAGTATCTACTTAGTCCAGCATCCCTAGTATCTACTTTGTCCAGCATCCCTAGTATCAACTTAGTCCAGCATCCCTAGTATCTACTTATTTCAGCATCCCTAGTATCTACTTTGTCCAGCATCCCTAGTATCTACTTTGTCCAGCATCCCTAGTATCTACTTTGTCCAGCATCCCTAGTATCTACTTTATCCAGCATCCCTAGTATCTACTTTATCCAGCATTCCAGGTTTTTACTTTATTCAGCATCCCAGGTATCTACTTTGTGTGTCCAACTTTCTGTTTGTCCAGGGTCCTTAAATGTCTACTTTCTATTTTCCCATGATCCCTGAATACCTACTTTCTGTTAGTCTAGGGTTTTCGAATGTCTACTGTAGTGTCCTTAAATATCTACTCTTTTCTATGTTTCCTTGAATATCTACTTCTTTCTGTCAATGAGTTTTCTAGTGCTCTGAATACCTATTTCTGTTTAGCATCTGTCTATGTAAATTGTCTTCTTATGGTTTATCTAGCATCTTTGAAGATCTACCAATTTATTTGTTTATGAGCATCAATCAATACCAACTAATATATTACACAAATATATTGATGTCTCATGTGCTTCTTAACATTCATCATTTATTTATGTAATAACACTGTAGTCTATTATTTAAACAGTTTATGAGTATATGACATACATATATTAATCAGCATTCCATTGGTTAAGGGAATGAATTTGAAAACTCAACACCCACAAAGGATAAGCTTAGACTTCCTGGTCCACAAACAGGGTGTAGGGTGTTGTCCAGATGGTCAGACGATTCTGCATGTTTCGCAGGAGTTCCACAGCCTGCACAGCCTCAGCAGCGCTAACAAACAAGACCAGGAACGAGAAGCAGCAACCGACAATGGCCATGTAAAATGCGTAGCCTAGAGTAGAACAGTCCGCTGGCAGTATGGGGCTTGTGACGCCAAAAAACTTCTTGGCGTTTAGGTCAAAGAAGGTTACTGCATAAATACCTGCCGCCACTGACAGAAGATCAAGAAAACAAAGAGTTAAGAATGTCAAACACAAACTAAAAAGAGAGGAAAAGAACAATAAAGGTCTTTTCACAAACAAAATAATAAAAAGTTCTTCTAAGCTTTTACCGGCTGTAAACTCCGGTGAAAAGTTCTGGTTGTTCATCCACTTCTGAACTTTAGTCTTGTCCCAGAACCCGAATTTTATATACACATCGATTTTTACTGTTTTGGTTTATTTGTGTGCAGACTATTGGTTCCTCATCCCTCAGATGCACTTCTAAATTCAGAGAAAAAACCCATAATTTGTAACCCTTTACAACATGTTTATTAGTGAGGCAGTTGGTGGACCCCCCCCCCCCTTTTCCCCCACTATGTAAGCGTAATCTGTTAGCTGTAAACAAGTTTAGAATCGGTGTGACGTCTAAAGTTATCATTAACCATCTTGACATCTATCATTAGTCAAGTTCATATCTAAAGTTATCATTAGTCATCTCAACATCTAAAGCTATCATTAGTTGTTTTGACCTCTAAAGTTATTAGCCATCTTGAGCCATCTAAACTTATAAATAGTCAACCTGACATGTATAATTTTCATTAGAGTCAAGTTGATCCCTCCAGTTACCATTAGAGTTAGCTTGATCTCTAGAGTTAACATAAGAGTCAACTTGATCTCTAGTTACCATTAGAGTCAACTTGATCTCTCTAGTTACCATTAGAGTTAGCATGATCTCTGAAGTTAACATTAGAGTCAACATGATCTCCTAAGTTAACATAAATCATTTGTATCTCCCTTATAGAAGATCTAAGCTGATCTAGAGATGAACTTACATGTAAGAAAGTTGAGCAATGTCAGAAATCGGAAGCTTCCCTTGTAGTCGAGGAAACGGACCAGGTAAAGGATGTACGTAACCAAGGACACCAGCATCCCCACACAGTGCAGCAGGTACATCGTCTGTACAGATCTGAACCAGGCTGTTGAGGAAACAATTCACTGCTAGAGTTATCTCATATAATTCATTAACTAATTCACAGCTGAGTGGTTGGCCTTGTGTTACCTAACACAATCCATGTATTAACTCCCAGCTGAGTGGTTTGCCTTGTGTTACCTAACACAATCCATGTATTAACTCCCAGCTGAGTGGTTTGCCTTGTGTTACCTAACACAATCCATGTTTTAATTCCCAGCTGAGTGGTTTGCCTTGTGTTACCTAACACAATCCATGTATTAACTCCCAGCTGAGTGGTTTGCCTTGTGTTACCTAACACAATCCATGTATTAACTCCCAGCTGAGTGGTTTGCCTTGTGTTACCTAACACAATCCATGCATTAATTCACAGCTGAGTGGTTTGCCTTGTGTTACCTAACACAATCCATGTATTAATTCCCAGTTGAATGGCATGCATCACATGACAAGACTAAAATTAAGAGTACAGTCAGTCAGTTAGTAGCATGTCCTTTGCAAAACCTTCTTCCATAACAACCTTCCAGAAAACGTCTCGATCACAAGCAAGATGTCCCGCGTCCGAGAAACCCATCTGGAGATTATCCGCCAGATACTGCACCCATCTTTTCTTCGGCCTTCCTCTTCCTGTCTTTCCAGGCATATACCCTTCCATTATTGTTCACTCTAAACTTTCATGACTTTTCAAGTGACCAAAATATTTTAATTTTCTGTGTTTCATAGTCTTTAAAAGCCAGCCTTCTTCAATATTACATTCTTGAAGTATGGATGCATTTGTTCTTTTTTTTTTTAAACCAATGATATTCTTAGAACCCGTCTATAAAATTTGTATTTAAAGGCATTTATGCACTGTTCAGCTTGTTTAGTAAATGTCCAGGTCTCACAGGTGTTTGTTGCAATGGGAATGATGTATGCTCTAAGAAATCTAATTTTTGTAGTTCCGTCTGCCCCACTCCATAATTAATTCAGTTGTTTTAGTCTCTGAAGAGCAACTGATAGTTGTTGTTTAATTGTTTTCACTGTGTCACCATTGTTAGTAATCTATAAACCAAGATGTTCACAATTTTTCACAACCACCAATCTTTCCTCATTAACATATATTTCTTTCTCCACATTAGTTTTATCTGTATGCATTCTTTGTTTTTGCTATCTTAAGATTTAAGATGTGATTTTTTGCTATTTATTTGGGTTGAGGTTATTAAGTTGTCTAAACCAGTCTGTGACGTGGATAGCAATACTGTATATATTATCAGCATATCGGATCTCTGGTATTTCATGACCACCGATATTTAGGACATCATATTGCTCTCTGTTTATATCATCTCTGACATTGTCCATTATATTTTTGGTGAACAGGTTAAACAAAGAGTACAGTCACACTTTGATTAAACATCACCACCTGGACAAGGGCTCCTGGGGAAGGCAAGGCAACATGTGGGAATGTCACATATGCACTGATGTCAATTATTTTTTTTTTTCAAAACTTTACCTTTGGGATAGAGAGAGCATTATTCTTGTTTTATTTGTGTATAACTGTGCACACATGCTGTCCTGATTTTGTGAGAAAGCAAGGCTTTACTGAAAATTAAAACCCTGAACTTCCACAAAGACATGCTCAATCTGATACTTAATTTATAACTTACCCCTGACGTCACGACAACGTCGCGGGAGACATTCCCAATAAATTCTAGGGTGTTCAGGTTGTAGTTTCTCGCGATTTATCTACAGCCAAGTTTAGGGTTAGGGTTAGCTTTATAAGACACTAGATGAACACTCAAAAAAAGCACCACACAACAGCACACTTCCACCCCCTTGAAATATTGACTGTCAGGTCAGCTGTGGATTTCCCACGAGGATTTCGTGTTTGGGGTACGTTATAAATTAAGAACCCTCAATCTTTTTTCTCAACAATAGAATGGTAATCAAATACTTAATCAATTATGAATCCAGTTCTTAACAAAGGAATTACATCGATATGGGCCTTTCCTTCTTTCTCTTCCCCTTATCTTCCATGGCAGTAAGACTCTGGAAACAAAACACAAACAAATCCACTAACTCCCCTCCCCCCTTTCTTTTGTCATCTCCTGTAACCCCTTTCTTGTCCTCCTCACAATATTTAATATCCTTGGTTCCACTGTTGGGAAAACAAGAACAAACGCACTGCCTTCTCACCAAGGATGTCATAGGAATCAACTAACTGAGGGCTTCCTTTCAAGTCAGAGTATATCCACCTGGGTGGCAAGGAACAATTGAGGGCTTCCTTTCAAGTCAGAGTATATCCACCTGGGCGGCAAGAAACAACTGAGGGCTTCCTTCCAAGTCAGAGTATTTCCACCTGGGCAACAAGGAACAACTAACTGGGGGCTTCCTTCAAAGTCAGAGTACATCTACCTGGGCGGCAAGGAACAACTAACTGAGGGCTTCCTTCCAAGTCAGAGTATACCCACCTGGGCGGCAAGGAACAACTAAGTTAGGGCTTCCTTCCAAGTCAGAGTACATCTACCTGGGTGACAAGGAACAACTAACTGGGGGCTTCCTTCAAAGTCAGAGTACATTCACCTGGGCAGCAAGGAACAACTAACTGGGGGCTTCCTTCAAAGTCAGAGTATACCCACCTGGGCGGCAAGGAACAACTAACTGAGGGCTTCCTTCCAAGTCAGAGTATACCCACCTGGGCGGCAAGGAACAACTAACTGAGGGCTTCCTTCCAAGTCAGAGTACATCTACCTGGGTGGAAAGGAACAACTGAGGGCTTCCTTCCAAGTCAGAGTATACCCACCTGGGCGGCAAGAAACAACTAACTGAGGGCTTCCTTCCAAGTCAGAGTATACCCACCTTTGCGGCAAGGAACAACTAAGGGAGGGCTTCCTTCCAAGTCAGAGTACATCTACCTGGGTGGCAAGGAACAACTAACTGGGGGCTTCCTTCCAAGTCAGAGTATATCTACCTGGGTGGCAAGGAACAACTAACTGCATAAAAATAAGCCAGTAAAACAGATGTACATGTAAAACTTAAAAGTCCAAATGGATAAACAACCATGACCTTCCGCTGGAGCTTAAGGACGGTGAACAAAGAAGAAGAAGAACCTTTAAGAACTGAAATAACATTGGAACTGTAACAAACAACGTAAACTGGTTTTAAAACTAAATAATTTATTTGAACATGGCATACACAAACAATTATTATAACAACTATTCACAATTCTACTGTTTGTGCCTTCTTCTTTGTTAAAATAAATTATTTAGTTTTAAAATCATTGGGGGGGGGGGGGGAAAGAGGGGAACACAAAATATAATTTATGTTGAGTTTCAGTTCTAATGGCCCAATGCTATGTGTATGTGACTATTTCAATTCTAATAATAATATTGTTATAGTTATTTTAATTTTAACACAAGCTAGGATAGTCCGTCATAGCTAAAGTTGCATTTACTAAAGTGACATTTAGAGTTCCATATTTTGTTAGGTGCTTGAAAGCTGCTGTTGTCTTGCAGCTTTCCAACACCATACTTCCAACTTTTATTAAATGTTTTGGTGTGTTTGTTGGTAACCTTTTTTTCTTTGTGTGTTCCCAGTTAAAAAGAAATCGGGTTTGTTTTCCCTGCCATGACAAGATGACATCTGCTTGCTCTGTTGCCGACTTCTTGAACATTTGTAAGCCCTTATAACTGATCTGTTATATCATACAGCCATAACAGACAACAATGAGAAACACTCAATCAAGTCAATCCATGTCAATAATAATAATTGTAATGTTTCGCTAGAGTGATAATGCTTCGCTTCATCACAATAATAAATAACTATTTAACTATAACAAAGCGCCTACCCGAGTAATCGGCCTCCACTATGGAGCTGAGATGTTCCATGTCCCCACAATACGACGTGACAACATCGCAGTGTCTCATTAGTCCAATATCATTCTGAAAATACGGAGCCCGAACTCTGAACCACTGGGAACTGCCTAGGCCGAAGACCACACAAAATAAGCCAAACATAGAGGACACCAGTCCAGCGACTAAAGTAACGCTCGCCATCTTTGACTATGACGACATAGACATCATTTCCGGTTGGCCCAGGGACCATCGCCCTATTTAACCTTTGGGGGCGACGGGGTACATATTTCCACACATATTTCCATCATCTATAGTAGAAAATGTACCCCGTGTGGTTTCCGGGCCCTATTATAGGGAAAACAAAAACAGACCCACTGCCTACCCAAAAGCATGTCGTAAGAATGCATCTGCCTGAGAGGCAAGGAACCAACAGTCTACACACTGATGTGCCAGATCTGTCGAACGGATTCACATGCAACACTCAGGTTCTGGAACAGAACTGCAGTCCAGAAGTGGACGAACAACCAGAACTTTTCACCAGAGTTTACTGATGAACGCAAAGAAGAAGAAGTAGAAAATTGTTCACACCAACAGACATAAACAACACAATTAAAGTGAGAAATATCAAACGATATGCATACTTCGTGCTACTGTAGCCACATAGACAAGACATCACTTCCTGACACAGGGACACTCGCCTTATTTAACCTTGGGAGCCATAGAGGATGGGGATACATATTTCCATAGTCTTTAGTAGAAAATAATTTACATCCACAGACACAAACAACACATTTAGAGTGAAAAATGTCAAACGTTATGTATACTTCATATTACCATTACTACATGGCTGTGAATCATGGACAATCGGTAGGCAGGCCAAACAATTTCTTGATGCCTCAGAGATAAGGTTTTACAGAATAATGCTTAGAATACCTTGGACAGCCAAAAAGAGCAACCGAGAGGTTTTGAAAGAGGCGGGAGTCCGAAGACAACTTTTTACAGACATCAGAAGGAGACAGTCATCATTTTTCTGTCATGTTTTGAGAATAGGGAAAATAGAACATGTTGTGACCACTGGAAAGATCGGTGGAAGGAGAGATAGAGGGAGACAACAAGAAAAGATTCTTGACAGTCTTGTTGCATGGCATGGAGAGGTATCGGCACACGAACTGATATATGCTGCAGGAGATCGTGGATCGTGGAGAGGCATTATCGCCCACGCCAGTCGGCAAGTCACCTGATGATGATGATGATTATGATGTATACCTCATGCTTCTCTAACGACACCATCATAATTAGCAAGTATCTAGCCCCTCTCCATAATCTGCGATCTTCAACAGAATGTATCAGTTCGTGTGCTGACACCTGTCCATGATATGACAAAAGGTTGTCAAGAATTATCTCGCGCTGTCCTCATCTGTCTCCCCCCACCCCCACAGACTTTTTCATTGGTCACAATATATTCCAGTTTCCATCTTCTCATGATATGAACAAACACATTATGGCAAAGACAGGACAAACTTTCCCGGCGAAAGACCACAACCTTATTTAACCTTGAGGTCACAGACAATTTGGATAATCCCACCCAGACATCTACATCCCACGCCAACAGTAAACTTACTTTGTGGGCATGCGGGCGCCAAAAAATAACAGTGCACCTGGCATTTGCTTCAGTCTGATTATTGTCGTTAATTTATTATTACTATGGATTGCTTCTTCTTCTTCTTTTTAGCATTCATCAGTTGAAAACTCAAAGTTCAGGTTGTTCGTCCGCTTCTGGACTTTGCTCTTGTCCCAGAACTAGAGTTTTGAGTGCAGATCCGTTGTGTAGATCTAGTCTATTTGTGTGCAGATCCGTTGTGTAGATCTAGTCTATTTGTGTGCAGATCCGTTGTGTAGATCTAGTCTATTTGTGTACAGATCCGTTGTGTAGATCTAGTCTATTTGTGTGCAGATCCGTTGTGTAGATCTAGTCTATTTGTGTGCAGATTGTTCGCTCCTCGCCTCTCCGTCTTCGAAGGAACCCCCCATGGATATTTCCATGAACGTTAGAAAATTATCTACACCCGCAACATAAACGTCACATTTAAAGCGAGACGTATAAAACGTTAATGGTAGTTAACAACACACTGGTCTAGCCATAAATGCCCAATGTGCCAGTATGCCTAATGGTGCTATGACAAACACAGTTAACAAAAAAAATGAAGTACCCGTTCCCATGCCTTCAGACGTCCTGGGCATATAGGGCTCGACCTATATCTAAATAGAAATCAGCACTCGTTGTGTGATGTGTCAAGCGTTTACTGTCTAGGGCTTTAGCTTATACACATTAAAGGTTGTGGCCACCTGGAAGCCAGGGTCATTTTTGAAGAAAACATCCGCCTCCATTCGGATTTGAACGCATGGTCTTCTGATCCGCTAGCGGGTGACTAGACTCCAGACGCTACACCACGGCGGTTGCTAAAACGACACAGAGAGGAGAGGTCATCACTTCCTGGGGCAGGAACATCACTCTATTTTTAACCTTCAGTCTTGAGGCTATGGCAATGGTTCAACATATTACTGATTCACTTGACACTCAGAGGAGAGGCAAGGCGAACATACAACCAGACTGCTAGTGTCATCATGGGAACCGGAACACTGCGTTGGCTGCCATGACGGAGTACCTATATGAATGTGCCGAGCGCTGTGATGGTTCACTTTTACAACAACGTGAACCGGGAAGTGACTATTCTAGCTGGTGACGAGAAGTGCTAAATAGCATAAAAGTGGCTAGAAAGCAACAAATGAACAAACTCATGTGTAATTGCTCACCACAAAGGAAGATAAACAAAATAAGTTAGCAAAGGAACCGTCCTTGATAAAGCAGGCCATCAGGCGGCTAAAAAAGGACTAAGCTTGGAATTTTTGTTTGATTTTATACGATACGATACTAGAAAGCTCAAGGTACGCAGAACATATGGGGGTTGCCCCGAGTGCTGTGATTTTGATTCTTAATTCAAAATTCAGTCTATAACAGCGGAAAACTAATCACAGCATAAACTGTGATAGCATAGTTACTGTTTTAAAATCTTGCCGGTGATCAAACTAGTCACTTCTCGCGAGAAAATTATTCCAGTCAATTTTTGTGCATTCTCAATCCTAGATATTAAACACCAGCTATTGTATGTGACTTTTTGAAAATCTTTTAATATGTTTGTATTTCTCCCCAACTTTTATTTCTTAATTATTTGATTTTGTAATGTAACCCGCCATGTCCATACCCCCCCCCCCCCCCCCACGTATTTTTGGTTTCATGTTTACCTTGGCTGTTGAGATGCTCTGTTGTCTTGTCCATTGAGTTTTCCGATCATGGTCTGTGTTCTGTTTGTACTTTTTGCATGCTCCCTTGTGGAGTTCTTCTCATTAGTATAGTACTCCGTATAGTACTTCGGTTGCATTTGTGCGCCTCTTTTCCACTCCCTCTACTCACGAGCAGCAACTACCGCATCTCCTTCAGCTTCCTTCATTTTATTTGCTTGTGAGTTCCAGCCATCTAGTTTAGCCGCTACTCGCGAAGCAGGAGATACTCTCGGCGGTGGCGGTATAGTCGACGGAAAGAAGTCCGCAATTTACATGTGACTGAGACCCTGTTAGGGTATATTTTTGGCCTCGATAATTTGGGACCGTTATTCGGAGGAAAGCCAAAAAATCTAACAGATGATTCAAACCCAGGTCTCCTGCATGCGAGCCCTGCGTTTTGATCTGTTCGGCCAGCCGTTCTCTTGCTGTTATGTATCAGTACTAACGACAATGGCAGGTACAGTACCAGTTAATGATTTTACTGAACTTCAAAGTATGAAATGGTTTGGTCAGCGGATCAGAACAAAATCAGCCACCAGCTAAAGCGGATGACACATAAACTTCAGGCTACAAGCCAAGGGGGCAATGGGTATGGGGAGTAAAAGAGACACTACTGCAACACAATATCACATCAACACGAGCTACTTCTTTTTCTTTTCTTCCACCTTTTACCTCATCGAAATGTCGGGGGGAGATGTAATGTTCGTTGACGAGCTCTGTCAAGAGCACTATTAAGACTGATGTTCATTTCTGTAAGGCTGTTCTTAATGCCATCACTTTTTCCGAGGTCTTCTACTCGATCTATACCCATTGTAAAGTTTTAGTGTGGCTCGCTGTGGCAGATAGTACCAGGGCATGAGCTACACAACAAACAAACATAGAAAACTGCATCAAACTCCTCCATGTAATGGTTTATGTTTTTTTTTAAATAGACCAATAGGCACTCGGTGGGGGATGTGGTCAACATCAGGTCGGCTGCCTTTACTTCCCATGACATTACCTCGTACCCATTTTACGCTGGGTTGAACTCGAAGCCAAAACCAAATTTAATTAAAAAAATTACACCATAGAAGCTACAGTACAAGCACATCTGCACCCGGTTTATACAAAATTTATTTTTTTGATTTGATGCTAAATCCTCATTTAGGTTCATGTTCGATATAGCAGCTTTATCGAATATAATCCTAAACAATTAGAAAAAATTAGTTGTACTTCATAGAAATGAGATCAAATACTAACTACCACGTAAAACTACAGTGGATGAGGAAGTCCACTGCAGCAAAAATCTAACATGCAAAAGAAGCAAAGTACTCATTTTGTGGTGTAGGTCTGCAGGCTGCCTACTGTTGGCTACAAAAGAGATATCCCATGATGTACGAGATGTTCAATATATGGAAGTGAGGTTTAACAGTCATGAGCAGGACGTGACGATTCCTTGGGTGAGCCCAGTACCAGAGCACCATGTATTAGCTCTGCATTTGTGGAAGCCTCCTTGGACGGCGGGGAAGGCTCATGTTCTGCCCCTGCCTTCTTTTGAGGGCTGATCAGCATTATTTGGCCTCTCTGGACCAGCCTGATTGGAGCACCACCTGTGACTTGAGAAATAAAGATGACTACACAACAATGAGAAGAAGTCGGATGTGTTGGCCAAAAGGTACAAATATCGCAGCCATGCTGTAAACGGACACAACGCACTTACATCTTTGGATGAACGCAGAAGAAGAATTACTAACTTTCTGAAGAGTCTATGAAAGAAAAGTGAGATGCCGATAGACATGAAATTGTTTGGGCACGATATAGCATGCATGGCTTATAAAATAAAATGTGAAAGGAAATATACTAAACGTGAAAATTGAAGGTAGGCTGACAAGAGGCAGAAAGCGATGCAAGAAGAGGATAACATCAAAAATATTTTCTTATGTGGGTCCTGGGACCCCATTTGGGGTGGAGGGTGCATCCATTAACAAGCTTGTCGTAAAAGGCAACTAAGGCTTTGCTGAAATTGAATGTACTGGGCCGAGAGGCGCATATACATGTAAACCAGAACACAGTATGTCAACCGCTCCTTCAAGGCTGAATGGAGAAGAAGACAAAAACAAGAGCGTTCTAGTTGCCGGTTGCCCTGTATTCTAACGCATGCAGATTTCCCAGTGCAAGACATGTTAGTTATATTACTATCAGTCTGTAATTCATGCCTGTTAATTGTTGTTTTACCATCTACACTGTCTTCTCTCATCATGTCTTATGAGATGACCTCATTATTGTTCTGTCTATAAAAAGCAACTGATCAGTAATTTGTTTTCACAGTAGAGGTGAGGTCACTGCACGTTGGGAATTCATGTGAGTGCTCAGTCTTGCCATGCAGAAACCAGTCCAGAGAGCTGTATTAACAAGATGCATTGCAAGAAGTTGCAAAATATTTTGTAACACTTTGACAAGGACAGCAGATGGAAAAGGAGACGTGGACGACCTAAGGAAAAATGAGGTCAGTAGAAAGAAACGTAAACTGGCAAGGGAGACCATGGACAGAAAAGCAGTAGATCTGCAGCAATAGAGATTACATGTGAATGCCTTATGTGTCAACAGTGATGTGATGATTTATAGATTGATAATTGATTATATTATTTACAAAGCAACGAACAAAGCATCACTATATGAATATGAAACTTTATTATGTATAACATACATGTCATATTGGAAAAAAATTTAATTTGTGTTATAATTTGAAATGATGGAATGTCAGTTAGCAGGGTCTTCATCTTGTGTCATCAAGGTATTAACATAACAAGCACAGAGCAAATCTTCACCCAGTTTACACACAATTTATTCTTTTGATTTCATGCTAAATCTTCATGTACCCAGATATTACTAAGTTAACTTTCAGACTATGTAACAAAAATGTTTTAACGTTAAAATTTGTTCAGTAGTAATCACAGAACGATTTGACAATTTTAAACTACATTCACCTGATCATATATTTCTAACAGTAACACCATATGACAAGAATGGTTAAAGTAATCACAGGTGTAGAGTTAGCTGGTGTAACAACCGGCTGGAACATAAGGTGTTCCAGAAATTGAAGCATTTGAGGAACTACTGGCATGGTGGATGGATAAGGACTGAAAGAGTTAATAACAATTCATGCACTAAACTACATAAAACTTAAAGCAAACACTGTCAAGGCCACTTGATGTGTCTGTTTTGTAGATGTCCCATATGCTGCATTACAAATGGCAAGCTGGGTGAGTAGATAACCATGTTCAGTCGTACAACAGTCACTCCAAGGGTTATGAAGTAACCTGCAGTCCAGTTGGGAGCGGCATATTTTACATGAGGAAGCAAAATTATATGGTATATTTACAGGATGCTTGGCCAGGTAACACTCTGGAATAGGCTGAGAATATGCTAAAAGGATAAAAAATAATAAATGAATAGCTAGAAAGTGTTCAAGAATTGTATAATGTTTTAGTCACCACCTTACATTTTTTAACCGAGGAAATATGAAATTATTTAAAATTAAATATGCTGCTGTATTCATAAACCTAGGTGGCCTATCTATACAGATGGCCCTGTGTTGAGGGGCAGACCAAGTGCATAGGGGTCTATAGCAAAGGCGAATGAAGGTCAGTGCAACAAAGCCTGGCATATGATATCACGTCTAGTTTGAGAATGGAGGTGGAGGCAGTCACTGCTGTCTTTTGCTGGCTTGAGAATCAGCTGTACACACATGCCATGATGGTAACTGACTCGCACAGCATGTTGAGAAAAGTAGAGACGGGCATGCTCCATGCAGAGTGGCAAGCATCACTTCAGAGGTCCCGGGTAGTTAGCATCCTTTGGGTATTTTCTCCAGGTCATGTTGGGAAATGAGCAAGCAGATAAGACTGACCAGTTCTACACCACTTGGTGGTGAACTGATGTATGACAAGCTAAATGTTGTGAGGGCTCTTTAGGAATTATTGAACAGTGGGGAGGTACAGACAGATCATTTTGGTCTGGGGAGAATGGCGCTGCAAGGAGTTACAAGGGGATCTGGCCCGTGCTCAACACTCAGGGGAAGGGCGCGACAGATATACAATCAGACAGTTACTGGCGCCATTGGAGTTGGAGCGCTTTGCTTACTGCTGAAGATGGGAACAGAGCGCTTATGGGGGTGTCCCGAGTGCTGTGATGTCGATACTTAATTCAACAAGTTGGCCTGGCTTTCCTAGTCCCATTCCCCATAGCTATGGGCTGTCACAGACTTGCCTCCCTGCAGCACCATTCAACACTAACATCAGGACAGGTGGAAAGGTGTTGGAAAAAAATCATAAATTTATGAAAACTGAAATTCCAAATCAGTGAGCAATTTCATCTCATCTATGTCTGCAAATTTATTTATATAGACATTATTCAGATTGAAAAGAAAAAATTAAGCAGAAGTGCTTTAGTTAATTCACTATTTACAGTTAATAAAACATGTTAACAATATCTATTAGTAGCACACACAAAAACAAACACTTTTTATATTAAGGCAATTATGTTTTGGAATGTTTATTATGTTTTGGAATGTTAATTATACTTTCAAACTGAAACATTTGGAATCTAGTTTGGCATACAAGATTGGAACATCTCAATCCAGGTATATTAAGATACATTTCACAAGAATTATGAATCAGAAAAGATTGTTGCTGTATAAATGTGTTCACCAAAACTGATATAAATTGAAAGATGTAGCTTTAAAAAATAAATACTGAACATGAAGACTTATAAAACTTCCTGAATGTTACAAATAATGTTTTTCCACTCAAAAATTTTTTTTTTAATGTAGCAAGACACCCCTGTCTGTATACACAAGGGAGATAAATGGTCGTAGACTATGAGGCAGACCAAGAAGAATATGGAGAGATAATGTCCAGACAGACCTGCAAACACTTGGTTTCACCAACTGGAAAGAGAAGGCCAACCAGAGAGATGAATGGAGGCGGGTGATATCTGCAGCAATGATCCTCAAGGGCTTGGAATGCTAAAGGAGAAGAAGCAAGACACCCCCCTCTCCCCGAGAATATTGAGTTCATTAAGAATATAAAGTGAAATTTACATCAATAACTTTCTAATAAGTCATTAAGCACACATGGTCAGAAAAAAAAAAACCTGGAGTAACACTGGCCCATGTGTCTAGAGATCGATTTCTCTCGATACAATTGGACCACTTGAACCGCTGACTGTTGATGGAGGACCATGCTTTTCATTATATCTGGGCGGTTCTTCGTATGAAGAGAAAGAAACTGGTGGGACATATCCTCCGCGTGAATCTGAAGACAGCACTACACCACCATATGGGGCACCAGATACAACTGGCTGCATACCATATGTGTTCGGACCCTGACGTAATGGTGCCTGGTAGGTAAACTTCTTGCCAACCTGCAACAGCAAACAAAAACATTGATTTATGAATAATCTTTACAATCTTCCAATGTATTCTTTTTCTTTTTTTGTCTTACTGCTTATGCCATAAAACAGCGCAGAGAGGAGTTTGAGGTTGTGTCCTGTTTGACTTTCTCCTCTTCTTATCTTGAACTTATGCGTTTGAACACTCCTCTGAACGACTTCCTGGGCCTGTCCTAGAATCACTTCTACTGCAACAACTATTAAACAGTAACACTTGTAAGATATCCCAAAATCAGTTTCAATAAATGTTTATACTTCTAAGTCTAAGGCAATAATTTTCACATCAACTCTAGAGGGGAAAGTAAGCCATCCTCTTGAACCTGGTGAATGGAAACTCCAACCAACAAAAGAGAAGAGTACCCAGAATGCCACTTGACAGAGCACACAAACAAATATGAAATACAAAGGCTATTAATATAGCAGGTTTGCGGGTAAAATAAAATGAATCAATCTAATAACTTACATAAGGATCTATGTCATTTTCAAATGGGTCTCTTGCTTGTCGCAGCTGCTGATATCGAATAGTCCCCAGAGTGTTCACAGTTTTGAAAGTTTCAATCCAGAAAAATACAGCAGCAACTAAAAAAAAAATTAATATAAAATACAAATAAAAAAAACAAACAGATTATACATAATTCATTTTAGTCAATACTGAATCAGTGAGTCCGTGTGTGCCAGGATTTCCTCCCTCTAATATCCTTTCGCAGCTGACAACACCAGTAGCTGAGTTGGTCTACTGTTCTTTCTTGGCATCCTGCGTAGTGCTCTTGTCTGGTCCCACCCTTCTGATTTGCTGTTTTTGCAGTCTCCCCTCTACGTGGAACCCATAAGCTAAAAAAAAACATGGACTCTGCCTCTCAAACAGAATATATAGAAATGTAACTTCACACCGCTCCCCCTATTTTTTGTGTGTAGTTTTACATCTTTTGAAGGACATGGAAAACCACCTCAGCATTTGTGGCAGTTCGTGGCTTCAGTAGGCAATTTTTATGTTCAGTAGTTTGCAGCTACTTTCTAATCGGCAGATGTTTATACCATTATTGAAATCAACACAAAGAGGTCTAAAACCAGGTATTTTGAAATTAGGAAACCCTGTTCACTGCCTCTAAGCCACATTCAACAAATATCTACAAAAGTGAACAGCGTATGCGGAGTTTCAAAGGAAACTTCTTAATTAGTCAACTCTTAAGTGGAGGCAGGTATATCCCCCTCCCCCCCAGAAGCCACGCAGAGAGTTAGATGACCAAACGATTTTACGTGTTGCTCTTTAAATAGCTGTTGTACCAAGGCCCAGTTCTTGGGGAAGAAGAATATCCAGTGCCTCCCCAAAAAACATGTCATAATAGGCTTTCATTCAACATCAAAGTATATATGGCTGTAACTGAGACAAAGAACCCTGCAAACAAATAAGCCAGATCTGTAAAGTGGATTTGCATGCAAAACTCTAGCTCTGGACCAAGGTCAAAGTCCAGACATGGATGAATAACCAGAACTTTACGCCACGGTTCACAACTAGTGAACAATAACAAGAATAAGAATTAGCAGTATCAACGGTTTCAGGCCTAGTAATAATTATTTATTTTTAATTTTCTGTTCTCGTTACTCCAAAAGATCTCCTACGACATCTTGTCTTTGTTCTAATGGTGTTGCGCTCACTGGTTGCAGTAAGGGTCCATGTTTGACACCGGTAGCCTAGAGCTTGCCATAAAATAGTTATTAGATTTGCCTTGGTAGATAAAGGTGTCCTTCTATGTGTCAACAGTGGCGTTAGCCATCATAGTAACAGATCTGCTTTAGCACATCATATGTTGATTGATTACTCTATCCATTCTTTTTTCTGATGTAAAAACTGACATGCTTTATTTATATCAGTCGACGTCTGTGGCTTAGGCGTTGCAAATGCGCTTCGTAATGTCGGGTTCGATCCCTGCTGCAGAGGGTTTGTCTTGCGATGGTTTCGACCGTGGTACCGAGAGTTCACCGTCCAAAAAGCTATGACAAACTACTGGACGTAAATCTTCCTAGAAAAACCACAACAGCCAGAAAGTGCTTGGGTTGGTTCTGCAATGTCCTGTAATTGTTTATTTATATTCACTTGTTTACTTTATCTCAGTGTTCTAAAGCACTGCTAATGATTAAAAGAAGCTAACATGAGGCAAATCACAAGCTGTATGCATGTATGTATATATGTATGTATGTATTTATTTGTTTACTTTTGTATTTGTTCTAAATATTTCTATTTTGTATAGTGCTTTATAGATAAAATGAAATTGATAGGTTTTTGATGAACAACTGCAAGGGCTGTAAGTAAGACCGCCCAATCTGTGACCTTTTGAAAATAAAACGTGTTCATACCCAGAGTTAGAGCAGCTCCAATAATGGCAATATACCAGCCCCAAGATGGTGTCACATAAGGAGTAGTATGGGGCTCCACTCTGTACATCTGGGAGTAGATAGGCAGCATGCGCCAAGCTAGGTTGTCTCGGTAGTTGCAGCCATCACCAGCATATGGATCACAGCTGCTTGCTCCAAAGACACAACCACTCAACACTACCACCAGAATTTCAGAAGCGGCTGCAAAAATATTAGGCAAACATATTTAATAACAACAAATAAGCTTACTTCAAAGCCTAAGTTGATGAACATTATCAAAATAACCATTATATCAAACATTATCCATATATCATAACTTGTAAGAAGAAATGAGCAAGATGCCTGGACCCACCCCTCTCCCCACCTCCACCACCAGACGTTTTGGCATATAGAGCGTAGGTTATATGATTTATCATAAAATTATAACTACTTTGAATAATAAACAAAAGAAGACATAAAAAATATATATTTCTGCAATTCTCATGTAACTTAAATGTTCAAATTTAGGATGTGAAGTCTTGTACTTCTTCCACATCTCTGTTGCTCTTTCAAGAGAAGTATACCATGTAGTTATTTAGTCCTTTATAGTACTTAGTAAGGTCAAGTCAGGCTTCAGTGTGCATTTATAAGTTTTCTTCCCGCAGACAAACAACGTGCAAAGTAACCAAAGTAATAGATTCTTTCTATATATGCCAGGTTTCTTTTCTAACAAATTTTTCCAGGCCAGCTGTCCTAGGACCTGCTCTTTGCAATGTCTAACCATCATAGAATTTCTAGCATGTGCAACCCTCAATTTATCTGCCCTTATCCAAAAATGAAGGCGTGTGAACATACTATTCAAAAGATCGGAAGAACATGTGACATTTGAAATTGTATGTTTGGATCTATACCAAGTAAATTTAAAGTTTGAAGCAGAGACCACTGCCTTCTCACTACCTCCAAGATTTTGATGGCAACCATCTTTAAATGAGTGATTACGTGAGTAATTCGAGAACAAGAGGAAAAAATCAAAATCGGGTACCCCAGATTATATAATCTGCAATGATTATTCAGTGTAGCAACTTACCTGAAAGGCTGACTGACCCAGCTAGTGCGATGAGGGAACAACCTACCTGAAAGACTGACTGCTCCAGCCAAAATGATGGGAGGTCAACTTATCTGAAACGCTGACTGAGCCAGCCAGTATGACGAGAAATCAATTTACCTGAAAGGCTGACTGATTCGGCCAGTGTTATGAGAGATAAACTTACCTGAAAAAGTGACTGCTCAGCCTATATAATGAGATGTCAACTTACCTGAAAGACTGACTGCTCCAGCCAGTACGACAAGAGATCAACTTACCTGAAAGGCTGGCTGCTCCAGCCAGTAGGATGAGAGATCAACTTACCCGAAAGGCTGACTGCTCCAGCCAGTATGATGAGAGATCCTTACCTGAAAGGCTGACAAATCAAGCCAGTACGACGAGGGATCAACTTACCTAAAAGAGTGACTGCTCTAGCCAGTACCACAAGAGATCAACGTACCTGAAAGGCTGACTGCTCCAGCCAGTATGATGAGAGCTGTCGGAGATGACAATTGTCGAAACATCAGAATTAGTCCAGCAGGAAAACATGGAACCAGAATGCACGATCCGAAAACTGCGAAAAACTGTGCTGCCTGAAGAAGTTCTAGAAACAAACATGGAGATAAAACATTAATTTATTTCTGTGTTTCACAGCAATAGTTTAACTTGGTGAGCTGGAGTCCACTGATTTCAAATGACATGACATACTTACTTTGATTGACAGGCACCTTTCCAGATGATAGTGTTATATTGTGTTATGAGGAGCCATGAGACTCACAGCCCATGGCGATGGCGAGTGTGACTAGCATGACCCGCTTGTGTTAAAACAAGTCTTCCACAATTATAGCATGAGATTTTAGGACCGGTGTTGTTAACATCTGTGTTAAGTCTGTTTCTTCTCAGACACTCAACTCTCATCCTTTCTGCAATAATTTCTTCCTTCATTCTCATTCCCTTTCTTTCACACAACACGGTCCATGACATTTTGTTCTAATGAGTCCACCTCAGTAACTGTATCATTCATGTCCTGCTTGCACACATCTTTATATCATAGTAGAGGTCAGCCTCGACATCTACCCATCTTTAATTCACCATAGAGGATGTCCTTAGGGACGACATACTTTACAGTCATCATTTTATATGCTGTGACGACTGGAAAGATTTGTGAATACAGAGATTGTTGTTAATGATCCAGCGTGAGCTTTCGCCCTTTGGCCCAATGCTATGTAGTGGATTTTACATATTTTCACAAGCTATTCTTTTTCTCCATACAAGGTGTTCCACTTTTCTAGTCTCTAAGAGAGTAGCATTCTTCTAGTCTAACTGAGTTTGGGTTCAGAGATAGAGGAATAGGCAAAGAGATTTTTGACAGACATTTGTCATGGCCTGGAAGGTATCGGAACACATACTGAGACATTTGTCATGACCTGGAAGGTATCGGAACACATACTGAGACATTTGTCATGGCCTGGAAGGTATCGGAACACATACTGAGACATTTGTCATGGCCTGGAAGGTATCGGAACACATACTGAGACATTTGTCATGGCCTGGAAGGTATCGGAACACATACTGCTGCATGCTGCTGAAGTCATAAAGTGGTGAGGAGGCAAGATCTCCAATGACAGAAGACAAGGCACTTGATGCTGATGACACTTTCCCTAACTCTGTGCCACACATCCAACTAATACATTAACCCCCACAGCTCCTTTTCTCACATTAACCCCTGTTGTACACCAGGATTAGTTTAACTTCTCTAACCCGAACATTTATTAGTTATAACAACTTCTTAGAACAGAAAGAGTTAAAATATTTGCTTGGGAATCAACAATCTGCATACAAATATGTCAGATCTGTAAAACGGATGTGCGTGTAACACTCAGGTTCTGGAACAATACTAAATTCCAGAGGTGGATGAACAACCAGAACTATGCACCAGAATTAACAGCCAGTAAATGCAAAGAAGAATTCTGTCCACAGAAACAAATGCAACATATCAAGTGCTGTAACTGAAAGTGAAGCTTACTGCTCAGACAAAGCAAATAGCCTGAAATTTTCACATAATCATCTTCATGTGCAGATCTGAACTTTAGTCCCCAGATAAACATGACCACAGGACATATATTATTGAATGATAAGGAAAAGGATTGTCAGTCATTTCATAGGTGTGATAAAGGTACCGTTGTTATTTGTGTTAGTGTGCCCAGTTTCATTAACATGTAAACGCTGATGACCGTGTTCCAGTTCTCGAAGAATGTTTATTTAAGTACTCATGATAGTTGCAAAGTTAGTCTGGCTTCCACACAACGTTATCGACTACTGAGTAGTCACCCATTTTTTCTCATCGCTCACGAGCACACTAATCGCAGGTAGTCACTGGCTAAGTACATCAACAGTACGCTGGTATAGCTGATCACAAATCATCCTAGCAAAGAGCAACAAAGTCATGAGACGCTAGCGGATGCCTCTGGAGAAATAATTACGTATCATCCTGGCTACCATAACTAACTTTATAATCCCGGCTACACAAATTAACACTTGTCACAAGTATGAATAACCACTACTGTCCTCTCCACAGCTTTAAACCCAGTCCCTGCCAAGCGAAAAACAATTTCCATATTTCAGGGGTACCAAACAGACACATCCATTTACTGGACTGTCAAACTACTAACTGCTGTGTATTGCTCTACCTGTTTGTCAAGTCCACTTGTAACCCTCCCCTCACCTGTAACTGTTACCCTTATAGCCCTGTGGGTCTACACACAACCCCTCTGACCAGTAACTGACCTGTCTGCTGTTATGAGTCAGAGTCTAGTTGTTATTTGTCTTTCTTTCACAGTGTGTGGTAAAGTTGACTCATTACAATGATAATTCACAAAAAAGCAAAAATACCATATTGTATCCGCATATATGACGACCCCTATTTTTAAAGCCTAAAATTAAGAAATAAACTGTTTAATCACATTCCGTGTAAAAGCTGACCCCTAATTTTAAACTTAAAAAATGTGAGAAAACAATTTATACATAAAAATATGATAGTTTTTCCCACAAAAAATCCAGTGCTATTAATTCTTCTTCTTAGTCCATGCCATGTGACGCTAGTAATCGTGTCTATCCACAACCTTCTGTCTCCTCTGTTCTCTCGTTCTCCCTCTCCTCCAGCTTTCCTACTGTCATGATGTACTTCAGTTTTCTCCTTCTCATGACATGACCAAAGAATGTAGATTGTCTCTTTCTGATGTGGGCAATCAGTTCTCTTCGTGAGTCCGTTTCTTTCAAGACGTCTTCATTACTCTTTTTTTTTTCTGTTCAGGGTATTTCATCATTCTTCTTTAAAACCACATCTCCGCAGCTTCCAAATAAGTTTTCACTAACTTACTAAATGTCCATGATTTACTTCCATATATCAATATAGAATTTATAACGTTTTTAAGAATTCTCTTTCCCATTTCAAATGACAAAGAAAGATTGCATAAAATATTCTTACTTTTTAAAATGCTGCCTTTGCTTGAGCCATTTGACATTTAAATTCCTTAATATATTTTTCATCTGATGTTATCAGGGTACCCAAGTACTTAAACATATCAACTTGCTTGAGGTTTGTCCCATTTACTTTGATGCTGAATTTTGGAGGGTCAGCTTTCTTTGTAATTACTGTTTCTTCTGTTTTCAGAATTATGAGAAGAGAAAAACTGGAACATATGACAGCTTGAAAGAAATATGAGAAGAAAGGCAGAGGAAGACAACCAGATAAGAGCAACTGAGTATTTAGTACTGACCCACATACATACAAACATCAGCACATGAATACACATACAATATTGGAGATAATAAGATGTGAAGATGTATGATCACATATACCAGCAGACACAGCACAGGTGCAAAATTAGTGATGATGGTGTTATTGATGATGGTATTGACACAATGATGGTATTAGTGATGATGGTATTAGTGATGATGGTATTGACACAATGATGGTATTAGTGATGATGGTATTGACACAATGATGGTATTGACACAATGATGGTATTAGTGATGATGGTATTGACACAATGATGGTATTAGTGATGATGGTATTGACACAATGATGGTATTAATGATGATGGTATTGACACAATGATGGTATTAGTGATGATGGTATTGACACAATGATGGTATTGACGCAATGATGGTATTAATGATGATGGTATTGACACAATGATGGTATTAGTGATGATGGTATTGACACAATGATGGTATTAATGATGATGGTATTGACACAATGATGGTATTAGTGATGATGGTATTGACACAATGATGGTATTGACGCAATGATGGTATTAATGATGATGGTATTGACACAATGATGGTATTAGTGATGATGGTATTGACACAATGATGGTATTAATGATGATGGTATTGACACAATGATGGTATTAGTGATGATGGTATTGACACAATTATGGTATTAATGATGATGGTATTAACACAATGATGGTATTGACACAATGATGGTATTGACACAATGATGGTATTGACACAATGATGGTATTGACACAATGATGGTATTAGTGATGATGGTATTGACACAATGATGGTATTAATGATGATGGTATTGACACAATGATAGTATTGACACAATGATGGTATTAGTGATGATGGTATTGACTCAATGATGGTGATTTTAACAATGACTACTCTTCTTTTGAACCCGCCCTTATTGTGGTTTATAGCTAGGCTGCGATATGTAAGGTTTCCAGAACACATCCAACTTCAGCAAAGCTCTAATTAGTTGCCTTTTATGGCAAGCATACCTTAGACAAGGAAAAGAAAATTGAGGGATTAAGGAAACGAGGACATCCAAGAGAAACCCTAAGTGGAACATTAATGAAAGAAGACAAAGGTCCTGGACTGGATTCAATCCATAATTTTGAAGTGATTGCACAGGACTGAATGGAATGGAGCAATACAGTGTGAGCTCCGTGTGACACAAAATGGCACAATATGAGAATGAATAAATAAATGAACAAAAGAGGCCAGTGAATCAATTCATTTCCCCCTCCAAATTGGAGAATAATGAAGATAATGCTGACTGATGTTAATAATGTTGGTTAAATAAAGTTGTAAGGATTGACTTCACTGTTCAAACCAGCTCCTGAGATTATCTGCAGGGTTCTAAAGAAAAAATTGCACTCGTTAACCAAATAATATATTCATGACCTGAGCCTAAGACCTTCAGAGCACAAGGCTAATGGTTTAACTACTTCACCATGGAGACATTCAACTTTAAACTTTGATAATGTTGGTGTTGATGATAATGTTGGTGTTGATGATAATGTTGGTGTTGTTAATTATGATCAAAGTGTGACTACATACTCGGAACAGCATCTCTGCCAGTGAAAGTGTCTGTAAAAAGCAGGTTGTCAAACTCCGATGCCTTCAAGAAGAACAGCCCACTCTCAATAGAAAAATGCTCCTGTAGAGGGTTGGTACCGAAAGTGCCATCTATGCCATTGAATGCCAGTGTGAACCAGAATGGCAGAATATTGGAGATCACCACAACAATGATTGCTCCCAGCAGCAGCAAAACACTCAATGCCAGCAGTTTTGAGTCTAGGACATACCTGAATGAGTACATAAAAACATGTAACTGAAAGGAACAGAACAGAATTCATCATCATTAAAATATTTATTCACAGTGATGAAGAAATTAACATACTTGATTTTCAAAAGGGTTATAAGAGTGGGTTGTGTTTCTTGAAGGCCTCACAGTTTAAACACCTGCTTTTCACAGGCGGATGCACATATAAAACAATGTTCATTTAAAACCTATTTGTGCTGCATTGCACGTAACTGTGTTTGCTGTTCATGATCATGACAAAGTCATGTGATAAGTACTGACCAATGAATAAAAAAGCAAGTGCTTATCCCAGGTGCTCAAATGCACCTTTTCCTGTGTTGCCATGCTTGAAGGGAGCTGTCGGGAGCAGAATCCAGTTGCTGTCAATGCTGAGGTCAATGAGCTTATATGTGAAAATTCAGAAGAAACGGATGTACTGATCTATACAGATGGGTCAGTTGTTCGAGGACAAAAAAAGTGCATGGGCATTTACTGTGTGCTCTGCAGGCAGAACAGTCCAGGCGGCCAGTGGTGCTTTCTGTATGACTACTAGCAGCATGACAATGGAGGTGATTGCGGTAACACAAGCTTTTATGAGGCTAGCATAGCAGGGCTATTCTCAAATGTGTGTGCTGAGTGATTCCATGAGCTAGATCCACCTAGTCGAGGCAGGCTTTGTACGCAGACAGTGGGTAGAGAGTCACTGCAAAATGCTATTGTGCGTGGTTACCTTCATCTTTGTTCTAGAATTCCAATACTAATGGTACCAGTTGTAATCTGGTTTTATGTCAGTCTTGTCTTTCCTCTGAGTGAAGTGAGCTGCCCGACTCTCTAGTCCGCATGTTCACTCCCCACTATGCCGGCATGGCCTGAAGAAAAGATCCAAGGTATGCTCACCACTAAGACCTTCCCAGTGAAGCTTGCCACTCTGCTCGAAGCATCCCTGTCTGCACTTTTCTCAGCATGCTCTCAGAATTTGTTGCAATTACTATATGTCTATGCATCTTGTTCTCTAGCCACTGAAAAGCTGCTGTGACAGCCTCCACCTCCATTTTAATGCTAGATGTGATATCGTATACTAGGCTGTCCTGCCCTAAAGATTTTCCATTGCATTTTTCTTTGAACTCCCAGGCACTTCTCCTCTTCCCTCTCAACACAGAACCATCTGTATATATGAGATCATCTAGGTGAGAATTGTCATGAACTGTTGCACTTCCACCACTGTAGCACCCACTGGCCACTCTCTGCACTCCCCACCCAATGTGATTATGATCATACTTAGGTCAGACTTTTCCTCTGGTACTCCGACCCACTCCTCTCCTCGCCCAATGTTCTCAAGTTTGCATACTTGACTTATTGTGTCTTCTGCTTGTGCCATCCACGATTTTCAGCCTCCGACCCTTAACTGCAGCCAGAGCGTCATATAGAGGGTGCTCTTTGTCTGCAGCTACTCTGAGGTATGACCCAGCCTGCAGCACCTTTAGCCTATCTGCAATAGTCGGCAATGCAAGGATGTATCACATGCACACAATCAGGTGTCTCTTGTACATCCCAGGATCCCCCTCATAGCTTCATTCTGTATGTGCTCCAGTTTCTCTAGCTGACTCTTCGAGACAGCGAGTAACCCAAGTCAGATTAAAAAGACACACACAACAAAAAAAACTACAGCTAGGCTGCGATAGCTACTTCTTATCCCAAGACTGTAAAACACTGAAATCAACTTTATTTATCGAACCTATGCTAATTAGCTGTCTTTTCTTCTGATGTATAAGGCCATCAACAAATACACAAACTGGCAAGAGGTAAGAGGTAACAGAACTGTTAGAATTATTCAGAATTTAGTGGGGAAAAAAAACATTCTGTATGTTGACTGTTTTTAAGTCTGTGCGAATCAGGTGAAAAAAATCAGTAATGATACTCACCGACAGGTAATGTCTCGACATCCATAACAAAATGATGGGTAATCGATTCTCGGAGGTGGTGGCTTGTAGGTGTAAGGGCTATTGTACATCGAAGCTGACCTGGACATCGTCATCTTGGTGGCTTTTTATCTCTAGCCGGTACTCAGATAAATAATGTGCTGTGTGAAAATCTAAAAACATACAAGCCAATTAATGATTAAAGGTAATCTAATATTTACGAAAATCTACATAAAAATGTTATGTTCTAAAATTACAGATAGGCTGCGATATCTGCAGCTTTTGGCCAAAGTGTGAAACACTGAAACCCACTCGATTTCATTGAATTAGTTGTCTTTTATGATCTGCTTAAGTAGTAGAAGTCAGCATCTGTGGTCTAGGTATTGCGAACGCGCTTCATAATGCCGAGGTGCCGGGTTCGATCCAAGCTGTGGACAATTTGAGTCGCGTTGGTTTTGACGGTTGTATTGAGAGCTGGCAATACAGAAAGCAATGGCAAACTACTGAATGTAACATTTTCCTAGAAAGACCACAAGAGCCAAAAAAATGCTTGGGTTGGTTCTGTAACATCCTGTAAAGGATACATAACTAACTTTTTAGTGGCAGAGCTGGCAGTAGTCTACGTTGTCTCCATCCCCTTAAAAGTGGGTCCTAGATCTGACTCTCTCTCACAAGTGGGAAATAATTCTAATTCAAGTATCCATTAAACAAATTTAATAAATGTAGAATACAAACAAATTTATTTGACTCTCCTTCAAACTTCGTCCCCATATTATGGCGACCAAACAAATACCCTAACAAAGCCTCAGTCATGTGTAAAATGCGGGCTTCCTTCGATGAACACATCGCTGCAAATCTAGGATTACTGTCTGTTGACACTTTAGAGAAACACAACAATACACACGATAATAGCGACATGGCGGGGAGACCATGCACTCTTATGCAGGTAAGTGATAGTGTTCTTCCGATTAAACTCACCGCCGAGCATAACCCCCGCGCAGCTACGTTACTGGGATTCGCGAGCAGCAGCTACCTTATCTCCTGCAACTTTCTCCAATTTATTTGCTCATGCATCCCAGCCATCTAGTTTAGCCCCCAATCCGCAGAGCGGCGCTGGGAATACTGTTGGCAGTGTGGCATAGTCGCAGAAACAGGTCCACAATTAACAAATCGCTGAGACCCTGTTAGAGCATTTGTATAACTTTATAATATTGGCCTGTTGTTCGGAGACGATACTAGTTTTGCTGCGATTTGTTCCTAGGCAGGCACTAAACATTTTACACATGACTGAGTCACTGTTAGGTATTTTTTGGCCACCATAGTATGAGGATGAAGTTCGAAGGAGAGAATGTAATAAATAATACTGATAATAGCAATAAAATATGCTGCATTTTAAATACGGAAATCGTAATTACCTTTGACACATCACTCACACAGCAACACAACACAATAACATAACACAGGTTCTGGAGCAGGACTGCAGTCCAGAAGTGGACGAACAACCAGAACTTTCTGCCAGAGTTTACAGCTGGTGAACGCGAAGAAGAAGAAGGCATAACACAGGTAATTGTGATTGATCTGTAATTTAAAGGTATGATGCCCATATAGCATGACGTTCACAGAGAAGACCTCTGTACTGTAACTGTCTCTGGCTCTCCTCCGAACTTCTACCCCCGCCTTATGGTCCAATAAAAAATGCAGACTTTCTGCCAAGAAACAAATCACGCCAAAACTAGAGTACTTGACAATTTCAAGAGAGACAACATTGCAGACGATAGTAGCAGACGATAAAAGAGACGGGTGACAATGTTGAGCGTTTCTGCAGACGATACTAGCAGACGATAAAAGCGACCGTTAACAATTTCGAGACATTACAAACGATGAAAGCGATATGGCGGGTAGACCACGCGCTCCCACGCAGATTAGCAATACCGTTCTTCTGATTGAGGATTTAGCAGCGGTAGATGTCAGAATTGTCTGCATGCGCAAAACGCGATTAAATTCACCACCGAGAGTATCCCCCGCGTGGCGCGGATGGGGGGCTAAACTAGGTGTCTGGGACTCACGAGCAAAGTAATTGGAGGAAGTTGCAGGAGATGCGGTAGCTGCTGCTAGTGAGTCCCAGCCATCTAGTTTAGCCCCTATCCACGCCGCGCATGGCGGCGCGGGGTATACGGTCGGCGGTGAGGCATAGTCACAGAAACAGGTCCGCAAGTAACATATCGCTGAGACCCTGTTAGAGCATTTGTTTTGTTTTTCTGAGCTGATCCTAGATTTGCCGCGATTTGTTCGTCGGCAGAAAGTCCAACAAGTCCCCATTTCACATATTTGTTTCTTGGCAGAAAGTCCGACAATGAAAAGTGTCAACGGTTGCTATTCTTGTCGTCTGCTAATATCCTCTGCAGTGTTGCGTCTCTTAGAATTGTCAGGTAATCAGAAACAATAAGAAACAGGTCCGCAAGTAACATATCGCGGAGACCCTGTTTGAGCGTTTGTTTCGTTATACGGAGCGGGCATATTTTTAATAGAACTGAGCCCCGAACGGATATTTCAGGTCACCATAATGCGGGGGTAGAAGTTCAGAGGAGAGCCCTGTCTCTCTTCGTTAGTTGGATTTCCTTTTCTCTGTGTGTGATCGTTTTAGGTTTATTTCTTGTGCTGACAGTTGATTAGAGATTACACTACAGTCAAAACTTTTGCTTTGAATCATATCATCTACATTTCTATCAACTATTATAATCTATGGTATGTTAGCTTCAGCCGTTCCCTTGCTTGTGTGTTCATTCATTACTGATTGTCTGATTTGAATTACTGATCAGCTACTGGATTAATTCATAAAAATTCTTTATTAGATTGCTGTGATTGCTGGCAGGTCGCACGCAAGGGCATGGGGTCGTACTATCCATTATTAGTCGTGTATCAGAGCAGGAAGGAGATCAAGAAAAGATATTATATTAGTGATTAAGAAAAATAAGGCATGAATATTACAAAAACATAAACATTACCTGCAAAGGGAATATGTGTAATTCCGTTTACTACAACGCCATGTTGAATGCGGAAGTCCTACCTGAACAGGTAGCTTGGAGAACTAGGTCAACAAGGGATGTAAGTCTAAAAACTAGAATGAGTGACAGTCAATATGTTCCGTGAAATCCAGACTGGTTTCATGCAAGACCAGGTATTCAGGAGACGGCCATGATACATCACACCATCATCCATGTCTTGTCCGAGCTTCAGGTGACTTCGTTATCGCCCAGGACCCTTACTGTTGAACGAAGCTTACCAGGATTTGTACATGTAGGATTCTCATGCTTGAGGTAGTAATCCTGTGGATTAAAATCCTAGAGAGGACACACTACAATGCAGTTCAAGCTTCAGACCCGAATGGATTATATCACGAAACATATGGAGAATGATTGGCCTATCCTTAATCTTTATTTGGCGTGAATGTGTTTGCGGCGAAGAGCGTGCTGCATATCTGACGGACACTGCGGTTGCCATGACCCGCTCTGTCTTGGACATAAGCGAAATCAACAATGCATTGCGTAGCACTTATCAAGAAGACGAATACTGTAGAAAGGCATGACTCTGTATTCACATCCAGGCTGTGGACACAAGAGTGCAACCTGAAGCTGTAGGGAACAAAAGGACAAGACGTTTAATTAATCAACACAGTACAGATGCTGTAGGGCTATTGAGGAAAAGATTGTATACATATAAATCTGCCCCAAGTGTGTGATGATAATTCTTTTGCTTCTTCTTTCCTCTTCTGCCATTTATCCTCCGATGAACCATATGCCCCGAACAAACTCATGCCAAGTCCTATGCTATTGCTTGCAGATCATCAAATACCCACCCTAAGTTTTTGAACTCCACTCTCTAGCTCTCGTCTACTTGAGTTTCCAACTTTCACGTCATGCTCTTCTTCTTCTTTACCTCCTCTTTTACCTATAGACACATCGTGGTTCTGTACAGTTTCTCTGATGTTATTTCCCTGTATGTTCTTGGTCTACCTCTTGCTCTAAGTCCCTCTCCTCTTTTGGTATATTTCTTGTATGGTATAGCATCAGAATGCATTCTCTCCAAGTGAGCAAACTATTTTATATAATGTCTTTGTATGTAACTGGTTCTGTGCCGACTTTATATGACCTCATTCCTGACTTTATCTCTTCTGGTCACCCTACAGTCTTTCTCAGACACCTCATTTCTATGGTTACTAATTCTCTTTTATGGTTTGATGTGAGTGACCACGTCTGGCACTGGTAGCATGATGGGGGGGGGGGGGTGAATATGCTTTGTATGAGATGTCTCTGTGTGCTGATTGGGATTGCTTTATGCTGTAAGAGGGGAGCTAGCTGTCCCAATACTTGGCCAGCTTTACTGCATCGGATGTCAGTTTCTTTGTCCAATTGACCATCTTCAGTGAATATTGTTCCAAGATATTTAAACTCAGATGCCTGTTTTATCACGCCCATCTGGAGCTATTTAAAAAGTCGGCCATGGTTAGATATATGTATGCTCTAATGCTATATGTTAATCCTGTTTCTTTCTTCGTATCCCTATTGACATTACTCTGTCTTTTAGATGTTGATTCTCATTACTACAATATCACTTCCAGTCCTTTTTAGGACGAACTTTTTCGTTATTTGAAGCCCTACTCTGGCTTTGCCAGGGGCCGCAATATAGCCTGGCCATACATATAGTCTAAAGGCTTAACGCGGTTTCTGGGACCTCTCCACGGTGATCCTCACCCAAATCGTGGCACATTGTATCATCGGGTGTTTATCGCTTGTGTGGTGTCCTGGTGGGGTAGAAAGTCAGTCAGTTGATTCTCATAGCTGGTTACACATCCTTCATTCTTGAATGTGAGATGCTGTTGAAAATTTATGGCTTATCTGTCATCAAGGCCTAGCCATCAGCAAAGAGCAATTCGTTGAGGTTACTATTTTTTCGTTCCTGGGCCTGTCATCCTTGATTGTACTGTCAATGTAGTAGATAAACAGGAGTGGTGATAAGACACATCCATGTATTACTCCAAATGTGACCTTGAATGGTTCAGATGTTGCCTGATTTATTCTAACTACGATTTTACAATCTTTTTTTCAGCTTTTGCAAACTTCAATGAGGTGTTCATTTACTCCACGTCGAGCCATTACTTTCCATAATTTATATCTATCGACCCTGTCGAAAGCTTTCTCCTGGTCTACAAATGCTACCAATAAGTTCTAATCATATTCGATGTTCTGTTCTATTAAATGTTTAAGTGTGAAGATTGCATCTGTAAAGTTTCTATTTTTTCTGAAATCCATCTGTTCTTCTGTCATCTGTGGTTCTTTCACTGGTCGCACACTCGTTTCTATTATCTTAGCATACATTTTCCCAACATGACTTAAAAAAAGAGATGCCTCGATATTGATTGCATTCTCGCTTGCTTCCATTGTTCTTCCACAATGGTACAACTATTGCATGTTGCCAGTCAATGGGAGCAGTTTGTTGAACCCATGCCGCATTGAATATTCTATGGAGCCATCTAATGTTGCTTTCACCTGCTGCTTGGATTATCTCTGTTGGTAATCTATCAGTTCCTGGTGCTTTATATTTGAGTGACTGTCTAATGTTTTTAACTACTTCAGTAATTAGTATATCAGGCTCTAGCACTGTTGCTTTGTAATCTTTGGTTGTTCTTTCCTGGCAATCTACTAAAGGGTTGAAGAGCTCACTGAAATATTCTCTCCATCTTTCAGCTATTTATGGTTTTCTTGTTTTATCGTTAATTACTACTGTTGAGTTGTAGCTCTCTTCTCTTTTTCGCATAGTTTTAACTGCTTTAAAAATGTTCTGGCTGTTTTCTCACTTTATGTTAATAACTCTCCAAAACGTTCCTAGGATTCTTGTTTTGCTTTCTTGATCCTCTGGTTGGTGTCTCTTCGTTGCAGTCTATATCTTACACAATCATCATCATCTCTCTTCGATTGTATCCAGTTTATTTAAGTCTTATTTTCACCTAACTGCTTCTTTTACTTCTTCACACCACCAAGGTCAGTTATAATTCCGTCTGCTTCCTCTCTTTCTTTTCCCACACAATTCTTCTGCAAACGAAGCAAGGTGATTTATATACAATCCATTCATCCTCAGTATTACCCAGCTCAGGCGATAGTTTGTTATACTTTATTTTTTCAGCTGTTTTTTTTTTTTTTACTTCTTCTTGTTTCAAACATCATGCTCTGTGGGTCATAAAATCACTCCACGGGTGCACAAGGAATTCAACGGAAATTTGACTAAAAAGTTAAAAAAAAATTGGTAAGCAAAAAAAAAAAAAAACGTGCACAAAACAACACAAATAATGTAAAGGTTTTGGCCAGGTAGCCTTTGTCAAACACAACGTTACGTTATTTGTGCTGTTTTGTGTAAGTTGTTCTGCTTCCCCGTTTAGATAAGCTTTTTAGTCAAATTTCCCTGGAATTCCTTGTATTAGCTTGATTGCAGTCATCCCCATATTTTCACTATGTATGCACAGTTGGTTTTCAAGCCAGCGAAAGGCTGCAAGACTGATAACGCCTCCATTATAAAACAAGATGTTGATTTACATTTTTTAAAAATCTACACAATAATTAATATATTCAGTTAGAGTTCATGAGAATTGAATACAAATGATTTCCTCTACGCCAATCACCAAGGCACTTGGTGATGATGACGTTTTTTTTTCTCTCCGGGACATATTTTTAATATTCTCAGAGGATGGCTCGAAACCTCTTCTGGAAAGAAAACTAATTAAGTTTGTTACAAGAAAATGGCTGACAAGTCAACGAACACTCTTCCATTGTCTAGAGTAAAAACAATCATGAAAAGTTCTCCAGAGGTGTCCAGTATAAGCCAAGAAGCTCTCCACTTAACGGGAAAAGCAACGGTAACGGAATATTTATTCTTAGTATGTTATATCTTCGATTACATTACAGAAATAAAACAAGGAATCAATACACGACCTTCGTACTAAAAAAATACTTTGAGAACTTATTAAAATTAAAAGTAAAACTAACTGAAATATTAATTTTAATACTATAGATAAGAAATTGTTGAGAATCCTCAGTCCTGGCAGGGTCCGCATGAGAATAGATCAAATTTGAAAACGATCATTTAATAATAATATTATGATTATGTGTGTGGTGGTGTACCGATGTCGGACTGCCGGTGATGTCCGGCGTCTTACGGTACGGGTATTTCAGGAATTGTAAACCTTTTACTTTTAATTTTAGCACGGGAAGTTTTTTCAGAAACTCGGAGCATTTTTTCAGTAAATTTGGTTATTATCTAATTTTTTTTTCAAGACACATTTCTGTTATTCTGACCCCTTTGAAATAATATAATTATTTGAAGGATATAGATTGAAGTTCATTTATTTTCACAATATCGTTAAAATAAATTGATGTGTATGATGCAAATCATCTCATTTTGGCTATCCTCCGAACAACGATCCTAAATTATCGGGGCAGAAAATATACCCTAACAGGGCCTCAGTCACGTGTCAATTGTCCACTTCCATCGTCTTGAAATGAGAGCTTCCGGCCACTTTCACCGCCGCCGATTTGCGAACTTTCTGCAACTTCCGTCACCGCCGAGAGTGACCCCCACGCCGCTCATGCAGCATGGATTGGGGCTAAACTAGATGGCTAGGACTCATGAGCAGCAGGTACTGCATCTCCTGCAGCTTCCTTTATTTTATTTGCTTGTGAGTCCTAGCCATCTAGTTAAGCCCCAATCCATGCAGCGTGGGGGTCACTCTCGGCGGTGGTGGAGGTTGCAAAAGTTTGCAATTCGGCGGTGGCGTTGTAGTCCCCAGAAGTGTGCAAATGACACGTGACTGAGGCCCTATTAGGGTATATTTTCCTCCCCGATAATTTAGGACCGTTATTCGGAGGATAGCCCTCATTTTTATATCTAAAAATAGAAAATTAGAATATGAATTTTCAACTTCAAACACATAACTAAAAACAAAAATATATTTCATTTGAAATCTTTTTATTGATCTGTGGCTTTTTTACATTTATGTTTTTCAAAACAATAGTGGTGAATTCAATAGTCAAAAACAGGTATATATATGAAACAGCAATAACATCTTTAGGTGACATGTGTTTTGGACCAGTCAGCTCAAAAAATTGATGTGCAGGAGTGTCAACATCTTCGGGTGGATATAGCCTGAGCCATGGTTGGGCTGTGGACTGATCAGCGTCCCCATCTGATTCCCCAGTATCACTAATATTAGATCCTGCATAAGTATCAGTAGATTTAGTGTCATTACTTGATTCGATTGTTTCATCAACATCAAGTTCAGGGGCAGAAACATACGAGTCAGACTTTTAGCGGTTCAGGTCACTATCTAAAAAAATTCAACAATTTTCACTTCGACAACAAACACTAGAAAGTCGCCATATGTAAAGCTAATACAGCAGTGAATATAAAATAATAACTTTTAGTGTTTCAAAATAGGAAATTTCTAATGGTGTCGAGGTGAAACACAATCAGGCCGATGATCGGCCGTTCGATTTTTTGGCCAGACTGCCGACGGCCAATAATCGGCCTGTCCATGCTAAGAGGGTTAATTGTGGTTGTTGTGTTGCTATTGAGCTATTCTATTTGTCCAGAATTGTTCTCTTCACTCTTACTTACCCTACCATATTTCCCCCCAAGTATAACAATAAGTATAAGAGGCAGTTATTTTCCAAAAATTTTAATAATATAGGGTCTAAAATCTGTGGGTATTTTACAATTGTTTGTTAGAAAATATTCCATACAGGGCCTCATTTAGAAGTAGCAATTAATAAGCGATGTAGAAAAAAATTAATAATTCCTTCTCACTGCAATAATAATTTGTGTGCTTCTTGTCTTCATGCTCATTGTTTCGCACTTGTTACATAAGATTATAGTTTACCCATACATGTCTTACAACAAATTTTTGTACACTGCTGTAAATTTGATCCTCCAACTGAGAAAACAAATTGAGACCGGCTATGGGAACAAGAAACCCTATACTATATCCAATACATTCATGCTAGACATTTAAACAAAAGTATGTCTTCAGTGGAAATAAGTAAATGATACACAACAACGAGGCAAGAAGAATTACTGATGAAAAAGAAGTTACTGATTTCAAAGGAGGGCACAACTGATGCGTTAGGTTCCTGAAACGAAAAATGCCTGCAAGCTATCAGCAAAAGATCTTTGAATTTCAAGGTTTTGTCATTCAGTATCAGAAGACACATCCGTTTGATGTACCCACTAACAGCTGTTGATAACTAAGGGAGATTGACTAACTGAAGACAACTGAGCATGAAAGGAGTCATTATACAGTTGTTTTAGCTTGTTGTGCCAATGGAACCATGCTGATTTTCATATGCAAAACAATGCCCAAAAAAAGGCATTCCTCAAGGAGTGATTGACCATGTTCATGACAAAGATTATGTGGATCATGATGGGAGAAAATCTGGTTTTAGAAAGTCTAGAGCAGAAGACTAGGTGGACTCTTATACAAACCTACCCTTTGGTGCTTGATCAGTTCAGCATTGACCTAACAGAAAACACAAAGAAGATTGCTGCAGAAAAGAGAACAAAACTTGCCGTCATATCTGGAGGCTTGACATGACAGCTTCAATCAATTGATGTCAACATTAACAAACCCTTCACAGTTGCCATAAAAGATGAATGGAACCAGTGGATGAAGTCTTCTGGGGACAATTAGTCTCCAGCAGGTAATGTGAAGAAACCAACTGTAGGAGAAGTTTGAACCCGAGTCAGAAGACCCTGGGATAATGTGAATTAATCGAGTAACAGAAAGTGTATTGATTGGCACTCATAGAAAGAAGTAGAAAGATAGAAGAACACACTAGACAACATAAAAATCGAAAGCTATAGTTACCGTGCCGGGAATTGAACCTGTCACCTCCAGACGGCGTCTGCGCATGTGAGGATTGAGATCACTTTCAAGTCATTCAAGAAGTGTGACATTTCAGTGGGACTGAGGATGAGGCAATGTATGAAGACACAGATTCATCATCAGACGCCGATGAGAACAAGTTAGAAAACTATCATATGGATGAGAGTTTTGACGATGAGTTTTCTGTATTCTGTGATCAATACTGAGTGCATTCAACAAGCTTATGTAATCATATCATTGTTTTCAAAATTTCCATTCCCAAACTCAAAGTACATCTTATACATGGAATCTTTTTATAGTCAGGGAAATACGATATGTAATGGCTAGGAAGTCCCAAGAGATCAGAAGGGGTTCCCCGGTGGCATGTGTCAGCTAAGAAAGAATCAAGAGGAAAAGCGTGGCATGAGGGGGATTGTGAGACCAGGTGAATAAGCAAATGATTGTTGAGAATCTCCTGAGGAGAAAGGGGATAGGAGAATGATAGGCATTCTGTATGAGACAGCAAGAGGAAGATGATGGTTAGACTAAGCGATCGTCGAAGTGAATTTGAACAGTCGACAATGGGAGCAAATATCTGGCGTATGCAGACGATAGAGCCCTATTATTGATTATGAAGTTGAGAAGAAACGTTCGCTGTGTGTCAGTAACCAGAGGCAGGAGAGAATGGCAGGTACAAGTTTAAACAAGCTAACAGAGATTGACAGATTTGTTAGCACCTGAGTCGATTTCTATTTGAGAATACTTTCTAGACAATCTACACTGTCACGACTGATGAATCAGCAATAAACATTTGTGTGCATAAGCTGGTCTTCCTCTTGGTGTGTCGTTGATACTAACTCAACTGGTGTATTGCTACAGTTAGACAGAGGCGAGTCATTGCATGAGACTTATCTATTTGTCTGTCATATTTGTCAAGTATGTCAGCCTCTATGGACTTTAGTCAAACTGAGAAGATGATTGACTTTGACAAATAATTGTCATTTGAGCTGCTATAGCACTTACTTACTGATTATAATTGTGAGTAAATATGTCATAAACACACATGTTTCAGGAGCTGTTTATTCAAGCACTGGCCAAATTCTCCTACCAACAGAGCAGTGATAAGTCCAGCCTGAAGTACAGGGACCTGGCAGAGATTGTTAACTCTGAGGACACACTGCAGTTTTTACATGGTAGGAAGAAGTCTGACAGTTTTTTTAATTCTTTCTAGGTATCAGTTTAACCCATTGATTCCCACGTATTTATTATAGGTACAGTGTTAATGTTTTGATCAAGAGACGTTTAAATAACACTTGGGGACAAAAGTGTTAAATGTAACACTTAAATACTTTACTTAGTATGCTTTAAAAAATTTTTACGCAGTTGGATAAGTTTTTAAAGAAAAAAATAACGGCCATCCAACGGTATCTCATTTGAGCCTATACATCAGTTGAGAATGAAGATATTATTATTTAAATGTCATGTAATGCACTGAGTTTGAAAATAGAACATTTTAATAGCACTGTACATAAATAGACAATAAAACTAAAATGTCTTCTTCTTTCTTTGTTAAAAAACCAAACCATATTTAACCTTGCTGATAGCACCATTACCTAATAGTGAGTTTAAAACTAATAAGTGTTCACTTTGTAGATGGAATCACGGAATCTGGCCGACGCTCAACACGGTTACTGGTAGCATCAGAATTGGAACTCCTCGCTTCCTGCTGAAGATTGGGACTGAACACTTATGGGAGTGTCCCAAGTGCTGTGATATTGATTCTTAATCCAACATTCAACATTTTTATAAATGGAACCTGCAGTAATGAAGTGACTTGCCTGCCATCATCATTGTCGTCATGTTGTGCAATTATATTTCACATATGGTTCACAGACTGTTTCTTCATTCCCGTCTGTCCTGTGCAATCCTTTTCAAAATCATGGATGAAATTCGGTCCAGCACCCTGACTTTCCCATGAACGTTCAATGTAGTTTTTTGTTTTTTTTTAGATGACCTCACTTCCTCACTCCTTTTATTTCCTATTGCAGTGCCTGCTTGGTGATTCTCTGCTAATTTCTGCCCAGGATGTATCCAGTATAGTACCATCTTCTTTGTCTTATAGCTGTTGTTACCTGTGTTTGCCCAGATATTTCTCTTATGTCTTCATCCCTCTTAAATTATAGAATTCAGTTCACTTCGCTTGCCTGTCAGTTCAGTGGTCATTGAGTTGAATTCCCATCAAAACAGATTTAGAAAAAAAAAATTGCTTCTCATTTCTGTAAGGATTCAGTGTAAAACTTGATGCCCGAAAGTATTCTGGGAGGATTCAGTGTAAAACTTGATGCCCGAAAGTATTCTGGGAGGATTCAGTGTAAAACTTGATGCCCGAAAGTATTCTGGGAGGATTCAGTGTAAAACTTGGTGCCCGAAAGTATTCTGGGAGGATTCAGTGTAAAACTTGGTGCCCGAAAGTATTCTGGGAGGATTCAGTGTAAAACTTGGTGCCCGAAAGTATTCTGGGAGGATTGAGTCTAAAACTTGATGCCCGAAAGTATTCTGGGAGGATTCAGTGTAAAACTTGATGCCCGAAAGTATTCTGGGAGGATTCAGTGTAAAACTTGGTGCCCGAAAGTATTCTGGGAGGATTCAGTGTAAAACTTGGTGCCCGAAAGTATTCTGGGAGGATTCAGTGTAAAACTTGGTGCCCGAAAGTATTCTGGGAGGATTGAGTCTAAAACTTGATGCCCGAAAGTATTCTGGGAGGATTCAGTGTAAAACTTGGTGCCCGAAAGTATTCTGGGAGGATTGAGTCTAAAACTTGATGCCCGAAAGTATTCTGGGAGGATTCAGTGTAAAACTTGGTGCCCGAAAGTATTATGGGAGGATTGAGTCTAAAACTTGATGCCCGAAAGTATTCTGGGAGGATTCAGTGTAAAACTTGGTGCCCGAAAGTATTCTGGGAGGATTGAGTCTAAAACTTGATGCCCGAAAGTATTCTGGGAGGAAAGACGGTTTGATATTGATTGACCACATCACCATGTGTGTTAAGGGGCTCCATTCTGGAGAACAAAGAGTATACCCCCCCCCCCCCCCCCCCCCCCCACAAGTTGTAGAAGAAATAATTGTGGGTGTTTCTTTCAAAGTTGGAGTGAGAGAGAAGAAACCAACAGTCTACACACAATAAGGCCAAATCTATAAAACGAATGTACGCGCAAAACTCAAGTTCTGGATCAAGACTTAAGTCCGGAAGTGGGCGAACAACCAGAACTTTCTGCCAAAGTTTACAGCTGGCGGTGCTACGTTAAGAAGATGAAGATGTTGACCACATCACCCCTCAAATGCTCTATTCGACTATACAAATGTGGAGCCAGTAGTTCACTCCCATGAGACCTCAAGACGTGAAAGTAGTCCTGTCATTTTGTTAATGTTGAAAGTCGTTACAGCGGGTCACACCTTACTTATCATCTCCCATGAACACAGAAGCCTGTCATTTCTTTGTTTCCTTCCCCAGATATTGTTCCACGGAAAATTAAAGCCAAAGAGTATCTGAAGATTTTGGAGGAATCTGAGGATGCAGAATGAACTGTTTCATGATACTCGCACTTGATGTATGATGTGAACTTACTGTGTAATTTTGTTTTAGCACGAATAGAGTGGATATTTGTTTGGCATAAATGAACTGGATATTATTTGTTATGGTATGATCTGACTATACATTTTTTTTTAAATGAATAGACTGGATATTGATTATAAATGAATATGGTGGATATTATTTGTTATTGCATAAGATTCCCTCTTTTACTTTCTTACTAGCGTTCCCTGGAGGGACAGACAAATGAGGCAGTTCTTCAAAACACTATACATTAACGGAGAAACGATGTCGAGAGTTAAGATTATTTGTTGGCATGTTTTGAGGAGAAATGAATACAGATGACTTTTAAAATCTTCACTGAGATTCAGACCTTTGCCCATTAGGTTGATGGGTTTTGCACATCAGTGTTTGTGGATTCAGCTCAAAGTCTCAGCAGATTTTTTTTTTCAATGATCTGGGCTTCTGAGTTAACCCAGCCTTAACTGGGTACCAGAATATGGCCTAAGGAGAGAAAATGGATGATGTAATATTTTCCACATTATCCACTGTCAGTTGGTCTCTAAAGTTTCCATGCGGGTTCAGAATTCCGTGTTTGTGGGGGGGGGGGGGGATAGATCCTTAGCCCCTTAATAAGCATGTTGTGAAAGTTGACTAATTGTGTTTCTTTGAAGTCAGAGAGAGGTTTGGAACCAACAGTCTGCATACATATAAGCAGATCATTCAAAAGATTATGCACAGAGAGGTCAACTTCTGAAACAAGGCTACGGTGCAGATTTGGTCACATGACCAGAACCTTTCACCGGAGTTTACAGCTAGTAAATGCTAAGAAGACAAATTCTAAAAAAATACTAAGCTCGCATCGTATACTTTATGATTAGGGAGTGTGGTTGCTAGACTATTGCCTATCAATCTGATGATCTTGGGTTTGAATCCACATCGGTGTTAGGTGTAGGTAGTTAGGTGCTTTGTTGGGGGAGGGGGGGGGGGGGGGGGTCATGTTCAACCAGCATCCCAGAAGGGGAAGCTTTAGGTTATAATTGTGACTAGGTTTTGTGCACCATATAAAATTGCTTAGCATTGCATGCCACCATGAGCCCCGAAAAGGACTCCTGCAGGATTGATTCAGTCAAAGGAGACAGACCCAAATACTGTCCCAACTGGCAACAAAGTCGTCTACCAGTAAGCAAATGGGCAACCCGGTCATTGATGCCACATTGATGTTTATCTAGGGTTTCCTGGTTAACATAGCCTGAACTGTTTACTAGGATGTGTCCTGTGAAGCAAAGGTGGCCTTTGGTATGTTACCTACGTCACCCATCGAGTAATTCTTAGGTCAGACACCCAATGTGCCATTTCTGTGTGAATGGTCCTGTTATATTATGATCAGGTAGATGTTAAATTGAAAATTTAAGTCACAAATGTTGTAATCTGGTATTATCGGTTTTATCATAACATAACTTTTGTGTGTATGGGATCTAAAAGTTTATAAATGGAATAATTGATTCTTGTATATGAATAAATCGTTTGTGTTAGCCTTGTAAATACTGTATTATAAATACATATTTTATGTTCATGTTTTCATGGAGACATTAATTTTTAGATACATTCATTATCATCATCATCAAAAGTCATGCTGACTTGTCCAGGTGACATTCTTCACCATTATTGCTATTTCCAGCATTATGTATCACTTCATATGCTGACAACCTTCTCATGATGTGACTGTCAATGATCTGCTTTCTGCACAAAGAGCCTAAGTAATTTTGGGGACAGAAAATCCACTACCATGTGTGTGCATCCATGCAAGCACGCACACACACCAACACACAGAGATCTTCCTTTGTTGGTCCTTAATTTGGGTGGTGCCCCTTCTAACAAGCTTATGTCATAGGAAACAACTAATTGAGTGTGTTTCCTTTAAAGATGGAGTGCATCTACCAGAGAGGTGATAAACCAACAGTCTGTTTACAGATGTGCCAGATCTGTAAAACAGATGTGCCTGCAAAACTAAAGTCTGGAACAGAAGTAAACAAACAACTAGAACTTTCCTCTGGAGTTTACAGCCAGTGAATGTGAAAAAGATGAGAAGACTTCAGTTCTGTTTTGAGATGTAGAGGTACATCACAGCCTAGAGCACCGGGACAGAGTCTGGTAATGGCGAAGACCAACAATCAGCACTCTACATGGTCATTGTAGAAACCAGTTGCCTACAGGGGATCTAGCCAATGTAAATAGGATTGTCATTTCCTCCAAAGTCAAGAACTCTTCTGCCTGAGAAGCCAGGAAACACCAGTGTACAAACAGTTAGTCAGATCTGTGAAACGGATGTGCATCTGAGTCCTGGAGCAAGACCCAAACACAAGCGACCACACAGGTCTTTCCGCTGGTTTGCAGCTGATGATAACAGAAGTACTCTGTCTCATGTGCACTGAAAATGATTTGCTAGCTACAATAGTTCTCAGCTTCTGAAGTAAGTCTCGATTTACCTATCCTGTTCATAATCTGTCACACCATCTGCTGTTATGATTTGACGGTGAAACGTGGGTGACCTATTTGTATCAGGCGAAATGGCTAAGCAGCTTTTCCATGTGACACCTAAGAAGAATTCTTGGCACTAAGAGGAAGAGCAGGTAATGCAACAGTTTTTTTAATGCTCAGGTAGCTGGGTCACACATGGAGGATGGTAGAATCCCTACAAACATTATGCTTAAATTGGCGAGTGGTCGTGTACATTCTGAACTTATGCAGTAGTGTGTGTAAAATGCATGCTTTTGTAATTTACTGCTTAAATCAACAGTGAGCTTAAATTCTGGTGTGTGACTGTTAGCATTGGCATATCTAACAGTTGCCTTATGCATGTACTTTGCGTGAGCGTTTTCTTTTTTGTTCATCTGTGGAAAGTCCTGGTTATTCATCCATTTGGACTTTGGCTTTGCGCCAGGGCCTGAGTTTTGCTTGTGCAACTGTTTTACTTGCTTGCTTGTGTACAGTTGGTTGTTCCTTGTCACTCAGGCAGACGTACTTCAACTTCAAAGGAAGTCCCCAGTTAGTCGGCTCCTAAGACATGATTGTTGGAGAGGCAGTGGGTCTATTCTTATTTTCCCCAAAACCTTTGTAAACTTTTGACTGACTTTTTATCCCACCAAGACATCACACAAGGGATAAACACCCGATGACACAAAGTGCCACCATGTGGGTGAGGATCACCTTGGACAGGTCCCAGAAACCGCATTCGTATCGTATCGTATAAAATCAAACAAAAATTTCAAGCTTAGTCCTTTTTTAGCCGCCTGATGGCCTGCTTTTTCAAGGACGGTTCCTTTGCTATCTTATTTTATTTATATTCCTTGTGGTGATCACTTTCACCTGAGTTTGTTCATTTGTTGCCTAAGTTCTGGTTCTGAGGGGCCTGGTTCCTGTTTAATTGGCTATTCGCTAGCTTTTGCACTGTTCATCTGTGTTAGCACCAAGTCAGTTTGAAGTCACACCGCTACGAAACAAACAGTTCCGCATACTGAGCGCCCTAAAACACGGCCCCCACAGGACGACTGTCACAATCTTGTTGTTGTGTGCAGCCGTTAGATAAGTAGAGGAGGTAACAAAGGTTGCAAAAAAATTAGAACGCCCGAAGGTGCAAAGATATTTTTATAGTTAGGTCAGAAGTTGGAGAGAGACAGATAGCTTGCTAGGTTGAGGAAGAGGTCCTTGGTGGGTTGAGTCCTGCACACTGCCTGCTCTGCCTGGGTAGATCTAAAAATAGACTGATTTACATTTTAGATATATGTGGGGAGGGACGGGTGAAGTTATCAGGGAAGCGTGGTAGCCTGGAATTCCACAAGTGCTGGTCCCCTTATTGTGCAATGCCCTTTTAGCTGGTTTGCCTCAGAGCGTCGGGTGGCCTTTGGTGGGTTTCTTCGGCTTTTAGCTGAAAATGAGTTTATTAATATTGAAACATATGTGGGAGGGGCGGGGAGTTTACAAAATGAAATGCATAACAGACTGAAATCCACGATTGCTGGTCCCCTTCTTGTGCTATGCCCTTTAGCTGGTTTGCCTCGGAGCGTCGGGTGAAACCGCATTCAGCCTTTAGGCCATATTTATAGTCAGACTATATATTGCGGCCCCTGGCAAGAGCCAGAGTAGGGCTTCAAATAACGAACAATTTCATCCTAGAAGGACGAGAAGTGTATGATACTTAGTGTAAGCTTTTGCTAAGTCAAAAATGTTTTTCAATAGTTTTCAAATGGGATCATAGCGGATATTTCATATGATTTCCACTTGCACAGGAACGGATCAGGTATGGGACATCTTGGTGAGAGCAGATGGTAATTGGTGCATGAGGTTGTAAATATCATGGCAGCCGCCTTTACTTCCGAGTGTCTTTCCTAGACCATTTTAGGCACGTTGACCTGGAGGCTTTGTGTCATTTTTTTGAAGAAGCCACCGTTGCTGCACGGAAAGTAATTGCCTCTCGCAAAGAAAATGTTTTGATGGATTATCTCCCCTGATAGCCTATAAATAAATGAATACAAATGTAATAGACGGGCTCCAAGAATATCAAGGGTAAAGAAGAGAACAAATGCATCATACTTCAGGAACTGAATAATGAAGAAGATTGGCTATTAAAAACCATAAAACATAGAAAATTTAAATATTTTGGTTACTTGAAACGTCACGAAAGTTTAGAGAGAACAATAATAGAGTTATGACTGGGAACAGAGGAAGAGGTCGGCCAAAGAGAAGATGGTTGCAAGATGTGGCAGATGGGTGTATAGGACGCGGTACATGTTGCCTGTGACCAAGAAGTTTTCCGGAGGGTTGTTATGGGAGCAAGGTTCTGCAAAGGGCATGCTACTTGCTGACTGTTGTCCTATACAGTATAAGATGCCGTTTTGTGTACCAAAGGCGCTTCCTAGAAGGAACGCAGGAAAATGGGTGTTATATTTTCAACAACACACTTAAGTTTAGCCCTCTTACAGCATAAGGCAATCCCAGTCAGCACAGAGACATCTCATACAAAGCATATGGATTCCCACCCTATGCTACCAGTGCCAGACGTGGTCACTCACAACAAAACATAAAAGAAAATTAGTAACCATAGAAATGAGGTGTTTGAGAAAGACTGTAGTAGAGACCAGAAGAGATAAAATCTTGAATATAGTCATACGAGATAAAGACAGTACAGAACAAATTCTAAATTACATACAAAGACAGCACATCAAATTGTTTGCCCACTTGGAGAGAATGCCTTCTGATACTATACCATACAAGGTATATACGAAAAGAAGAGAAGGACGTAGAGCAAGCACAAGATGGGAAGATAACATCAGAAAAAACTCTACAGCACCACGATGTGTCTGTGGTCGAAGCAGTCAGGAGAGCACGAAGCAAGACCTTATATCTCCCTCAACACCCGAAGCGGTGACAGAGGACGTAAAGAAGAAGATTACTTCAGTTCAGTATGTCTGTCCCAAAACTTACGTGCTCGAGATATGTAGTTGTGTGTGTATGTGTGTTTAGGACAGCCTCTTATTACGTATATTGCCCTGTATCTGCTTCTGTGAGTCGCCGTGGTCTAGAGGCTAGATGCTCGACTGCGGGCTGGAAAGTCATGGGTTCTGGTCGTGACGGAGCCAGGCTTATTTTTTCCAAAAATTACCTTGACTCCTAGATCGACCCAGCCTTGAGTGGGTACTGGGTTCAGTCGTAGGAAGTAAAGGCGGCCGGGGTAATGCTGACCACATCACCCACCCATTGCCGATTGGTCTATAAAATATAGGTCTAACCCTCTATGTCCAATACGCCCGAAGGCGTGGGAAAGGGGCCCTTTACTTATTTATGTCTATTTCTCCGACTTTTTCTTCGCCGTTGGAGCAACCAGTGCGGCTGGTGGCTAAAATGTGGATTGAAAATCTGGATGCTGTAATCCTGCAGTGCCCACACACGACTCACCACAACGACATTCAACCAGTTCGCGTTCGACCTTCCTGTCTGTCCTGTAGTTTTTTTCCATAATGTTCTCATACTGTTAGTCCCGGCATCAGATCTCAGCACAGATGCACCAACTCCGCAGTTCATGCAAGGGCCGAGTTATCTAACCATGTTGAAACCATGAAACAGAGAAAGTTAACTGACTGGCCTGTTGGAAAAACATAAATCACCGGGGAAGCTCTAGGCTGTTAAAGCAGTTGCTTCTTTTTCTTTGCGTTCGCCGGCGGAAAGATCTGGTTGTTCGTCCACCTATGGACTTTAGACTTTTTCCAGAACCTGAGTGTTCCGTGCATATCTGTTCTACAGATCAGAGTTATATGTATGCAGACCTTTGGTTCCTAGCTCCTCAGGCAGATACACCAGGAAGCCATGTTACGACATGCTTGATGGTGAGACAATGGGTCTATTCTTTTCTTTCTGCAGCTTTCCTGCATTAACTAAGCTGTCAGTGACAATTTCCAAGTTTAGTTACTTGTTATAATACTTAGGATTCTTTCATTCCTAGTTATTAGTTACCAGAGACTGACTGAAGGATGCAAAACATAAAATGTTTTTAAATGTTTATTATTCTGTACGAATACTAACTAGACATGGAAAGAATATAAACTCCGGCCACATCCAAGTCGATAATATGAAAATCAGACGAACGGAAACATAAGTACTTGGGTGCAAACTTCAACTGCTCCAACATGCTGAGAGAAGAAAATGGGGGTGACTGCAGTCAAGCTGATACAAGGAATTCCAGAGAAATTTGACTAAAAAGCTCAACAAAATGAGGAAGCAGAAAAACGTGCATGCACAAAACAACACAACTTAACGTTTCGGCCTGGCAGCCTTTTTCAAACATAAGAGAACTACACAAACGTAACAACGAGGAGAGGAGAGTATGTAGATCTCTAATGGGTGACGTGAGCGACGTTTACAAAAATGTGATGTGGAATAAATAAAATAAAATAATTGACGGCTAAAAAATATAGTAACAAAATAAACAGTAGTATTGTTAATGTATAATGTAATACTGGGAAAAGAAATACAAATGTTAACGATACACATACATGATACTGATAAGAGATAGAATAAAGTAATAATATGAAATATAATAAAATAATTAACATTTAAATGCGATAAGAGTAGAACCATTTAGATGAAGGTATGTTGGATATTGATACAACCTGGACTAAGAACGCCAAGGTGGCTAAGGCGTTGCGAGTCCTGACTCGTACCGCGATCGAAACCTGCGTGGATTTTTATCGTGGTATGGGACGTCGCAGGTCGACCCAGTATCAAATGGGTACCAGGATGGGCTGTCCTGGGAAAGTAAAGACGGCCGGCTTAATGCTGACCACATTACCCACCGAGTGCTGATTTGTCTGTACAAAATATGGGTGCTCTTCCCATATGCCCGATGCGCCTAAGGCGTGTAAAGGGATCTTTACTTACTTTAAGAACGCCTAGGCTGTAAATGAGGCGATTTTCCAAAGCGAGGCGCGTAGTATGAGCAAGATTTTAATGCTGTGATAGAGTATCATCTTTACCTCTGTGGTTAAAGCTATTAAAATGGAGAGGGATTGGTTTAAGTGTCTTCTTGTCAATATCGGAGTGGTGTTCCCGGAAACGATCAGCTAGCTTCCTGCCAGTTTTCCCAATGTATGCCTTGGTGCATCGTTTGCAGAAAATGGCATAAATTACGTTGCGGTATTCGCAAGTAAAAGGTTTCCTAATTTGGAAAGAACCATTAGCATTCAGAAGTCCCAAAAGGAACTCAAAAGAGTTAAGGGTCAGTACCAGTTCGGCAAGGCGTACAAGAACCGCAGTAGGGATGATCGGGTTGGACCTTCTGTCCAAAAAGAACTGGAGTGCCCTAAGACCATCAGAGTGAGGGATAGGCGTATAGAGGGAGCATACGTCTATCAGGAAAAGATAGGTTTTACCGGGAAGTAGCCTGATGGATCCGAAAATGTCGAGGGCATGGTTGGTGTCTTTGACAAATGAAGGGAGACTGGTGAGAATCGGTTGGAAAATACTATTTAAAAATTCAGAAAGATACACCGTGGGACAGGAGCATGCAGATACAATGGGACGTCCAGGGTTGTTGGGCTTATAGATCTTAGGCAGCAATTACATACACGGTTTGCCGAGTTGGCTGTAAAAAACACGCTTGGGAAGAATTTTGTTGAGCTTTTTAGTCAAATTTCTCTGGAATTCAACGAGAGAGGAAATACAATCTAGAATACAATCTAGAAATAAAGTTTACTATGCCCTTCAACATCTGCTAAACTCAAAGTGTCTGTCTCGCAACACCAGGATCAAAATATAAAAAAACATTGATAAGACCAGTCGTTTTATATGGCTCTGAAACTTGAAGCAGAAATAAAAGAGATGAGGCCTTATTTCAGGTTTTCGAAAACAGTCTTATGACAAATCTTAAGACCCATCAAAGATGCTAAAAGCGGGGAATGGAGAGTGAAAACAACAACGTAACACATAATCTGTTTAAATCATCATTGATCACTGGCATCATGAGAGCCAACAGACTAAAATGGTTGGGGCATTTTGAAAGCATGTCAGATGACAGAGAAGTAAAACTGTATACACCTGAGAGAGGAATGAGCATAGACCACAAGGCAGACAAAAAAGAAGTTCGAGAGATAAGTCCAGCCAGACCTGCAAACAGCTGGTGTCACAAAATGTGAAGATAAGGCCAGCCAGAGAGATTAATGGAGACGAGTGATATCTGCTGCAGTAAACCTCAAGGGCTCAGAATGCTAAAGAAGAAGATAACTATTCTGTGCTACTTTATGTGAAGTAAAAGTTTAGCGAACATTTGACATTATGAATTTTTTTAAGGTATATTTTATACACTATTCGAATTCGGCCGAATAGTGAAAATCACTATTCCATATAGCCCTAATAAACACACCATGTAATTTGCCGATTGACACTCATAGATGGAAAAGAAGTAGGGATAAGAGAATATAATAGACAACGGCAAACTCCAAATCTGGAACTCACGAATAATAACTATTCTCTTACGCGAACACGATTAAGTAACCTCCGTTACTACATCAATTTATTCAGCCCCCAGGCTTAATCGAGTTTAAATTTCATTGTAATCCGGTCACCCCATACTTGCTCCGTTCCTGTGCCAGTAAACATTAAATGAAATATTACTAAGTCTTCTATTTGAAACACTGGTGAACAAACAATAGTTCCGGCATCATCCAGAAATATGCGCATGTAGTAAATACTTATAACAGTTGCTAGAGTTTGCTATTTATTCAGCCTCGGAGAAGGCAGGAGTGCGAGGAAAGGAAAGATCTGATTTTCTGGCTACAACAGCGATAGCTACAGGAACACTCAAACTGAATAAAGGGGACACTCTGAAGACCATTAGTAAGTGAATGCAGACAGAAGCCACAAGATTAGATGAAATAACATGTGTGAGAATCTGTGAACGAGAATAAGGAGAGTAACAGGCAGGGATGGAAGAATTGGGGAGGAGGGGGGAGAACGACCAGTTTATAATCGGTGTGCTACGGGAACAGTAAGCATCTACACCTAAAGACATTTGCTGAGGGAGACAGAGCACCCGTGGGCGTGTTATGATGTCGATTCTCAAATCAACCCCAAACTATTGCTGTTTTCTTGAAGTATTCCGTTGTAGCTGTCTCGCAATCAACATCTGTTAGCATTTCCTTTGTAGCTACTTTAGGTCGTTCAGATGTATCCCGTGAAGTGCACAGTTGGTCAGCTAATGCTACAGACATAGTGGCGTAGGAACAGTGTGATCATAATATCTCGAGCTGAGAACGAGATAACTTACTAATATTTTGAGCTAAAAACGGGACATCCCAAGCAAGTAAATTTAACCTCCTTTCCCTGCCCCTAGATCGCGGAGGTTAAGGGGATAAATACACGCCCGACAGTGGTATTAAAACCTGAACCATTACCGTCAAAAAATATGCCAAGCAATATGCTGTTTAATTGCAACGAGGAAACAATACGCTCGTCAACACATTTTAGGCTTTAAAAGTATCTAAACCTATAAAATCTAATAGTGTCTATAGATCTAACTGTAAGTATGTGTTCTATTCTCGAGCTTATTGTTAGTGTAACAGGCTGGTGTTTGCCTTTCAATAATTCTTGTTCTGCTGCACTTGGCCGGCTCATACAGGCAGGTTTGTAAATTGGAACTGTCCGGTATGAGCACAGTGAGTCGAACAATTGAACAAGGCCCAGCGTGGGAGAAAATTTCTCATTGATAAGCGGCAGTGACACTAGAAACATATAGTCCTGACTTTTTGTTGCGGAACCGTACATGGTTCTCAGAAGTTTTACCAACGGACCAACATCATGGCACACGGGTAGTTACCCATAAGTGATCCCTTCTTTTCCTATTTCATGTCTGATTCCGAAGAAGCTCAGCACTGTACACGGTCTCTGTAGCACTGGCGAGGATCGTGAAATATTTTGGGTAGATTTGTAGCTCCAAATTTTGCCCAGGCAGCACCGTTAGGCTACTCTTTTCGATTTCTAACTGATTAAGGGATTTTTTTACAACAATGCACACAGGCGTCCGATCTCACTACCCAGACACCAGGGGTAATTACTAAAAGTCCAAGTCCAGGTGAACAAATCGCAGCCCTTACCGGGAATTAAACCCGGAACCTCCAGCACTCGAGGCGGGCACCATGCTTCGAGACCACCTCAGCGCAACGTAGGTTCAAGGGATCTGAGCCAAGAGATGCATTGGTTCACTTGTTTCGTGTTTTGGTGGGGTGTTCAATAGATTGTGTGAGATCTAAATTTCCATGTGCATCCTTGTGCGGAGATTTTAATAGTAGGTTGCCTTGAAATAAAGGCGAACTCTCATCCTTGTTAGCTAGAGTGATTAGCACACGGTCTGTTCCAACACGTTGTTGTTTGTTAATGTACTCTTAGCTGCGAAGCATTCTTTTTTGTGTGTTCAGTAAACTAAACTAAACATATGTTGAATGTGATTATTATACATTATATTTTATTAGTTTGAATCGGGATCTAACTTGTAGTTCGTGCACGTGGTTTCTTTGGGTGCTGCCTATGTAGTTATATGTTGGTGTTGTTTAACTTGCTGTTTAAATACTCACCGTCAAGGCCATGAGTAACACATTATTCTCTCTGCACCAGAAGAAGAGCTCCTATTTTTCCTTTACTTATCCTATATTTTGCATTTCGATGGGAAACTACTTATTGTCCTAGACATATTTCTTTTCTCGTTTCCCTCCTGTTTTTCCTATTTTGCTTCCCGCTAGCTCAATAGATTTTTATAAAATGAAAAAAAAGGGGAGAGGGGGGGGGGGTTGAGCAATGGTCGTGGTGTCATCATTTTAAAAAAAAGGCGGAAAGGGGGTGACAGAAACTTTCCTGCACCGGGTATACCTGACCTTGCAATGACACCGTACACACAGATCCTAACATGTTTTTATCATCTTTTGTGTCAGGTCAGCCAACACGAACAAGACAAGAAGGGTCACGTGAGCCTCCGTGGACTTGGGGGCAGTTACCAGACTCTAATTTTGTTATAAACCCAAGGTAACGGAAATTTCCAAGGCTATGGGAAATTTCTGTGGTGCCTCCTTCTCTTGATGCCCTGAGCACGTCCGTGTTCTCCCCCTGACTGTTAATCCACCGTGGATGCACACACGTCGCAATGCACACACACGTGGATAAGATGTAACGAGAAATGGTAAGGTCCAGAGACACTAAGTGAGAAACCTTGTCAGTTTGAACAATAACAGTTCTGATATGAGCTTTGGGATTATATAATGCTAATAAAAAATCGTACACGCGCGCAGGATGATGATGAAGACTATGTGCTGGTGTTTTGCTAATATAAGTAACCTTAGGCGGAATCTTTGGGTCAACTAACATCAAAAGGCAATCAAACAAGAATCGGTAACGCTCCAGAGAAACAAATCTGTCTGGTTTCGATTTTCCCAAGTATAATTGATCAGTCAGCTTGGATATTCCGGGAGCTGCCTCTCTGCCTTGAACACTGAAGAAATTCTCATTTATTTATACATTTTGCAACCACCGACAAGAGACAAGGCTTGCCCCCGAAGTTTTGTTTTGACAGTTTGGTAATTAAGTTCTGAAGGTAGACGGATTTCGGTATTCAGGTCAGGAATAAAGGACTTTCTCAGGGCTTCTCTCACCCGGTAGAACTACTTTCACGGGAATATAGTACCGCATTTACTATTCAAAACTGACCTTATATTGTGAACGTAATAAGACAACTGTGTACAAGCTATAGTGACTACAATGTGTTGAGAATTTTAACGTTTTATGGTAATTTTGATATATTATTAAATGTTTGAAAATTGTCAGCGCGGATAAATACACGATCGTCTGGCATCAATGGCGAGAAGTCGGAGAGATGTGATGTTGTGAAGTCTCGGCGGTGTTTTTGCTTTTGTTTTGCACCGTAAATCAGATCCCATACGTTTTCCACAAAGGGACGAGTAGAACTCTAGTGACACAGGATTATGCCTTGGCGGTTATATTGTGTTTTCCTGGCCATTTGGTGCCTAGGTGGATTTACAGATGCCACATTTGACGAAGTCGGTGGCTTTCATAATTTTCATGAAAGTTTGAAGGAGTACCAGAACTTGCATGTAAGTATCTGAACGAATGTATGGCAAAATGAGTTAGACAAAAACCCGACACATCGTCGAAAATGTGCGATAAACGAAACGTATAGTGCCCCAGAAAGTACGAGATGAAATTACCTCTTAAACCATATACTGAGTATTGTAGAGCACTTGTATTGGTGCTAGTACTAATAGTATTAGTAATGTGTCAGTTTACTCTCAAAAATAAAATATTGTTAGATTTTAACTTCACACTTACTATTAGAACTGAAACTTGTCTTGCTCAGTCTGAGAGGCTCTTAGTAAATGCTGCTATACTATATGATGTGCTGTTTTAATTGAGTTTGCTATAGAAGTGTTACTGTTGTAGTTTGCTTAGTCTCTTACTACTCCTACTAAATACTACTATACTATTTGAAATGTTTCAGTTGTGTTTGTTTTAGAAGTGTTATTGTTGTAGTTGTTAGTTTACACATTTTAAACTCACTTGCCACTCTTTACGTTACTCTTCTTTATGTTCAACTAAATGATTGAAAACAAATTATTGAAAGTGTTATGTTTTCTTCCTCTGCTACACACACACACACACAAAACAACATAAAACAAGAGGGCATTTTACATTCTCTTAAACATAGAAACAAACACATATACATAATTGTGGTATTCTGGATCACTCTTAAATATTCTCAAAGACTCAGAGATAGATTGCACAATATGATTATCATAATTGTTGAAAAAATACACTAAAAATATATGAAACTTAATATGATATACTGCTTCAATTATTACAGTTAATACATAATATTATGTGGAATATTGATTAACCAAATGTAATTGACAAGCATAAATATCTAATATTGAAATATGAAATGTTATATTTAGCAATTATAAGTCAGATTGATTGACATGATATCAGACATGATATCAGCTTTGAGGTACTATATATAATCATAATAATATTTATATATATTTGTGTATATATATGTATATATATATATATATATATATATATATATATATATATATATATATATATATATATATATATATATATATATATATATATATATATATATAGTGTTTGTGTGTATCTTTCTTAGCTCTTTCTATCCCAAGCAGTTATTTCAGAAACTTTTCTCCCAGATAGTGGTTCCTGTAACCGTTAAGCAGTTGGTAATGTAACTCCTTGTCCCAAATAGTTGTTCCTGTAACTGACCTGTAACTCTTTAGTTGTAAGCAATTGTTCCTGTAATTCATCACAGTTTGTCATTACTGTAACTTGTTATTCCAAATAGGTATTTCTGTTACGCTCTGTTCCAGATGGTTGTCACTTAAACACTTTATTTTGATTAAGGGAGCAACTGGCTAAATGTTAAGAATGATGGGTTCTTATGTAAGAGACCCAGGTTTGAGTCCTTGGTAAGATCATGGGTATTTCTACCTTCTGTTTTTGGGGAAAGACAATCCTAACCTGCGCAGTCCAAAATGAGAGCACTAGCCATGCAGCTCTCAAACCTCAGACTCAAAGGCTGCAGAAGTGCTAAGTGCAGTCACTAATGACAGTTTAGTTTAGTGGTTGCTATTCAACTAAATCCACACAGGGGCCAAATTTGTGAAAATCTGGATAGCTAAGGGCCAGATGCCCAACCCTCTGCATAGAAGGATCAATAATACAACAGGCCACTTCAGTAGCCCTGCTATGGCTGTTTGTCCAAAGTAGTTGTTGCTTTAAAGCACTTATGACTGAAGGAATGGTAACTACAGTAGAAGCATATGAATGAGAGAGTTAAACCACACTGGAGTACAGGAGTTAGTGTGTGTTAACACCCACCTCAATTGGACTGAAGTTAGTGTAACACCCGACTCAGTAGGACAGGAGGTGAGAAAAGAACTTCCTGCGAGTATTACCCTACAAATATATTTTTGGTGTGCTTGACATAGAATGAGTTAAAGATATCAACAATTTGAATAAAACTAGAACCTTCGTTAAATACCCAAACAATGAAGAATCATTCTCTTACTTAACATTCTGTTGATCTACAGATCTTGTTGGCCCAAACAATGCACCATCTGACAACTCTTTGTCCCAAACTGTGCACTGTGTGTGATTGCCTATTCTTCATGCATACCAATCAATTTGTCATGTGTGATTACACTTCTTACATATATTCAGAGCAAGTTAAGGAAATCAGACAATGCATTTGTTTAGTCGGTTTATGCGGTTAGGTAAAGATTGTTTAGTGGAAATGATCTGGGCTTCAACACGCAGTATTCCCATTGTCAGCATTGGAGACCTTGCAGCCAAACTTTAGTGTGGAGACAGCAGCATCTTCTTCTTCTTCTTCTTCTTCTTCTTCTTCTTCCTCTTCCTCCTCTTCCTCTTCCTCTTCCTCCTCTTCTTCCTCTTCTTCCTCTTCTTCCTCTTCTTCTTCTTCTTCCTCTTCGTCTTCTTCTTCTCCTTTTCCTTCTCCTCCTCCTTCTCCTCCTTCTTCTCCTCCTCCTCCTCCTGCTGCTTCTTCTGCTTCTTCTTCTTCTTCTTGGTTCCTTGCCTCATAGGTAGATGCAGTCTGACTTCAAAGGAAACACCCTGAATTAGTAGACTAATGAAATACTTGTTTTTAAATTGTAAAGGTAGTCTTATAGCTGTTATGCCTTGGAGTTTGGCATGATAGACCTATATATATTCTAGGCTACAACATGCAAGGTGGGGTGAGGTGTTCATTCCCTTCTTCGCCACCTTTCCTTCGTTGAAAATTTCCTCAAAAGTGTCTGGTGACTGTTTTTGTGAGGCTAGATCAACCCCAGAGCTTTCCTTACCAGAAAAATTGACCCTAGGTCACTGTCTGGGCAGGCATTTGCAGTAACCATTTCGTTACTGCAACTCAAAATAAATCAGTTGTTCCCACAGAGAATGGATGTCCCAACCTTTAGTTTACAAGACCAGTGCTCTGACTACTGAGCTATGGATGTGGGGTTCCAGTGAAAGTAAACCCTTGTGGACTTGGAATGTCCTTGCCTGCCACTAGAGAACACTCACCATCACCTCTAGGGACTGAAAGAGTTTAGTCTTATTTGTTGTAAATCTGTCTGCCTGCTGCCATCTCCATAACGACAGATGGCTATCATCCTGGCTGTGTACCGTGACTCCTGTTTGTCCATCTTGAGATGTTATTCACCCATTTTTTGTCATTGATTACCTACCTGAAATGTGTTTCCCCTCTTTGCTGCTGTGTGACTGTGGGGTTGTAAGAGAGAACATGATTTGAACCTAGGACCACCAGATAGTTTGACAATTACCTTACTTACTACACTAATATGGCTTTTGTTTAATGTTAATGACAGAATAACTATTTTGTACACACCAGCTCAGGTGTTTTAGAATGCTCAGACAAATATTGTTTTTACCTGTGAAAGAGATGTTTTGTTTGGCAGGAAATGTGTGTGTTGTCTTGTATAAATCTTTCCTATGTCATGTCCTGTTTTGCTGATATCACTTAGAGAAGCTACTGTGGTCTCTGGAAAGCATATGATCACTGAAATATATCTTTTGTCTCTCATGTCCTTATTGTGCTGTTATCACTGAGTGAAGCTACCGTGGTCTCTAGAGAAAAAAACAACAACTTGGATATATCCTTTCTCATATCCGTGTGTTCAGTTATTGCTGAGTAAAGTTGCTGTGGTCTCTATACAAAATATAGTCACTGAGTGAATGTTTTCTCTCTCATGCCTTCAGTGTGTCCTGAATTAATGGCTTAGTTCACTGGCAGACTTTATTATCAAAGTTGCCTTTCACTGACAGGTAGCACTGCCTAACCCTCCCTGCAGCTGACATGTCTGATCTAATCTCAGCCACCTCTGCACCTTGGCTGTGACTTATGGATGACAGTAGTTTCCTTTGCCAACCGCCAGTGAGCCTACATAGGCATTAGCATATACACACACAGTTACCTAGAGGTACACACCTGTATAATACATACAGGTACACCAAGAGCTATGATCTTATTGTTTTAAGTGTCAGAGTTTATTTTATCTCTTTCTTCTGTTGGTTCTGTGGCCTTGTTTGGGGGGTGGGGGAAGATATGCATTACTCCTTAACAAGCATGTCCTAAAATGTCACTAAGGGTTTGCTGAAATCAGATGTGTTACACCAAAAGCACAGATTTCACAGCCTAGCTGTAAATCACAGCACAATGTCTAAACTGGCCTTTTACCTGCGAAGGCAAAACAATAAGAATGTCATCTCTGAAGTTCGCAGGTGTGGTCAGTGTTAATATGTGTCGCCTGACTTGATACTAAAGTACTGCCTCCAGGGGGTTTGTGTTGCAAAGTTCTGTTACTTTTCCCCAAGTATAGAAACTAAGGAAATGTACTGGGGTTTTATATTAACCAAGAAGTATATTAATATAGAATTAGAGTATGTATGGGCTGATGCAAGATTGATGCCTGGATTGGTAATGCCCCCTTCTACCCCAAGTGGCTTTGCCTACCAAGTGTATTTAAAGCATTTGCTTTTTCTGTGAGTTTAGAACTATTTTATGTTATCATCAGATGCAGACACTAAGCCATTCATACTTGGCCATCATTAGTCATTAGATGATATGAGATTCAACAAATATGTAATTGCGATAACTGCCCATGTGTTACTGGGCTGATAAGGTAACCATATCTTTAGAGGCAACTACCTCATTTCTGAGAAAGCTTTGATGAAAAGAGTATAGATTGATAATGGCAAATAACAAGAAAGCATACAAAATGAGTTAACAGATTATAATTATTCATCATTTAAGAATGGAATAGTTTTAGTTAATTGTTCTGGCTGTACTTGTTGTTCACTGTGTAAGGATCGAATTTTAGATTATTGTTCTGGCTGTAGCTGTTGTTTACTGTGTAAGGATCAAATTTTTTTAGGTAATTGTTCTGGCTGTACTTGTTGTTCACTGTGTATGGATGGAATGATTATGTTAATTTCTCTGGTTGTAATCATTGTTCACCATTTAAGGGCAGAATGAGTCAGTTAATTATTCTGGCTGTAGCCATTGTTCAGTGTAGAATCAGTCCAGTAAATTATTGAGTTATAGTTGTTCTACCCTGAGAGAAGGTACAGAAAATAGGGCAGGCAGTGACCATTGCAAACTCATCATCATCATGTAGCATGTCCTTTGCAGAACTTCGCTCTCATCACGGTCTGCCTGAAAGAAACTCGGTCTCTCACCAGCTCTCCCGCCTCATGTACTTTCATACTCAAGGAGTCACTTATATCCTGTGCCCATCTTCGTGTAAGTCGGCCCCTGCCCCTCCTTCCTGGTACCATGCCTTCTGCTATAATTTTTTCTAATCCGTTGTGGTGCTTGATATGAGCAAAATATTTCAGCTTCCGAGGCAGGATGCTGTTTATTAGCCAATCTTCCTTGATGTTCAGATCTTTCAAGATGTCAGTATTTCTTCTCTTTTCTGTCCAAGATATTCTGAGAATCTTTCTAAAGCATTTCAGCTCAAAAACCCCTACTCTCTTTCTTAGGGACTGGGAGATAGTCCAGCATTCATATCCATATGTTGCTACAGGGAAGATTCATGCTCTCAAAATTCTCATTTTGATCTTCTTGCTGGTGCTTAACCATAGACTTTTAAGGCTGTTCAATCTTTGCATTGCTATGGCCATCCTCCTTTTAATTAATTTCTGCCAAACAGTCTCCATTGCTGTTTATTATAAAGCCAAATATTCACAGATGTGACAATTTCAATTTCTTCATCATTGCGAACAAGGCAGTTAAAATGTAACAGTGTGGGTTGAGTATGTATTTGTTTCTGTTCCAAATCTAAATCTTATAGTAGGAGTTGTGGAGGGCAGGCCTTCATGAGGAAAACCAGTGCAACAGTAATCTTGTCAGTCCAGTCACAAGTGTGTGTGTGTGTGTGTGTAATATTGTAATCAAAGGGTGTTTCATGAGTTAGGAGTATTTTCGGAATTTAATTTTAGCCAGTGGGAATTCTTCTTCTTCACGTTCATTCACCAGCTGTAAACTCTGGTGGAAATTCCTGGTTGGTTATCCACTCCTGCACTGTAGTCCAGTTTCAGAACCTGGGTATTGCGTGTGCATCAGTTTTTACAAATCTGACTCATTTGTAGGTAGACTGTCAGTTGCTTGCCTTTCAAGCAGATGCACTTTGACTTCGAAGACAGCTCTGAGTTAGTTGACTTTTACAACATGTTTGTTGCTGAGGCAGTGAGTGCTTTGGGATTTGTTGAGTCCGTTAATTAGTCGGACTGAAGCCATTATTCATTGTTGAATAATAGACAGTCAGCTAATTATTCTGGTTGTAGTCATTGTTTTTGTGTATGTGTGTTTGTGTGCAGTGGTTATAGTTATTTTTTTCATTCTTTAACTTATTTGGTCTCTCAGAACTTGGCAGGATCTGGATCAGCTCAGAGATAATATAATTTACCAGCTGTCTTCTATCACAAGGAATGTTCTATCATTCGTTATTGTCTAGTTTAATTTCTTATGTCTCGTAAAGTCTGTGTTGAACTCCTTAGGGTCAGATTATTCGCTGCTGTTAGGCTTAACACTTTGTGGAGTAGCAGCAGTTAAAGTAACAACTGGATGAGTTTGAAAGAATTAGGTAGGGTCATTTGACTTGTTTGGTTGTCATTGGTCATTGTTTAGGATGAGTCATCTTGATGTGTTCTTTTGTAGTCATTGTTCAATGTTTATGAGGTCATTTGACTGGTTTGGTTGTCATTGGTCATTGTTTAGGATGAGTCATCTTGATGTGTTCTTTTATAGTCATTGTTCAATGTTTATGAGGTAATTTGACTTGTTTGGTTGTAGTCATTTTTCAGTTTTTTTTTGTAGTCATTAGACTCGTTCGGTTGTAAAATTTGTTCATTGTTTATGTACACTTATAATCATTGATCATTACTACTTTGGATGGAAAGTTGTCTTCATCACTCATGATAGACGAACAACAACACACTGTTTTGACTTGTTCTATTGTAGTCATTGTTCACTGTTTATGTAAAGTCGTTTGGCTTGTTTTGTGGTAGTCATTAGACAGCATGAGCTACTTTGTGTATAGTTTTCTAGACGAAAATGTACCACTCTAGAAGTGTGGCAGCTTTTTTTTCTGTTGGTGAATGTTTTCCCCCCTGTCTGACTAAGAAAGTTACAAAATCCCTAACTCGCAAAAATTCTGCCGTATCTAAAATATACAATATATAGCACTTTAAAGTTTGAGGGACTCTCAATAATTCTGACATCTTAAATATACGGACGGTATTACACACTTCAGAGAACCCTACAAAATTATGCCATGTAAATTATACGATATTACACACTTCAGAGAACCCTAAAAAATTATGCCATCTAAAATATACGGTTTTACACACTTCACACTTATGTGGAAAACGGAAGAGTGGAAACAGACGGGGAAATAACAAATATTCACCTTGGTGGTGCGAAGAAGTAAAAGAAGCAATTAAAAAGAAAAAAGACTTATATAAACAGTGGATAAAATCAAAGAAAGAAGAAGATTATCTAAACTATAGACTGCAAAGGTGAGAAACCAACAGGAGTGTCAAGAAAGCAAAACAAGCATCCTGTGAACGTTTCGGTGAGTCACTAGCAGAAAATGAAAAAACAGCCAGCAGAAAATTTTTCAAAGTAGTTAAAAATATGCGGAAAAGAGATGAGAGCTACAACCCCACTGAAATAATTAATGATAAGGCAGGAAGGCCATTGATAGATCCACCCGAGATAGCAGAAAGATTGAGGGAATACTTCAATGAGCTCTTTAATCCTCTAGGAAATCATCAGGAAAGAACAACTGAAGAGCACAGAGCAACAGTGTTAGAACCACAAATACTAATGGATGAAATAGAAAAAGTCATTAAACAGTCTCCCAAATATAAAGCACCAGGAGCTGATAGATTACCAACAGAAATAATTCAAGCAGCAGGTGAAAGCAGCATCAGATGGCTTCACAGAATATTCAATGCAGCATGGGTACAACAAACGGCCCCTATTGATTGGCAACATGCAATAGTTATACCATTGTGGAAGAACAAAGGAAGCAAACGAGAATGTATGCCAAGATAATAGAAACAAGACTGAGACCAGTGATAGAACCACAGCTGGCAGAAGAACAGATGGGATTTAGGAGAAATAGAAGCTGCACAGATGCAATCTTCACACTAAAACAGTTAATAGAAAAGAACATTGAATACAATAAGAACTTATTTGTAGCATTCTTAGACCAGGAGAAGGCATTTGACAGAGTCGACAGACAATTATTATGGAAAGTAATGGCAAGATATGGAGTTAGCGAACACCTCATCGAAGTGTGCAAAAGTTTATACAGGGATTATAGAAGTGTAGTTAGAATAAATCAGGGAACATCTCATCCTTTCATAGTGACATCTGGAGTAAGACAGGGGTGTGTCTTATCACCACTGCTGTTTATCACCTACATCGACAGTACATGCAAGAATGCCAAACCCATGAATGAAGATCTTAGTAAGATCAACGAATTACTCTTTGCAGATGACCAGGCCTTGATAGCAGATACAGCCATGAAATTGCAACAACATCTAACATCCATGAATGAAGAATGTAAAACAAATAATATGAGAATCAACACTGAAAAGACAGAAGTAATGTCAATAGGAAAAAAAGAAGACAAATCTAAACATAGCAATAGAATACAAAGGCATTAAACAGGCATCTGAGTTTAAATATCTGGGAACTACATTTACCGAAGATGGGAAATTGGATAAAGAAATTAACATTAGATGCAGTAAAGCAAACCAAGTATTGGGACAGCTAGTCCCCCTCTTACAGCATAAGACAATCCCAATCAGCACAAAGAGACATCTTATTCAAAGCATATTTATTCCAACTCTGTGCTACCAGTGCCAGACATAGTCACTCACAACAAACCATAAAAGAAAATTAGTAACCACGGAAATGAGATGTCTGAGAAGGGCTGTAGGAGTGACCATAAGAGATAAGATCAGGAATGAGATCATAAGAGAACAAGTCGGCACAGAACCAATTCTGGATTACATACAAATACAGCAAGTGAAATGGTTTGCCCACTTAGAGAGAATGCCTTGTGACACCATACAATACAAAGCATACATGGAAAGAGAAGAAGGACGTAGAGCACGGGGTAGACCAAGAACAAGATGGAAGGATAACATCAGAGAAACTCTACAACAGCACGATGTGCCTATGGTCGAGGCAGCCAGAAGAGCTAGAAACAGAACCTTATATCTCCCTCGACACCCACAGCGGTAAAAGAGGAAGTGAAGAAGAAGACACACTTCAGAGACACACTTCAGAGAACCCTAAAAAATTTGCCATCCTAAATATACAGCATCACACACTTCAAAGAACTGTCAGTAATTCTGCCATCTTAAATGTTCAGGATCACAGATTTTGGGAACCTGTCAGTAATTCTGACATGTGGTGAAGATCGGTAAAGCTCACACTAAGAGAAGACTGCCTTGTGTGCATGTCCGGTAATATTTATGACTGGCTTTGCTTGTTCTGTAAAGCTGTATTTTGGTTTTATTTTTACCCACAGCATCACATTCACATGCCTGTTTATCGTGGTCGTGTGATAGCTGGGGATGAAATACTCCTTATTTGTCTGTAGGGCTAAATGTTTTGTTCATCGGTGAAAGAAAAACATGACAGTTTCGTGTGGGCAACCTGACAGACTTGTTAGCTTGACGTCTGTAATGTCATGCTGTCCGAAACTGTCACTCGTTAGAGAGAGAAAGAGAGAGAGAGAGAGAGAAAGAGAGAGAGAGAGGTGTTGGTAGTCGGACTGAGGAGAGAATATAGCCCGCAGGATCTGCCCTGTAGTTTTCTGTCTCTGCCTCTAGACAGCTCACTTTGTCTTTCTCTCTCGTTCAGTCCCTGCTTGCATGTCTGCATCTCTCTCTCTCTCTCTCTCTCTCTCTCTCTCTCTCTCTCTCTCTCTCTCTCTCTCTCTCTCTCTCTATCTATCTCTCTCTCTGTTTTCACACCCAGTAAACAGCGACCCATCTTGTCAAACGAAAGTGACACAATCACAGTCAAATTCTCCCACCGAGTGAAAGCCTCCACCGAATGTAGGGTGCCACAAATCAATATTTATTCAAGTAATAACCAGAACGGCTACAACCAGCAGGTTTTATGTCCAGATTTACGCTAGTTGCTCGTTTTTACCCTATTTGTATCGATTTGATATTACACGCCGATTCATGGCCTTTTATTGCACTTGGCTTCTTTCCCTCTCCCCCCCCAGTGTCCATTTTCTGTATCAGGGATGTCGTTCTGTGCGGCTGACTTGGTAATTAGAGACGGGTGTTGCGGGTAGATGGCTTGATAAATATTGTGTTTAGATGTAGTTGTGTTTGTAGTTTGCCATTAGTTCTCACTAGAGTTGTTATAAACGCTGCATGGGAGATTGTGAAAGCACGAGTTAGGTGGCATATTTGTACCTTCACATTGGGCTTCTTCGGCTGCTGCTGTTTGTTGTTGTCGTCGTTGTTGTTATTCTTCTTCGCCTGCTGCTGCTTCTACCTTTTTTACACCCTACTTTTGCGACTGCCTCCCCTGCTGCTACTACCGCTGCTGCTACTGCTGCTGCTTGTACTACTAATACCGCTATAGGAAATATGGTATTTATGTGCACGTGACATTCATTGTTGAGACATTTGACGCAACTAACATTATTTATTCTCTACTAGTTTTCGGATATATGTTGTATAAATTAATGTAGGCAGATTCACAAAATAACACAGCTGTTTGAGGCAGTCAGTAGTTTTCTGTACTAATATTCAAGCAGCGTCCATTACCCAACTCTTCCTGTCATTTCTGCACCCCGGAATTCGATTACAGTAACTTTGTGAGTGGGACGTGTTGGTTTATGCCCTCAGCACAGGCTGCCATGTTTATCTGAAGCCTGTGTGAAAGAAGTGTATGGCTCCCAGCCACTGCTGCATTCTCTGATGTCAGGCTCACTGATGTCTGGCTCACTGATGTCTTCGGTGTAGAAGCCTTTTCGATGGTTGATGATGTCACCGTATACAGCAGGAGGTTGTAGCCGCCAGGACATTGGTAGGTTTTGTCTGCGGGTAGGGAGCCAGATCTGAGCCTGGGACAGACATATAGACAAAGAACATAGGCACTTTTATTGTAGTTTCTCGTGTAACTGTGGTGCGGAGCAGAATAATAATGCATCGTGATTTCGTCCAATATTGAATAAGTAACACACGCACACACACGCACACACACACACTGTGTGAAAGAGAGAGAGAGAGAGAGAGACATCACATACATGAGGGAGTGACCAACAATTTTTTTGCCACGTCAGTATTAAAGTAGAACTGTAACTATCGTTGGTGCTACAACTAGAAACGCTACTCAGATAGACAGAAAGACAGAGAGAAAGAGAGGCTTTTCAGCGTAGTGGCTAGATGCATCCCCACTGTCCAGAAGGTCTTGAGTTCGAATCGGCATCAAATGGGATTTTGTAAAAAAAAAAAAAAAATAATTCACCTTGGCCACCCAGTGGACCGAGTTTACAATTGGTTCGATCTCAGCTGCGGATGATTTGTCTTGCGTTGGTTTCGAAAGTGGTACACAGAGCTGGCCGTTCAGGGAGCAGTGTCAAACTCCTGATCGTAAAATTTGCCTAGAAAAACCACAACAGCACAACATTGGCGTGGTTGGTTCTGCAACATCCTGTAAAGGATAAGCAATTAATTTTTTTTAAACCAGAAAATATCATAAGAAGCAAAGGCAAGAGCGTGATGTCTGTCACACTAGCTATGAAGTTGGATTGATCTGTACAAATATACCCCAGCGCCGTGTACCCGATGACAGTTACTGGACACTGACTCTGCGGTTTAGGAATCACCAGCGAGGCCAATAAATAGTTCAAGCACAGCCTGGATTATATGAGACTAGCCAGCAGGTGCAACGGAGGTGGACATTCAGCAGTTAGTTCAAGATAATGCTCGCTCAGAGGATTTGATCATTTACACAGACGGTTCAGTGTCAAGAGGCAAAAGAAGTGCCTGGGGCTTCTTAGCAAAAGTTAATGGTCGATGTTTGGTGCAGGAGAGCCTAGTATATGATACCACAACATCCAGCTTAAGAATGGAGGCGGAGGCGGTCACTGCAGCTTTCCGCTGGCTAGAGAACATGACACACACACACACATAGTGATTGTAACTGACTCAGAAAGCATGCTGAGGAAGATCAGAACAGGTATGCTTCGTGCAGAGTGGCATGCTTCGCTGTTGAGGACAGGGGTGAGGAGTATTGTCTGGATTTTTTCACCGCGTCACGCCGGTGTGTTGGGAAATGAACAGGCGGACAGACTGGCTGGCTCTGCACAACTTGGTGGAATACTGATACGTGATAAGGCAGACGTGGTTAGTGCCTTGTGGGAGAGCGTGTACAGTTCGGAGGAGCAGATGGATCACCATGGTGAGATTGATGCAGTGGGGAGTGACGAGAGGTTCTGAGGAAAGGCAAGACGGACGTTTAATCAGAATGCTACTGGCAGGCAACATTAGTATCGGAACTCTTCGCTGGCTGCTGAAGATGGGGACGGAGCGCTTATGATGCCCCGAGTGCTGTGATGTCGGTTCTTGAATCAAATCAAATCTGGATTATATGAAATGATTATAGGCTGCGATACGCGTAGAAGACGAATTTACTGGGGACAGACTGTCGGTCGGTCTGCCTGCCTGTATGACTGTCGTTAATGCCAATAGCTGTAATATCAGCTGTAGTTTGAAGGGTAACCTCTATCTGTCTGTCAATCGCCTGTCAATAGTACTACTGGCTGTGGTAACAACTGTAGTTTGAGTGGTACTGTCTGTCTGCCCCTCTCTCATGAATTCTAATAGTTGTAATGCCAATGAGGTTTCAGCGGTATTGTTGTCTCTCAGTAATTCTAATAGTTGTAATGCCAACAATCGTTTCAGTGGTATTGTCTGTCTCTCAGTAATTCTAATAGTTGTAATGCCAACTATAGTTTCAGTGGTACTGCGTGTCTGGCCCTCTCTCAGTAATTCTAATAGTTGTAATGCCAACAATCGTTTCAGTGGTATTGTCTGTCTCTCAGTAATTCTAATAGTTGTAATGCCAACTATAGTTTCAGTGGTACTGCGTGTCTGGCCCTCTCTCATTAATTATAATAGTTGTAACGCCATCTATAGTTTCAGTGGTACTTTAATCTCGACTTAGCTAAAGACTGACCACTCCTTCCCGTCTGTGGTGAGTTTCCTTTGTGCCTAGGTCTCAGCAAGATAATCCTCTATAATCAAGACTGGCGGCCGGTATTATTATATTGTCAATACGTCTCCGTAAAACCATATTTATGTAGCTACTATTGATTTTTGTTTGTTTGTCGCTGTGTTAACAGATCGCCAGGGCGCTAAGCGATTTTAAGTGTCGGTTATGGTGTCTGAAGTGTTTCTTTTTATCCACATTTCCTCCGTAATTGCACCTGCTATCTGGTTTATCTTCTTAAGTCTGCATCCCCACACCTTTATGCTTTATCCTTTTTGTCTGGTATATCCTCATCTGTCTACATTGTTTGTATTCTATCACCGGTTGTCTTATGCATCCTCTTTAATGTACATCTGTCTCATTCACTCGACTCTTGCCTGGTGTCTCTTATTCTACCTTCTATCCCCCGATGGAGCATAGGGCCTCAACCAGCGGACTCCAAGTCGTTCCGTCCGTCGCTGTTGCATGCATCTCACCCCATGTCTTCCTACCTCTAGCACCCTTCTCTGTTTTCGTTTAATTTTAACCCTGCCTTTATTTCTATGCCCTTGTGAGTTTCAATGCAAAGACATTCTAGTTATATTGTTCTCAGGTATTCTGAATGGGTGTCCTAACCAACAGCATCGTCTTTTATTCACCTTTTGGTTCACAGGAACTTGTTTAGTTCTCCCCCGAAGCTCAACAGTAATTATTCTATCAAACCATTTCATTCCCTCTATTCTGCACAGGCACCAGTTAATGAATGTTTGTAGTTTATTGTAACTGTTTTAGTTGTTCCTTGTCTGGTGTATCCTCGTATATTTACATCTCTCTAGTCTCTCGCTTTTTTCTGGAGTATCCTTGTATATCTACATCTGTCCAGACTCTCACCTCTTGTCCATTGTTTCCTTTTATATCTACATCTGTCTAGTCTCTCACCTCTTGTCCGTTGTATCCTTGTATATCTACATCTGTCCAGTCTCTCACCTCTTGTCCGTTGTATCCTTTTATATTTACATCTGTCCAGTCTCTCACCTCTTGTCCGTTGTATCCTCTTATATTTACATTTGTTTAGTCTCTCACTTCTTGTCCGTTGTGCCCTTTTATATCTATATCTGTCCAGTCTCTCACCTCTTGTCCGTTGTATCCTCTTATATCTATATCTGTCCAGTCTCTCACCTCTTGTCCGTTGTATCCTCTTATATTTACATCTGTCCAGTCTCTAACCTCTTGTCCGTTGTATCCTCTTATATTCACATCTGTCCAGTCTCTCACCTCTTGTCCTGTGTATCCTCTTATATTTACACCTGCCCAGTCTCTAACATCTTGTAAGTTGTCAAGTCTCTTACGTCTGATCCGGTGTATCCCCTCACATCGACACCTTCCCCAGTCACTCAGCGCCATCAGTATGACTGTATCCATACACAAACAAAAACAACTAATGGTAGCCTTACCATCACGTCATGTCACGTCATCAGTAAATTGGGAACACCGAATGGGATGGATTCTAATCTGTTATAACTCAGTACTTGACCAGTCACGTCAATCAACAATACTGCAGTCACCATAAGGGCAGTATTATTTATTGGCTTGAGAAAAGCTGTGCTCCATTGGAAACGTGTGTGTGCTTGAGGGGGGAGGGGGTTACATCAGAAGTCATCACTCTTCTGCTCTCACTGTAGGTCTTGTAATTAAGTAAAGGATATTTTCCCGCCAGTGCTAGACTCAGATTTGCATAGAGAGTCGTCACGCGGTGGGTGATGTGGTCAATCTCACGACCGTCTTTACTTCCCATGACATTACCTTCTTCTTCTTCGCGTTCACCGCCTTTAAACTCTGGCGGAATGTTCTAGTTCTGATCTCTAGTTCTTTTCCAGAAACTGAGTGTTTTGTGCACAATTGTTTTACAGGCCTGATTGGTCTGCACGCACACTGTTGGTTTCTCGCCTCTCAGGCAGATGTGCTCTGACTTCAAAGAAAGCTCCCATTTAGTAGACTCTTAAGACATGCGCAGGTTGTGGGTCTGTGCTTGTTTTCCCCAAATGGGGCCCCGGAACCCACACGAGGAATACCATCATCTGAAATAGGCCTCGATACGGATTCGAACGAAAGGAAAGCGGGCCGGTAAACGAACAAAGGAATTAGCAGACAGGGCATTACCATTGACCCGAAAACGTTGAGAAGAGTTATGCTTCTTTGGAGAAATAAAAGCAGAAGAAGTAGTCCTCACTCTGCTAATCCCAGGTCGTCTCGCGGTCATTCTTCGGCCCTGTGGTCAAACGAGACTGCTTATTTTGTTTTGTTTTGTTTCTAGATGGAGTTTGATTCCAAATATAATTTAAACGTAAATAGTAAACAACAGAAAACATTTCTCTGTTGATTTGTGTGTGTGTGTGTGTGTGTGTGTGTGTGTGTTTTAGTGTGTAACCGAATAGAAGTGGCAAAACCGTCTCTCACCAAGGAGCCAAGTCACCTGGATTTGCTTTTCTCGTTACCTGGCCGTGCTGGGGGAAAAAACCCCCCCACTGGAAGTAAAACGCGGCGCGGGAATTTTATCGTATCGTTTCTGTTTATTTGTTTGCCTTCGAATCTTTGATGTTTTCCCCTTTTTCTTTCTTCTTGCTCAGATATGATTGACAGTTAGTACTGTTTTTTCTTTCTTTCTTTGTTGCCGTGTATTACTTTCCCAGATCATTCGTAATATCTAAAGGGTTTTTGTTGTGGGAGGGGATTTGCCTGGACTAAACGAGGAGATGTGTAGGGAGAGCGATTTGTGAACTAACTAATTTCATAGACTGGGTCGTGCGGACTTTTAATCAGGTTTCTGGTGAATATCAAGTCTTCGTTGGCTACTGAGGAAGGTGACCGAGCACCTGTGGGAATGTCTCGAGTGCAGAGATGTCAGTTCTTGATTAATGCATCCATTCTTTGTATGAACACTGCTGTTTCCTCGCCTCTGCGATATAGAGGTTTTATTAGTAAACAGAACAGAATAGAAGGTGTTCTTTTTGTTGAGGTAAGCTCCGAGTTGTGCAAGTTTACTTGTTACACTCAAGTTATTCTATTACTCTATATTGACCACTGTCTAGATTTTCTGCTTACATTTGGACTCTTTGCCATTGCTTACGGGATTCATAGGAACTTCTGCCTATTACATCACTTGCCATATATTTAACCGTCTTCATATTCTGCATGCCCGTTTCGTTTACATATTATTTTTTTTTTTTTTTGCGTTCGACATGAAAGGGCGGTTGGTACGTTATTTGTGGTTTACATCTTGGCTGCGGTATCTGCGCCTTTCGACTCAAAGTGACTTCAAAAGAAACTCCCCTAATTAGTCATGTGGCATTCAGAGTCTTGGAAGCATATATCGAGGACAAAACATGTTTTGTTCTGATTACTAATACAACCTTTGTACCTCAGCGCTCATTCTGTCATTTCTGATCGGGTTGTTAGAATAATGGCCATTTCCCACATTTTAATTTCCTTTGTTCATTGTATTTATATAGCTTTAGGCAGTCAAACCTCCCCCCCCCCTCCCCCACAAACCCTGCTTCTTCCTTGTTCAGATTGTGATTCAGGTGAGGTGCAGTTTTATTTCTACCTGTCATGTGTCTAAATTTGGCTGCAGGTTCGTGTTTGCACTCTCGTTGCCCATGGGGAGATAGTATGGTGTTAACAGCCAAGCTTTTCCCTGCTTAAATCGATCTTTGCCTCAAGGAACAGTTTCTCTGTGTGGGTTCCGGGGGTCCCGTTTCTTGTTTACAAGGAACAGGAATAGGCCTCTGTCCCCGGACGAACATGTCTTTAGAAAGCTGCTAATTAGACTTTCCGTCCTTTTTAGGATGGCTTTTTTTGGTGTTTGTTATTTAAAGCCCTACTCTGGCTCTTGAAAGGTGCCGCAATATAGCCGGACCATACATATGGCCTAATAGCTGAACTCGGTTTCTGGGACCTCTCCACGGCGATCCTCATCCACATGGTGGCACATTGTGTCATCGGGTGTTTATTGCTTGTGTGATGTCTTGGTGGGTTGAATATCAGTCAGTCAATTTGCTGAAATAAGATGAATTCGGCCAAAAGTCGCATAAGTCGCAGCGTAACTGTAAACCACAACACGATGTGACAGCCGCCATTGTAAGGGTGAACGCAGAGGAAGTGAACATTTGACCCAGGGTGATTAGTTGGTTTATTTGACTGGCATGTCTTGTGTGTGTTTAATTGCCTCATTGATAGTTGTATAGATCAGGCGTCTACTTGAAGAAGTACATGACGAGTAGTTTTACAGATTAAGTATGCCGGGTATGCTGTAACGTCCACTGATGACTAAAGGTGGAACGGTTACAATCCTTCGAATATACAGTCAGAAGAGAAAGAAAGAAGACTGGCAGATTATGCGCAGCAATCAGATGAAAAAATGGATACCAAAGAGGAAACAAAAGTGTAAAAGTAACCACTGTAATAGCAGCTGATGATGAGGAAACTAATCATTCTCAGATAATAATCATTTTCAGATACTGGTTAGGAATAAAAACATAGACGAATTAGAGCAAAGAGGAATAAAAAAAAAATACCCAACATCATGTAGTTAAAAAGAGCAGCAAACTAGTCAAATGTTTTTAAAGCTCACACGCGCTGCCATTCAATTGTATGTGTGTGTGAATTAATTGATTGAGAGAGAGAGAGAGAGAGAGAGAGAGAGAGAGAGAGAGAGAGAGAGAGAGAGAGAGAGAGAGAGAGAGAGAGAGAGAGAGAGAGAGAGAGAGACAGAAAGCTTGGCCAGTGGAAATAATATACGCCTTTATCATGCAAAGCACGATGGATGTAAAGATCACGTGATCCACACTATCTGTAGTCATAAAACGGGTGATAGACGGTCGATGCTCTCTTGTTCATTACATCTCAACTTACTTCTCTGCGATACAGCTTGCCAGGAAAGTCTGAATATACAAATGTATATCTTTCTCACACTTAGGCGTTGCGAACGCGCTTCGTAATGCCAGGATTTTGGGTTCGAACCCAGCCTCGCGCCTTGCGTTGTTTTCGACAGTGGTATCGAGAAGCCGACCGTCCAGCGGCAGTGGCAAACTACTAAACGTACATTTGCTAGAAAAACAACAGCGGAATTTTTTTTTCGGCGTTGTTTCTGCAGTGTCCTGTAAAGGATACGCAACTAACTAAAAACTTTCTCACACTCAGCCAAGGGATAAAATCTCTTTCATTTGTGAAACCAGATAATATAAACTGACAAGCTCAGACTGGCAGCGAAAATTAGGTCGAGGCCGGCGTGCCGCTGACCATATCATTCATCAAGTGCAGAATGGTCTGTGCACATATCTTCTTCTGCATTCATCCCAAGTTGTAATAGCGCTGTGCCCGTTTAAGGGATGGCTGTGATATTTGCTCCTTTCGGCCGACACATCCGACTTCTGCAGACATTTTTTGACCGGGTTAGCCATCCCGGAGTCTACATAAATCAACTTAGCAACATATGCCTCAATGGGTTAGTGCTGTGAATGGGGTCTTTATAACCGATATACTCAGCTCCCCGAGCGGTTACCAACGCTGGGCTTGTATTCGGGGAACCCAGGCTCGAATCCTTGTTAAAGTCATGCAGTTTGTTTTTTGTCGGAGGCACTAACGGCAGTTGTTACATGACCGGTCTGCGGGAGCCGCAGCGGTATAGTGGCCAGACGCTCACATGTGGATCTGAAGGTCATGATTTCAGGTCCTGGTGGAGCCGGACTTTTTTTTCTTCAAAAATGACATTGGCTCCTAGGTCGCCCAGTCTTAAATGGGTACCAGGTAAAGTCTGGGAAGTAAAGGCGCCCGCGTGATGTTGACCACATCACCCACCAACTGCCGATTAGTCTATAAAAATGGGTCTGGCCGTGTGTGCCCAATACGCCTAAAGGCGTGTGGAAGGGTTCTTTACAATCGGTGGCAACTGCGCTAGCCTTGCTGTCCTAAATATGCAGACCCAAGACCCCTCTGTTGGAAACAACCATGCAAAGTGGTAAATACACTCAATAGAGGCAGTTTAACTAACATTTGATACATCACCGAAAGATGCACCTAAGGCGTACATTGTAAAATAGCCCAAAAACTAGCAGCATTTCACAGGATGTAGATTGTTCAGTGCAGTATATCTTTGTTAGTTAAGGCGACAAAGATAGGCCTGAAGAGTTAGCTGTACAGTCATTCCTTTCTTATATGTGAAAGGCAATCATGAGCAGCCAAAAGTTTCGTGCAAGGCACGGGGATGTGGTTTTATACAAGTTTGACGAGAACACCATATGTGTGCTGTCTTAGCAAGAACGCTAACTTTCACATACGTCTACAAGGCAACTAATGAAGAATTTACTGAAATCTTCAGTGTTGGCCCGAAAGCATGTATCCCAGACTATTTTTGAACCATAGCACACAATGTCCCAACAACCCTTTTTAAAGGAGAATGCAGCAGTAGTAGAAAGTAAAGGGAAGAGGTGGACGGAAGAGAAGAAGAAAATTAAGAAAAAGGCTCTATAATATTTATTGTTTTTTTTTGTTGAATTGTTAACCTCATTGGCCCGAACTCCGCCATCTTCCTCCCTCTGCGACAGCTCAGAACTCTCGAGAAAGACGCAGCGGAATTTAGCAGATGAAGCGCACACTTTCGATCTCGGTGTGTTTGACAATGATCTTTGTTCTCCCAGCCAAATCCCAGCTGAATCTCCCTGCCCCTTCATCATTTACTGCTAGGAGCTCTTCTTTATGTATGCCAGCCACACAGGATTGATGTCGGCTGTTTATGTGGGAGCTGATCCAGAAAGGAAACATTTTGTTCTTTCATCCAGTTATGGCTGCCGTAATCACGTGTTTCCGCCTGTTTACCCCTTACAGGAGTCTTTTTTCTGTTCTGGCGTGATTGTGTGAATGTGTTGATATATATATATATATATATATATATATATATATATATATATATATATATATATATATATATATATATAGTGTAGCTTTGTATTAATTAAACTTCCAACAATGGAAGCTTGGCAAGTTTGATTCGTTCGATCATTCAGATCGTCTTGTAAGTGCCATCGCTCATGGATGGCATTTTATTTGTACCACTGGTTGTGTGTAATCTAATACATGCTTTATTGTTTATTGTGATCTATATACATTCCTAAATTATTGTGCGTGTGTCTGGCACTAAATCATTTGTTGTGGGTTGAGTGTGTGGTATATGTGATATGTGACCTAATTATTTGTTGTTATTATTGGTGTACGTTCGTGGTAGGATCTGTTACTGCCCGATTGAGTAAATGTGATCTGCATTCGTTGTATTGTATGCGTCTGTTAACACATGATTGATTGCATATTTGTGATTACAGTACATACAGTGAAGTATTACCACGGATCACATTCAACGGTTGTTCATGTTGATTTTTATAATATTCGTTCTCTCTCGTTTCCATTTTTGCCCTATTTTCCAAGAGAGAATACAATACTAACATTTACAAGTGCTATTTATGCAAATGACCCTCGACCCGGAAGCGGAAGTTTAACGAGGAACGCGCTGAATGCACCTTTTAGTTGGGTTGTAATGGCGTGAGAACCGAGCAAAGTAGGAATGATCAGTGGCGGTTCGTACCGGAAATTTTTGAGGTCCCTGCTGCAGGAAGTTACTAATCATTGTTTTAATTTGGTGTAAAACAAAACTTACGTAAAAAGAATTTTTAAACAGAAACTTGACAAAAACCACGAAAAAAAAAAAAAAAACCACGAACGAAAATAGTTTCCGTTACTAATGATCGAAAATTGTTACAGTTCAATCTTGATTCATTCATTAAAAAATCAGTTTCTTTATCTTTTTCTTTTCGTGAAGATATTAAAACTGCGTTTTTAACAGTGCCTCGTTAGCCTATGTGTAGCTTCTTATCTCGGAGACCAGGGCACGACGGCCAAACACATTGTCGCTGGAACTGACACATCCATGAACTTAACTAGGAAATAGCAATTGAAAGTAATCTTATGGATCATATAGTTATATACAGTAAAATGGAGAATGGAGGACAGAGTCCTCAAGGACATCCTCTATGGTGAATTAAAGATGGGTAGAAGATGTCGAGGCCGACCTGAGCTACGATATTAAGATGTGTGCAAGCGGGACATGAATGATACAGGTACTGAGGTGACTCGAGGGAACAGAATGCCGTTGACCGTGCTGTCTGAAGGGACACATCAGGAGGGGAATGAGAATGGAGGAAGAAATGATTGCAGAAAGGATGACAACTGAGTGTCTGAGGAGAAACAAAATAAACACAAATGTTAATAACGGTCCTGAAATTCCATGATATCAGTGTGGAAGACTCCTCTTAACGCGGGCGTGTCTCGCTAGTCACATTCGCCTTCGCCATGGGCTGAGTCCATGCCTTCTCATAGCGCAGGATAACCCTATGGAAAGGTGCCAGAATCATCAGTCAGTATAGTGGACAAGTATAAAGAAAGAACCAGTTAAAGAAAACAGGACATTATGTTGTATTGTGTGGATAATGGGCGGGTGACAGTAGGAGTACGGCAGTAGTGCGTGTGCATGAGACGCCACTGAAGTGTACCTGCTGGAGTTAATTGTTATGTGTATGGGCACGCTTGTGACTCAGCGCGTGACGAATCATCCAGCCAGGCTTGTGGCCAACGTTCCATTGATTGTTGCATGGTTCTCTAGTATTGTGTTGCTGACTGGCTGATTGGCGATGTCAGGGTGGCTCACGTTTAGCTCTTTTCCCCAAATCATGTATATAATTTGTGTGTGTTTAAGTTTGTGTTTACAGATGTATTGTTATTTGACAGTCCGCTTGAGCCATCCCCTAAGGCTAATTGTAAGGTCATGGAGTTCCCCCTCCCCTGCCCCTCGTTTTCTTTATGTCGTCGCCCCTGGCCTGGATTGGTGGATAGACTGGATGGATGGTTGGTTAGACAGTCATGAGTGGTTGGTTGGATGGATGCATGGTTGGTTGGTTGGATGGATGAATGGTTGGTTAGATAGAATGTTGAATGGATTGGTGGTTAAATGGATGAAGACACGCATTCGTTGTTGACTGTTATTATTTAAATGGATGGACGGGCCATAGAGTTAGGCTTGAGTGAAATGAGAGAAAGTTTAACACTGCACCATTAGAACAAATAGATCTGCAAGGGTAACGATCGTTATCCTGTTTTGTCCTTTTTGGATGAATGCCACCGTTAATGTATTATTCTGACGTTCATCGGACGAGTTGGTGCATATGTTAGATAGACTGATTAGCAGGTAGATTGATGTGATGCACTGCACTGAGAGGGAGAATGCATCCAGAAGGATACCCTTATCTAAGTATTGTCATTGTTAGGCACAGTTTCCGTCACTCAAGTCAGGCTGACACCAGAGATAGCGGGACCACTTGGGTTGCAAGAACTTACCTTCTGTTGTATGCGTGGGTTTCAAGTTTTATTATTGTGTCAGTGACAACGTGCAATCGCTTGTCAACTTGGGAGCATTGTTTTTACCTGTAATAATAGTGTCACTGACAGAATACTATCACGTGTTGGCTATGTGGGTTCCAGGGCCTCATTTGGTTAGCTATGTGGGTTCCAGGGCCTCATTTGGTTAGCTATGTGGGTTCCAGGGCCTCATTTTGAATGAAATAGAAGTAGATCAACTTCCGTTCTAACAGACATGACAAGGCGACTAATTAAGAATGTTTTCTTGAGGTCTGCATGAGAGACAAAGGAACAATAGTCTACATACAAGTGAGCGACGTCAGTCAACGCAAAACTCAAGTTCTGGAATAAAACCAACGTCCAGAAATATACAAACAGCCAGAACTTCTCGCCGGAGTGTAGAGCTGGTGGACGCTAAGAAGAAAAAAGAACTAATTCTGAATTTCTGTTTCGATGGATTCAAGAGCTCCCTAACAATAACGCTGTTATGTCTGACTGCTTGTCCAGCCGTTAGAACAGTTTACGTTTGGTAGACAGTAAGCACATGGATATCTGCCACGAGAGATTCATGCGCCTCTCTTAGATATAAGGAGAGGGTTAATAGGTCTTATTGCATCATTAGGGTTCAAATCAAAAACACATCGCGCGTGCACACACACCTAGGAAAAGAAAAAGGGGGGGGGGGGAGAGAGGGGGATTAGAACTCCAACTATTACTTTCATTCCTTTTCGGGCTGGAACTTTTAAAATGTATTTAACACCACCCACTCCTAACCCTCTTCCCCAACGAGCCCAAATTTGAGACACAACAAATCTGTTGATACAGCGCTTGACGCACCATGGATCATAATTTTACTGTTTGCTTCTTTGCTTATGGACTTCGATAACGCATGACCAATAGTCTAGTGAACAGATATACACGAACTGGTCAACATAATAGAAAAACGCAGAGAGACAAGACGAGAAATTAGACATACAAATCGAAAATCTGTAGCTGCCATGCCGGGAATCGAACCTGTCATCTTCAGATGACGAATAGAAGTGTGTTAATACGCATGGCCACTCGACATCCTAAAAGGTGTCATCATTGTAAGGCAGGTATATGAAAAACAGCAACAGTCAGACACCCTGAATGGACATTGGTAATTATTTCGGCTTGACAGATGAGGCAGTCGAGGGCATTAGATAGAGGTCTATAGAAGGCGGCCATGGCAGACGGGCATGAGAGACTTGTGGTCTAGCAAGATGACAGATGGTTTCGGGGCTACAGGTTCGTGTCTGCCCTGCCCGATATATTAAAGGACCCGTTTTAAGTCAGTGGCCCATTTGATGATAGTTTTATAGGCCGGTCAGCATTCACTAGGTGATGTTGTGGTCGACATCACGCCGACCGCCTTTACATCCCTGGAAATTACCCCGCACCCATTTTAGACAGAGTCGACCTGGTAGTCAGGGTCAGCTAGGAAGGAAACAATAAATCAGCCTCAGTGCGGATTCGAAAACAAGACCTTCAGGCAAGCAGAAGAGCGTCTAGCTAGTACACTGCCGCTGCTTCCTGACACAGGACATGGTGATGTGTGTCCGTCGATTCTCTTGTTCCCTTGTCTGCAGTGAGGGAGACAGAAGGGAAAGAACGAACGAACGAACTTTGTTTTCAAAAGGTTAAGAATTGGGCACACAGGCCCTCTTACATTCTGTCCTTTTGGCCTCACGCCATGCATACATTTTTTATGCCCACATTGTTTTAGCAGATAATAATAATAATAATATTAATAGGCATCATCAACAACATTTTTGTAACAATGTACTCTAAGTATGCCTACATTTTAAAACAATTATAATACTAAATATAATAAATCTTGGTGGAAATCAACAGTATTCTTAGGAAACTATTAATCTTCTAAGGGGGCATGTAGTCTGAAGTGAGATTATATTCAAAAAGCTTCCAATTGTATTTATAGGGGTGGTTGATATTTTTGATTGGTTGTGGAGGTTGGTTCCACAGATGAGCTGCAGAGTACGCGAAGCTAGTTTTGTATAAGTCTATTTTAGGTTTAGGGATGTATAATATGTTTAGGCGTTAAGGCACACAGGCCCTCTTACATTCTGTCCTTTTGGCCTCACGCCATGCATACATTTTTTATGCCCACATTGTTTTAGCAGATAATAATAATAATAATATTAAAAGGCATCATCAACAACATTATAAGATTGTAACAATTACAGAGGCATCTCCCTTCTAAGCCACGTAGGAAAAATGTTTGCCAAAATTCTGGAACAACGAATTAGATCCGTTGTAGAACCGATCCTGAGCCCATCACAGGTCGGATTTAGGAAAGGAAGAGGGTGTACTGACGCTATTTTTGCTTTAAGACAAGTTAGCGAAAAGACAATAGAACACAGACATCAAATGAACATCGCTTTCATAGATCAAGAAAAAGCTTTCGATAGAGTAAACAGAAATTTATTATGGAAAGTTCTTGAAAACTACGGTATAAATGGAACAATTTTAGATTGTGTTAGGGCTATTTATAGACAAAGTGAAAGCGCCATTAGAACAAGAGCTGGCATCACAGACTGGTTCCCAGTAACATCAGGAGTAAGACAAGGTTGTGTATTATCACCTTTACTTTTCATAATATTTATGGACAATATTAATAAAATAGACATAACACCAACAGATGTCGATAAACAGGAGGACTTCAATGAGCTGCTCTTTGCCGACGATCAATGCATATTTCACAGTGATAGTAAACAGCTGCAAGACCACATGAACCTACTACACGACAGTTGCCTCAAGCATCATATGAAGATCAATACTGAAAAGACAGAAGTCATGAGCATAAGTAGAGAGCTACAGACCATCGACATAAAGATTCTAGATCACAGCCTAAAACAAGTGCAAGAATTTAAATACCTGGGAAGTATCTTTACATCCAATGGTAAAATAGACAGAGAGATTGAAGCAAGAATCCAACAAGCCAACAATGTCGCATACCAGCTTGCCCCAATTTTAAAACACCCTGCTGTCCCAGCTGAGATAAAAAGACAAATTATAAATACAATCTTTATACCGACATTAGGTTATCAATGTCAGACTTGGACATTAACAAAAGAACATGAGAGAAGACTAACCACCTGTGAAATGAGATGTTTGAGAATGGCTGCGAATAAAACCAGAAGAGATCGAGTGAGAAACGATGTGATTACAAGAACTATTGGAACCATACCCATCGTTAAATTTATTGAGAAGCAAAGAATGAAATGGTTTGGTCACCTAATGAGAATGGAACCAATGATGCCAGCATCAAGAGCATACAACATGAAAATCGAAACAACAAGAGGCAGGGGAAGACCAAGAAGAAGATGGATTGAAGGAGTCACGGACAACTTGAGACTTCATAACATCACGGCATATGAAGCGACTGAGCGCGCCCTGGCTCGGTTGCCGATCATCTGATAGACTGCGACGCCTAGCGGCACAAGCAGATTTTGACAAAAGAAGAACAACAACATTATACTTGAAGAATGGCCAAAGGTAATCTGGAGCATTTTTTGGATAAAATTTTGGTAATAACTTTGACCTTATTGAAAAGTAATCGTTTATGGAAGGGTAGTAACTTAAGATCTTTATGTAAACTGGAACTGTCTCTTCCATTATTATTACTGACTAAGCGTACATATCTTTTTTGAAGTGCTTTAAGCCGTTTCATAACTGAACTTGGACAGCCATCCCATACTGTGGAGCAGTAGTCTAGATGGGTCTGGATATGGGAGGTGTAAAATATCCTTCTGGTGTTTTCATCCAGAAAGTGTTTAATTTTTTCGAGCTGGTATACTTTTTTTTAGCTGTTTGTTTCACTAGAGCTTGCACACGAGAAGTGAAGTTTACATTTCTATCAATAATTACGCCTAAAGCTTTGTGCTCAGTTACACATTCTACTGGGTTGTTACTGATGTAGAGTTGCAGAGTATTATGTGCAGATAAAGAATATAGCTTTTGTCTTGTTGATATTAACACGCATTTTGTTGTACTACTGTTTACTTGCATGCGGTTTGCATAGCTCCAGGAAACAACATTGTTTAATTCCTGTTGTAAAGATGACTCTAGAAGTGAGAGCAAGAGAGAGGCAGAGGGAAAAAAAGGGGGGGGGGGGGGCTGGAGACAGAGTACGTCGCAGTGGTTTAGAGACGACGGTACGAGACTGAATGAGGTTGGGTCTTCACCGCAGAATATTCCCAAACGTAATCACACTGTAGCCAACTATAACTGTGAAGATAAAACACAGCATATATTGAAAAGGGATGTCTTGAGGACTGAACGAGTTAAATAAATCAGTTATTTGACCTCTTAGCCACTAACCGCGTTCTTAGTCTAGGATCAAGCCGCCCTTTTATGACGTTATTTGTGTTTGTTTGTGTGGATGTGATAGTGCTGTTATCTGTTTACGTTTGTTTATTTGTTGGCTGATAGACTTGTCGTTCTGTACATCGTTTCTGGTTTCCCAAACGACAAAAAATAAGAGGTAAATTATTGTCATGACGCAAATGGTTATCACCTGCTTGCAGCCATCTGTGCATGAGAAGGGTGAAACATTCCGCGAAAACGTGAACTGAGATTGTGGGTCGTGTCAAGTTACAGTGATAGGATAAGTGAAACGAACTACGTGTGTTAAGTTGGAAAAAGGGATTGCGTCTTCCACTTCTAGTTGAGAGATGTGCTAGTCAACTGCTGCTGGGTACAGTGAGTCAGGAGACAGTGGCGTGGCTGCTGCATTAACGAGGGAGCACCAATGGGTCGGGTCGATGTGTTAGGATGTACCTGCGGACGGGTAATCAGGTAATGGAAGTTGTAACTTCAAAGCAAACGGGTCGCCCCATGATTGACCCGTTCCTGTGTCAAAGAAATCCACACTGAATGTCTGTCGCTGTCCCTTGTGGAAACATTGACACAGACTGAAGCCTTAGCAAACCCAGCAACATTAAATGTTTAAAAGAGCCACCAGAAGTGCCAACACTAATGGCCTGACACTTTAAATGTAGTTCATTATCATTGAAACCAGCATTTTACAACAGATTGGTAGACGCACACGCCATTAATCGCATAAGGCACTTTTGGTTCCGTGGCAACAGGCCACACGACATTTTCTGAATGAGAAGCAACAACTTGCCATGAGTGAAAGCAGTTAATTTGAAGAAGTAACTAGTCTGTATTTTTGAGACCACACTGTCTTTGATGATTTCATGTGTTGCTAACAAAACTCGCCTGCATGTTTCTTCTCTCCATAGCACAAAGCCCTATTAGTATTAGTTGGTTAGTTGGCTGTTGCGTGGTTTTTCTAGGTAAATTTACGTTTAGTAGTTTGCTATCTTAGTAGTGTTGCAGAGACATATATTGTCCATTGCCAGTTTACATATGAGCTGGTGAAATAAATACCTTATGTAATAATTCTACGTGTGTACAGAAAGCAACTTATTGTGCCATACTACTTCCATCAACGATAAACTGAATTTGTGGTTGCGATTGTTGGCTTTCCGAAAGGAAGCCCATGAGGGGATTGGCTTTTTAAAGTATTTGAAACGACCAAAACCGCCCAAGTAATTCAAGAAATAACGAGAAAAAAAAAAGGGGGGGCGCCCAAAAACAACATAAAGACAAACGATGGAAAGTGACCTGAGTGCGACATCTCTGACATGGAAAACTGCACTAAAGATTGCGCAGGACAGAAAAGCATGAAAAGTCCTTTATGAAGCCTCATGTGTCACTAGGCATAAAGAGAATTGACATGACATGACATTGTTAAATTGTCGTCTCTAACAACTGAAATACGCATTTACTGCCTTCACATATTTCTGGATTGTTCTGGGACAAGTCGTTTGTTCATCAGTTTTTCATAAGCGACAGTGAGAGACATTTCATTTGATTCGCACTGGCACGGGATCGGGCAAGTACGGGGAAAACCCGATTGCAGTGATGTTGAAACCTCGACAAAGACTAAGACTAATATTGTCTATGTATAATAAATCTTATGAATATACATGCAGTTTCATAATTCCGACGTACCTAGTTGAGTCAGCTGAAGGCTACAACCCCATGCACTAGACAGGATTATGGAGTCTTTCCCTTTGCCATGTTCATCTTCACGTTAAATTCTGCTCATGACATTGGTAACATCGCTTCTGTCCTGCACCGGACCAGCCATAACAACCGCAGTGTCTGCCAGTTAATCTGCCTGCTCATTGCATCGTTCGTTCGTCCGAACACCCGCATAACCTGACAGAGGGCAGCGAGAAGATACCGAATGTAAAATTGCCACACACAAAAAATTAATCGCCAACAAATGCTGGCGTTTGTCTGAAGTGTCCTGTTAATCAATGTTCTTCAACCTATTTACTGCGTGTGTGTGTTTCAGGAGCTCTCCTCTGTGACACAAGAGTGGACCAACTGCTTCCCTCACAAGCATGTCGTACACAGCGATTAATTAGTGGTGTTTCCTTCGAAGTCGGATTACATCTTCCTGATAGACGAGAAACCAACAGTTTATATACAGATAAGCCGGAACTGAATAATGGAATCTCCTGATTACACTGGATGAAATAAACAGGTTTTTAAAAGGCCAAAAGACAACGTTTTACAAACATCAGAAGGAAACAGTAATCATTTTTGGTCACGTTATGAGAAGAGGGTAACTGGAATATGTGACCACTGGAAATACTTTTTAGAAAGTTAGAGGGAGACGACTCGAGAAGATTCTTGACAGCGCTCGTCATGGCATGGAGGGGTGTCAGCATATGGACTGGTTGTGCTGCTTGTCATGGCATGGAGGGGTGTCAACACAGGGACTGGTTGGTGCTGCTCGTCATGGCACGGAGGGGTGTCAGCATATGGACTGGTTAGTGCTGCTCGTCATGGCACGGAGGGGTGTCAGCATATGGACTGGTTAGTGCTGCTCGTCATGGCACCGAGGGGTGTCAGCATATGGACTGGTTGGTGCTGCTCGTCTTGGCACGGAGGGGTGTCAGCACATGACTGGTTAGTGCTGCTCGTCATGGCACGGAGGGGTGTCAGCATATGGACTGGTTAGTGCTGCTCGTCATGGCACAGAGGGGTGTCAGCATATGGACTGGTTGGTGCTGCTTGTCATGGCATGGAGGGGTGACAGCACATGGACTGGTTTGTACTGCTTGTCAGGGCACGGAGGGGTGTCAGCACATGGACTGGTTGGTGCTGCTTGTCATGGCATGGAGGGGTGACAGCACATGGACTGGTTTGTACTGCTTGTCAGGGCACGGAGGGGTGTCAGCACATGGACTGGTTAGTGCTGCTCGTCATGGCACGGAGGGGTGTCAGCATATGGACTGGTTAGTGCTGCTCGTCATGGCACGGAGGGGTGTCAGCACATGGACTGGTTGGTGCTGCAGTCATCGCAGGTTGTGGAGAGGCATGATCACCAGGCTAGTCGGCCTAGGTTCTCCATGCTGATGATAAGGACGATGAAGATATATTCTTTCCAGCAGCTTCAGTGCGTACAACGTTCTTCCCAGGGGAAAGAGAGCTAAAAAAATAAAAAAACATGCTTTATGAATATTAAAGCCTGCGCGACCTGATGTCGGTATGTTACAAACAGACACCGTAGGGTGTCTTTGCCATCAGAACAATACAAAAGCCTCACTTATAAGGTGTATCGATCTGCAATATAACAAGGGCTATATACAGTGGGCGTTATCAGTGTGTTCGTTTGTTGCACTGGTATGCAAGGGTGGGTGGGTTGGTAAAGGGGGGGGGGGAGGACTGACCCACATTGGATACGACTGGGCAGCTTTTCTCTCTCTCTTTCTTTCTTTCTTTCTTTCTTTCTTTCTTTCTTTCTTTCTTTCTTTCTTTCTTTCTTTCTTTCTTTCTTTCTTTCTTTCTTTCTTTCTTTCTTTCTTTCTTTCTTTCTTTCTTTCTTTCTTTCTTTCTTTCTAGTTGGTGACCTTCTTGTTCAAGAGGGAGATCTCCGTGTGAGGACTCATTTACTTTTTCTTTCTTTCTCGTTGGTGACCTTCTTGTTCAAAAGGGAGATCTCCGTGTGAGGACTCATTTACTTTTTCTTTCTTTCTCGTTGGTGACCTTCTTCTTCAAGAGGGAGATCTCCGTGCGAGGACTCATTTACTTTTTCTTTCTTTCTCGCTGGTGACCTTCTTGTTCAAGAGGGAGATCTCCGTGTGAGGACTCGTTTTCTTTTTCTTTCTTTCTCGTTGGTGACCTTCTTCTTCAAGAGGGAGATCTCCGTGTGAGGACTCATTTACTTTTATTTTTATGGTATTTATCAGTTTGTGTGACTGTCGATCGTCCCTCAGTCCGCTGCCCTTTGACGCACCCGCTCGTTGAAGCGTTCCCCTGTCTGTCTATCCATCACTGTTTATCTGTCAGTCCATTCCTCTTTGCGCTCGGTTGTTCCTCTGTCCCACAACTGGCTGTAGCTTTTAATTGTCAACAGGAATCTAGTCTAGTCTTGTCTACAGGAATTTAGTCTAGTCTTGTCTACAGGAATCTAGTCGTCTTGTCTACAGGAATCTAGTCGTCTTGTCTACAGGAATCTAGTCGTCTTGTCTACAGGAATCTAGTCTAGTCTTGTCTACATGAATCTAGTCTAGTCTTGTCTACAGGAATCTAGTCTAGTCTTGTCTACAGGAATCTAGTCTAGTCTTGTCTACAGGAATCTAGTCTAGTCTTGTCTACAGGAATCTAGTCTAGTCTTGTCTACAGGAATCTAGTCTAGTCTTGTCTACAGGAATCTAGTCTAGTCTTGTCTACAGGAATCTAGCCTAGTCTTGTCTACAGGAATCTAGTCTAGTCTTGTCTACAGGAATCTAGTCTAGTCTTGTCTACAGGAATCTAGTCTAGTCTTGTCTACAGGAATCTAGTCGTCTTGTCTACAGGAATCTAGTCGTCTTGTCTACAGGAATCTAGTCGTCTTGTCTACAGGAATCTAGTCTAGTCTTGTCTACATGAATCTAGTCTAGTCTTGTCTACAGGAATCTAGTCTAGTCTTGTCTACAGGAATCTAGTCTAGTCTTGTCTACAGGAATCTAGTCTAGTCTTGTCTACAGGAATCTAGTCTAGTCTTGTCTACAGGAATCTAGTCTAGTCTTGTCTACAGGAATCTAGTCTAGTCTTGTCTACAGGAATCTAGCCTAGTCTTGTCTACAGGAATCTAGTCTAGTCTTGTCTACAGGAATCTAGTCTAGTCTTGTCTACAGGAATCTAGTCTAGTCTTGTCTACAGGAATCTAGTCTAGTCTTGTCTACAGGAATCTAGTCTAGTCTTGTCTACAGGAATTTAGTCTAGTCTTGTCTACAGGAATCTAGTCTAGTCTTGTCTACAGGAATCTAGTCTAGTCTTGTCTACAGGGGTCTAGTCTAGTCTTGTCTACAGGAATCTAGTCTAGTCTTGTCTACAGGGGTCTAGTCTAGTCTTGTCTACATGAATCTTGTCTAGTCTTGTCTACAGGAATCTAGTCTAGTCTTGTCTACAGGAATCTTGTCTAGTCTTGTCTACAGGGGTCTAGTCTAGTCTTGTCTACAGGAATCTAGTCTAGTCTTGTCTACAGGGGTCTAGTCTAGTCTTGTCTACAGGAATCTAGTCTAGTCTTGTCTACAGGGGTCTAGTCTAGTCTTGTCTACAGGAATCTAGTCTAGTCTTGTCTACAGGAATCTAGTCTAGTCTTGTCTACAGGAATTTAGTCTAGTCTTGTCTACAGGAATCTAGTCCAGTCTTGTCTACAGGAATCTAGTCTAGTCTTGTCTACAGGAATCTAGTCTAGTCTTGTCTACAGGAATCTAGTCTAGTCTTGTCTACAGGAATCTAGTCTAGTCTTGTCTACAGGAATCTAGTCTAGTCTTGTCTACAGGGGTCTAGTCTAGTCTTGTCTGCAGGGGGCGTTGTTCTTCTCTACGTGGCTATCATGTCTACAGGGGGCGTTGTTCTTCTCTACGTGGCTATCATGTCTACGGATGGTGTTGGTCTTCTGTACGTGGCTATCCTGTCTACGGATGGCGTTGGTCTTCTATACGTGGCTATCATGTCTACAGGAGGTGTTGGTCTTCTCTACGTGGCTATCGTGTCTACTGGAGGCGTTGGTCTTCTCTACGTGGCTATCCTGTCTACAGGAGGCGTTGGTCTTCTCTACGTGGCTATCATGTCTACAGGGGGCGTTGTTCTTCTCTACGTGGCTATCGTGTCTACAGGGGGCGTTGTTCTTCTCTACGTGGCTATCGTGTCTACAGGAGGCGTTGTTCTTCTCTACGTGTCTATCGTGTCTACGGATGGCGTTGGTCTTCTCTACGTGGCTATCCTGTCTACGGATGGCGTTGGTCTTCTCTACGTGGCTATCCTGTCTACGGATGGCGTTGGTCTTCTCTACGTGGCTATCCTGTCTACGGATGGCGTTGGTCTTCTCTACGTGGCTATCCTGTCTACGGATGGCGTTGGTCTTCTCTACGTGGCTATCATGTCTACGGATGGCGTTGGTCTTCTCTACGTGGCTATCGTGTCTACAGGAGGCGTTGGTCTTCTCTACGTGGCTATCGTGTCTACAGGAGGCGTTGGTCTTCTCTACGTGGCTATCCTGTCTACGGATGGCGTTGGTCTTCTCTACGTGGCTATCCTGTCTACGGATGGCGTTGGTCTTCTCTACGTGGCTATCCTGTCTACGGATGGCGTTGGTCTTCTTTACGTGGCTATCGTGTCTACAGGAGGCGTTGGTCTTCTCTACGTGGCTATCCTGTCTACGGATGGCGTTGGTCTTCTATACGTGGCTATCGTGTCTACAGGAGGCGTTGGTCTTCTATACTTGGCTATCTTGTCTACAGGAGGCGTTGGTTTGGTCTTCTCTACGTGGCTATCATGTCTACGGATAGCGTAGGTCTTCTTTACGTGGCTATCATGTCTACGGATGGCGTTGGTCTTCTCTACGTGGCTATCGTGTCTACAGGAGGCGTTGGTCTTCTATACGTGGCTATCTGCCTGCCTGCACGCCTACCTGTCTGAAGCTACGTGTCATTCTACCTGAGTATATACCTGGACCCTTTACTGTAAATCAGTATTCTTCAAACTCATGGTCCACGGCCCACTGGTGTGCCGCAAAAGAAGTCCCTGTTGGCACCAACATTTCCGCTTTATCATGTAAGGAAGTAAGCTAGGTAGTTTTTCTCTTCGCCTTTGTAGGATTAACACATCAAAGACTTCCTGTTTGTGTGAAAAGACTTTATCAGGCATGTCAGTAATAAAAGTGAAACTAAGAAATCGAATCGATGTTATGCAGCGCTTCGTATAGCAGAAACTGCCCAACCACATATATTAGAATTTGTAACTTCCAAGCAGCAGCAAATGTGCCATTAGCTAAAAACTTAAATTTTCTGACATCGAAATCAGCAAATTAACTGTTGTTGACACTTGCTTTTGTTCTATGTTTGGTTAGCTGTCAGATGGGCTGCTAAACTATGTTCCCTGTTCTGTGTTTGGTTAGCTGTCAGATGGGCTGCTAAACTATGTTCCCTGTTCTGTGTTTGGTTAGCTGTCAGATGGGCTGCTAAACTATGTTCCCTGTTCTGTGTTTTTTTTTTTAGCTGTCAGGTGTGCTGCAAAACTATGTTCCCTGTTCTGTTGGGTCGAGGGTGTAAACAGGGTGGAACACACTGCTGTAAGTGAACCTCCTGACACACAGGCCTGTCTCTGGCGCTCTAGTACACCACCTGACTCTTTCCCCACTCTGTCCTGTACCATAGTTATACGCGCGTATGCGCACACATACACACATGCACGCACAAAACACACACACACGCGTGCTGCGCGTAGGCCGCGATAAAACACGTTTCATTATTGCGGCTTCATACCTGTTTGTTTGTTTGTAGTCTCTAGTGACATGCCTTGCAGAGTTGTGGTTTCACAAAGCTCTTACAAGCTAACTGTATCAGGCACACCCACCCTTATCATTGACTTGAGCATTGTTTTCATCCTGACTTGACCTGACCTTTTCAGGTGTGGCGGTGACATATGCAGCCGCTTTATGTTGGTTTTCTTTTTATATCCTTGGTATGGACCACTAACGTATGTATTGCTTTGACACAAACCTAATGAGGGCCACACAAACCAAACTGACAGACAGCGCGGACCCAACCGAGGACCGCACAACTCCAACTGACAGAACATAACAAGCCTAGTTGAAGGTCACCCATGACGAATTTAGATCACATAGTAGACAAAAGCACATCGTACCAACTTGCGACCATTTAGTATCAGTAAGACTGCTAACGCAACACACAAGACCTTTAGAAGGATTACACAAGACCAAAGGAATGACTACACAAGACAAAGGAAAAGACTGCACAAGAACAACTGAAGGACTACACAAGACCAAAGAAAAACTACACAAGAACAACGGAAGGACTACAGAAGAACAACGGAATGAATACACAAGAACAACGGAAGGACAACACAAGAACAACGGAAGGACTACACAAGACAAAGGAAATGACTGCACAAGAACAACTGAAGGACTACACAAGACCAACAGAAGGACTACACAAGAACAACGGAAGGACTACACAAGAACATCGGAAGGACTACACAAGAACAACGGAAGGACAACACAAGAACATCGGAAGGACTACACAAGAACAAAGGAAGGACTAGACAAGAACTTTGGAAGGACTACACAAGAATATCGGAAGGAATACACAAGAACAATGGAAAAACTACACAAAACAACGGAACTACTACACAAGAACAACGGAACGACTACACAAGAACAACAGAAGGACTACACAAAAACAACGGACGGACTACTCGAGACCAACTGATGGACCACACACGACAACTGATAAATACAAAGTTAAAGTTAGTTGCGTATCCTTTACATGAAGTTGCAGAACCAACCCAGACATTTTTGTTGTTGTTGCTCTTGTTGTTTTCTAGGCAGATTTTACGTTCAGTAGTTTGCCATTGTCTCAGAAAGGCTAGCTCTCGGTATTAACGCCGAAACCGACGCAAGACAAGTCGTCCGCAGCTGGGATCGAACCCGGCATCCCGGCATTACGAAGCTCGTTCGCATCACCTTAGCGACAGACGCTGACAGTACTGCACAGTAGCAACTGATAAACTACACAAGATCAACCGACAACCACAAAATATCGCGTCTTCAGGTTCAAGCTATGAAACATTTTAGAAGATTATTGTGTTCAAGGTCAATACTTGAGTAACGTCGTGGCTCAGTATCAAGACAGTCAGTGCAAACGAACAATGTCTAAAACAACACCAAGAATGACCACCAATATATTAACTTCTTACATCAAGCCTGCACAAAGTAGGACATGAGAATAAACACCGCGAATACTAGGGTCATGAAGATATGCAGGAACCATAATAACAAAAGCGTTCACATTTTTGGTAATATAATAAAACAAGTACCAGAATCCAAATATCTAGGTAGCCTTTTTACAGAAGATGGCAGGCTCGATTGAGAGATATAAGCTGAAGTACAAGAAGGCAAATGCTGTCACCTACCAGTTAGTCCCACTGCTTAGACGTTGTCTCCCTTCCAGTAAAACAGCAAATGATAAATAACATCTTCCTCCCTAGTTTATGCTGTCAGTGCCAAACATGGACAATGAGTAGGGCACTGGAACATAAAATAAAAACCAGTGAAATGCGCTGTCTCCGTAAGGTCATTAACAACACAGAAAGAGACCGGGTTACGAATAACAGCACTAGAGAGAAGGTTGGAGTGAGACCGTTTCTGATAGGTAGACTAAGAATGAAATGGTTCCGCCATCTGGTGAGAATGCAGCGTGATCAAACTGAATGTGTTGGACACCCCCCCCCCCCCCCTCTCCCCTCTTACAGCTGCGCACGCATCTCGGAAAAGGGCGAGGGAAAGACCGAGAAAGAGATTGAGTGACCAGCCAGAAAAGGCCAACTGACGGGCTTCAGAATACCACCTAGCGGGCCGCCAAAGAACATTTTACATATAATAGCACCATCAATGATCTCATTACCATTCATGACAATCATCAGTGTTAGTCACATGCATGTTTACGCGCTCGGAATCTGCTCGTGCGCCATATAGACACATTTGTTGAAATACACGCGTGCGTACAAATACAGAGCTTGGAGAATTGAACATGGCCTAACATGTATAACAATGTTGACACACTAAGGGAAATAATTTAGGAGTGCAGATTGCTATTGCCTGTTTGATGAAAGGCCGTAATCATGCTCACGAGATAACATTCCCGGTTTGAGAGTCTGCGGCTTCCGTGTGAAGATTGCGTGCTTAGACAGACAGAATTAAAGCGAATTAACTGATGAAATCGATTTCATTATGCTGGCTTTTATCACCCCCCCCCCCTCCACACTCTTTCTCTCTTCCTGTGTCTGCACAGCCGATGTTCGCCTGTCAAGAATACCGTACGGAGCACAAGCTCCCGAATCGCCAGCGACGACATCTAGGCAGGCTCTGAATAACTGCATTCGAGAACCAAACGACGTAGTCAAAGGGAACTCATGTCTTTCAGAGCTGGAGACAAACGGCTTGGCAACATTGCTGCTGACAAAGAATACTTTCTGTTTGAAGTCAAGGAAGACGGATCCATAAAATGCCCGATCATTGATGCTTGAAAGTCAACAGTCTGCCGTTTTATTGATAGCATCACGGCTGGAATGTTTTCATCTAAAGCCAGATTGGTTTTCAATGGGAAGTTTATTAGTAGTTAAGTGTTGCAGTGTCGGGAGGTTGATAGGTTTGGGTATAGATGAAAGAAGTAATAACTGTGGGTTAATAGGGAGGTCATATGTGTGAAGTGGAAATACGTGTCTGCTTGTCGGCACTCAAAAGTAGTAACTGTGCGATCTTTTGGTGGTTTTTGTAGGTTAGAGTGTCACAGACAACCTGCAGCACGGGTCTTACCAGGAGAGGGCTGATCAGCTAGCAGGGGTAGGCGTGACAAAAGAGCAGCCGGGTGTACCAGTCAGATACAACCAACAGAAAAGGATCATTACATCAGTCAGAAGACTACCGGCCCTGGCAGAAGACGAAAACTTTATTATAGAGAGATCAGAACAAGTTATTATCCTGCATAGCCACTGTACGCGACATTTGAGATAGGTGTATCAGCCATGTACACACACGGAAAGTCGCCCCAGACAGAAGAACACCCACGCCAAGACTGCTCCGAAGGTGTCACATTAAGGCAAGCCAGGAAGAATAACAGTGGAGAATAAACTGAGGACAACTGAATCAACCAAACATAATGACAGTTTGATTTATACGAGAGACAAAAATGACAGATATAGACATCACATTTCAGGCGAATGAAGGGATAAATAGGTCTGACATTTCTCAGTGCCCATTTACAGTATGAGGCAGGACGGAAAGACACTCACATGGATATACAGTTCGGACAGAGAACCTTCACATCCACTGACAGACAATAGGACATAAGACAAAAGGCACCAAGTAATGAGATCACACAGATCCGTATATGCAAAGGTAGACAGCATAACACACAACTAGTGAAACTTATCCTTTCCCTCGCGCATATACATTTGAGACATTAGGCGCTCCACAAGGAAATGTCGGTGAGTAAACGTGGCACAAAGAAATCTCAGCCACTAAACGTGGCACAAAGAAATCTCAGCCACTAAACGTGGCACAAAGAAATCTCAGCCACTAAACGTGTCACAAAGAAATCTCAGCCACTAAACGTGGCACAAAGAAATCTCAGCCACTAAACGTGGCACAAAAAATCTCAGCCACTAAATGTCGCACAAAGAAATCTCAGCCACTAAACGTGGCACAAAGAAATCTCAGCCACTAAACGTGGCACAAAGAAATTCCAGCCACTAAACGTGGCACAAAGAAATCTCAGCCACTAAACGTGGCGCAAAGAAATCTCAGCCACTAAACGTTGCACAAAGAAATCTCAGCCATTAAATGTGGCACAAAGAAATCTTAGCCACTAAATGTAGCACAAAGAGATCTTAGCCACTAAAAGTGGCACAAAAACATCTCAGCCACTAAATGTGGCTCACAGAAATCTCAGCCACTAAACGTGCCACAAAGAAATCTCAGATACTGAACGTGGCTCACAGAAATCTCAGCCACTAAACGTGGCTCACAGAAACCTCAACGTGGCTCACAGAAATGTCATCCACTAAACTTGGCTCACAGAAATCACAGATACTGAATGTCGCTCACATAAATCTCAGCCACTAAACGTGGCACACAGAAATCTCAGATACTGAACGTGGCTCACAGAAATCTCGGCCGCTAAACGTGGCTCACAGAAATCTCAGATACTGAAAGTCGCGCTCAGAAATCTCATCCACTAAACGTGGCACAAAGAAATCTCAGCCACTAAACGTGGCACAAAGAAATCTCAGCCACTAAACGTGGGACAAAGAAATCTCAGCCACTAAATGTGGCTCACAGAAATCTCAGCCACTAAACGTGCCACAAAGAAATCTCAGGCACTAAATGTGGCTCACAGAAATCTCAGCCAACAAATGTGGCTCGCAGAAATCTCAGATACTGAACGTGGCTCGCAGAAATCTCATCCACTAAACGTGGCTCGCAGAAATCTCAGATACTGAACGTGGCTCACAGAAATCTCGGCCACTAAACGTGGCTCACAGAAATCTCAGATTCTGAACGTGGCTCACAGAAATGTCATCCACTAAACGTGGCTCACAGAAATCACATATACTGAATGTCGCTCACATAAATCTCAGCCACTAAACGTGGCACACAGAAATCTCAGATACTGAACGTGGCTCACAGAAATTTCGGCCACTAAACGTGGCTCACAGAAATCTCAGATACTGAATGTCGCTCACAGAAATCTCATCCACTAAATGTGGCTCACAGAAATCTCCGATACTGAATGTCGCGCTCAGAAATCTCATCCACTAAACGTGGCTCACATAAATCTCAGATACTGAACGTGGCTCACAGAAATCTCAGTAACTGAACTTGGCTCACAAAAATCTCAGCCACTGAACGTGGCTCGCAGAAATCTCAGACACTGAACGTGGCCCACAGAAATATCAGATACTGAATGTCGCTCACAGAAATCTCATCCACTGAACGTGGCTCGCAGAAATCTCAGACACTGAACGTGGCTCACAGAAATCTTAGATATTGAACGTGGCTCACAGAAATGTCATTCACTAAATGTGGCTTACAGAAATCTCATCCACTAAACGTGGCTCGCAGAAATCTCAGATACTGAACGTGGCTCACAGAAATCTCGGCCACTAAACGAGGCTCACAGAAATCTCAGATTCTGAATGTCGCTCACATAAATCTCAGTCACTAAACGTGGCTCACAGAAATCACAGATACTGAATGTCGCTCACATAAATCTCAGTCACTAAACGTGGCACACAGAAATCTCAGATACTGAACGTGGCTCACAGAAATCTCGGCCAACGTGGCTCACAGAAACCTCAGATACTGAATGTCGCTCACAGAAATCTCATCCACTAAATGTGGCTCACAGAAATCTCCGATACTGAATGTCGCGCTCAGAAATCTCATCCACTAAACGTGGCTCACATAAATCTCAGATACTGAACGTGGCTCACAGAAATCTCAGTAACTGAACTTGGCTCACATAAATCTCAGCCACTGAACGTGGCTCGCAGAAATCTCAGACACTGAACGTGGCTCACAGAAATATCAGATACTGAATGTCGCTCACAGAAATCTCATCCACTGAACGTGGCTCGCAGAAATCTCAGACACTGAACGTGGCTCACAGAAATATCATCCATTAAATGTTGCTCACAGAAATCTCAGATATTGAACGTGGCTCACAGAAATATCATCCACTAAATGTGGCTTACAGAAATCTCATCCACTAAACGTGGCTCACAGAAATCTCAGATACTGAACGTGGCTCACAGAAATGTCATCCACTAAATGTGGCTTACAGAAATCTCAGATACTTAACGTGGCTGACATAAATCTCAGATACTGAACGTGGCTCACAGAAATCTCAGCCACTAAGCGTGGCTCAGAGAAATCTCAGATACTGAACGTGGCTCACAAAAATCTCAGCCACTAAACGTGGCTCACAGAAATCTCAGATACTGAATGTGGCTCACAGAAATCTCGGCCACTAAACGTGGCTTACAGAAATCTCAGATACTGAATGTGGCTCACAGAAATCTCAGATACTGAATGTGGCTCACAGAAATCTCAAATACTGAATGTGGCTCACATAAATCTCAAATACTGAATGTGGCTCACAGAAATCTCAGCCACTAAACGTGGCTTACAGAAATCTCAGCCACTAAACGTGGCTTACAGAAATCTCAGCCACTAAACGTGGCTTACAGAAATCTCAGCCACTAAACGTGGCTTACAGAAATCTCAGCCACTAAATGTGGCAAGGCTGTTTTCAGCAGAGTATGCTGAGTATGGCCGCATTGTTCATAAGATCCGCAGAATTCACCACCGTACCCCAGCAGTTGCATTTCGTTCCCTCCAGCACTGGAGTCTGCAGGATTAACACCTCAGTGATGAGAATCCTACATGCAGACATCCCAGTAAGCCTGACGGTTACAAGGCAACCTGAAGCCGAACTAGGCAGCGACGTCATTACCCTGTTTCCCTACTGCTGGCATCTATTATTTATTCCTCTTTTGATCTTTTCGCCCTTAGAAGGGTGATTGACACGTTATGTTGGGGTTTACAGCTAGGCGGCGATATATGCGCTTTTCGATCCAAAACATTGGATTTCAGCAAAAGCTTAATTATTTGCATTTTACGACACGCTTGTTGGGAAAAATGTGGGGGGGGGGGGGGGGGGGTTCCCTGTTCTTCTCCCCATATGGGTGCCGTGGAAACATTGAGATATTGTTATTGGAAGCCAATAAACGTTGGATTATGATATACCTTTCAGTTTTCAGTAAGAAAATAGTACAGTGTTGTCCCGACTGTGTATTTTTTTCTCCAAGTCCGGTCATTGCCATTGAGTTTCTTACGCAATACGCCCTAGTTTATCTGAACACATTTCCAGACCCAGTTGGTTCTTGCGCGCATGTCTGACAGTTTTTACAACATGAACGCTGCAAACTGTAAACAGAGGTTGAACCTAGCCCGGTCATCAATCCGTCCCCTTATGTAGCGTGAAAACAACGCTGGTAACAATGCTAGGAGTTGTTTACCAGTGCGACTGTACTTGGTGGGCAATGCAGAAATTATCCACTTTTCAACAAGACGGGACGCTGTGGTTTTTGTTTACCTGTTAACTAGAGCAGCTTAATTTGGCCCGGGACATACCCCGTCTGCACGACGCCCACAATAATATTAGTGAACAATCCTTTTTTCCAGAAAACGGCGTTAGAACATTAAAATCTTTTGGAACATTGTTCAGTTGCCTGAAAAGTAATCCATGTAGCCCATTTTGACCTGCCTCTTCTGCTTCTTCTTGAGTCCATGCCGTGTGGCATTGGTATCTACCCACAACCTTCTGCCTCGTGTATGTCACATATCACTCCTGTCGCGTGCCTAATGTAAGGATTTCTCCTTCAGAACCAACAGCACTCAGAGATAATTATGTTGAGTCGTTTGGCTCGTATTGGTCTAAGGGATTCCCCGTGGCCAATATACGCTCAACTTATCTCTGGAGTAGGGCAACTCAAGTATTGGCACTACAAAATATATCAGTATATATATACCATATTTCTAGGCACACTTGGCTGGACACCCCCACTACTTACTAAAGAAAGCCCCCAGGTTATGATAGTTCATTATCATAACCATGTTAACACATATGATGAAGATACATACATACACAACTGCTAAACACTTAAAAAGGTGAAATAGGAACACCTAAGTCAGCCATGAAAATGAATGCATGTAATCAATATAAAATAGATACATAAAAGTGAGACAATTGCCAGATCTCCTAGGCTAGATCTCAGGATATCCTGTCCAAATCACAAAGATACTACACAGACAGAAGGTCTTGGAGATGACATCTTGTCATCACTGGACAATCTAGGAGCTGTGAGGAATAAAGCATAGAAGGTGTCAAACTGCACTTAGCCTCTTTCTGTCTATGATGCCTCCCTCAGCTCCTGATGATTCGACTGTCTTTGACTCTGGTAATTCTGCTCAACTGGATCAGGTAGTGAAAGAGTACTTCACCATAGAAGACGCAGCAACTGTACCGGTATTTAGCAAGTCTCTATCACCAGTAAGGACACACAATGTCTTTGAGCCACACTAAGCTCTAGCACTGGTAGCTGTTTGAGGTACCATCTCCCACATGTTAGAGATGTCAGGAACCTTCACAGGTGTTAGCTGGTGGTTTGATGGTTGGTGGATGTTGGTTTGACTGTGAATCTTCTGCCAGCTCTTCAGAAAAGATACATCCTGTCAAGAAAATAACTCAACATTAGTCATCACCAAGAGGGTAACATCTTGACAGGAAAGACAGAGCAAGCATCAGTCATCAACCCCCATCTGCTAACTCCTCCCTGCTCTCCTGTTTCATTCCTCAGATTGCCTCTCCAGACCAAAAGACATAAGTCTCCTATATTTATCTGTCTGTTTAGTGCAAGAGAAGGCAAGTCAGATATACAGTGGAGATAGATAAAGTGGTCTAACACATATATCACTCTCCCTCTCCCCCTCACTCTGCACACAGACACCAATATTTACTGTCAGTACCTGCATTCACCAGCTTTCCCAACCGCCCCAGCACTCATTGATCTGGGTCAAGCACACACCTACTTTGATTAACAAAGCCCTGACCCAATTCTGTCCCCATTTCGTATGTACAGATTCTTTAAGTAGTTTAAAACGTACACAATTGTAAGGGCATTAAATTTTATCAGTATGGGTGGTTTATTGAGGGCATAAGCTATTTAGTCTGTACAGTGGAAGATCTACGTTCGAATCCGCTACTCTAGCGATCAAGAACGGTCGAACTAAGTGAGATCACACAGCCGATATTGATTTCTCTACAGCAGTGACTACTTTACAGACATCATTCTAGGTACTCGTAAACTATAATTAACTTACCCAAGCATATGTAAAAACTGAGACATTCCAGATTGCCTTGGAAAGTGAAATTTATACAGGCACAGATTAACACATCTGGACGTTTGAGAAGCTGGCAAGGAGAATAGCGTCACTTAGACACTTCAGGCGTCGGTACAAAAGAAGTCCCTTGTATACTTGTGCAAGGAGTAAATCGGTTTCCAAGAAACCTCAAATAACTCCCTTAATATATCTCCAAGAGATATACATTTAAAAGTGGAGTTTAGTTAAAGTAACCAGAAAAGGCAGACATAATAATGTTGTCCAATACAGGCCTATATATATATAGATATAAGGGACTATATATTTCTGGGCGAGTCCAAGTTTGAATTTTGTGCAGATTACAGGTAAGACAGGTTATCAGCCTTACAGACCGATGGGTAATGGCTATCATTTCACGACAGTGTACTTTCATCTACATCTCTTCAGCTTTCAAGTAATGGCTGTGGGACTTGTTTGGAGTAGGAATTATGTCTGCTGCTAGCATATTGTAGTGATAAATAACAGCCCCCGAGACTGCGCTCAGGTGTTGTCTGGTCTCCTTGAATAGATTTCCGGATCTAGAGTTGCTGATTGTTCCGGTAATACAATGAGTATGAATGCTGTTCCCTTGTCCGCGCCTTCCATCGTGTCTGCTGCTGTTACGAATACAGTGACCCGTTCTTTTGCGTGTGATGCGGCGTCTCAGGTGTATGGGGCTAGTCCTGTCAGGCCAGCCTCAAATGGATACAGGGTAATGTCCTAGGAAGTAAAGATGGTCGCCATAATGTTGATCACACCATTCACGAGTGCCGAGTGGTCTAAACAAATATGAGTCGAACCTCACGTGCCTGATGCACCACTGACGTAAAAAGGGGCTTCTTTACTTTGGCTTGGCATAAAAGGGTAATCCACCAGTGGTCGTGCATGTCCGCACGCTGATGTTTTTCTGCGACCTACATCCGTTCCTACAGTCGACACAATCCGAGTTGGCTGGGAGCTTTTTCCTGCTTACAGGAAGTGTTGATTTCAGCGTTGTCTCGCCTGCAGTTCTATCTGACCGCCCTCGCTTGGGGTTAACCCAACCTCTGCCAATGTTTCTTTCACCCCTGCAGTTAGAAGTGAAGGACAGTGTTGGTTTCACTCGTACAGTAAAGCTAGAAGTCTAACATCTTGTTACTGTAACCCCTACAGTAAAGTTAGAGGTAAAACACCTTGTCACATGTAACCCTTACAGTAAAGTTAGAGGTAAAACACCTTGTCACATGTAACCCTTACAGTAAAGTTAGAGGTAAAACACCTTGTCACATGTAACCCTTACAGTAAAGTTAGAGGTAAAACACCTTGTCACATGTAACCCTTACAGTAAAGTTAGAGGTAAAACACCTTGTCACATGTAACCCTTACAGTAAAGTTAGAGGTAAAACACCTTGTCACATGTAACCCTTACAGTAAAGTTAGAGGTAAAACACCTTGTCACATGTAACCCTTACAGTAAAGTTAGAGGTAAAACACCTTGCCACATGTAACGCCTACAGTAAAGTTAGAAGTAAAACACCTTGTCGCATGCAACACCTACAGTTAAGTTAGAAGTAAAACACCTTGTCACATGTAACCCCAACAGTGAAGTTAGAGGTAAAACACCTTGTCACATGTAACCCTTACAGTAAAGTTAGAGGTAAAACACCTTGTCACATGTAACCCTTACAGTAAAGTTAGAGGTAAAACACCTTGACACATGTAACCCCTACAGTAAAGCTAGAAGTAAAACACCTTGTCGCATGCAACACCTACAGTTAAGTTAGAAGTAAAACACCTTGTCACATGTAACCCCTACAGTAAAGTTACAGGTAAAACATCTTGTCACATGTAACCCCAACAGTAAAGTTAGAAGTAAAACACCTTGTCACATGTAACCCCTACAATAAAGCTAGAAGTCAAACACCTTGTCACATGTAACCCTTACAGTAAAGTTAGAAGTCAAACACCTTGTCACATGTAACCCTTACAGTAAAGTTAGAAGTCAAACACCTTGTCACATACACTCGCTGCTGTCAAGTTACAAATCAAACACCGTATTCCATGTAAGTAACAATTATTGGGTATATATTGATAGCCAGATATTTCTGTAAGGAAATCGGCACTAGGTGCGCGAAAGACTCGGTTGACGGACTCTGTGAAGACTTGGAACGAAACACTGCATTGGTCACATAATTGCCCACTACCTGTCTTCTTCGTAGACGGAAAGGTAGCTTGGAGTTTTCATCATTTATTTGAACAGAAAAAAATAATAATAAACCTAATAGTTTATATGTGTGATGTTTCGTATATTTACACCGTCAATGTGAAGTTTATTCAAGCAGTTTACTACCCCGGTAACTGTTATGCGTGCACTCTATGCACTGCACACCACTTGAGTCGTTTGTTTAGCGGCATGGCTTCATTTTCTGCAGGTTTCTGTAACAAATACTTTTTTTTTTAACAGGATGGGATAGCTAGCTGGCTCCTCGTGCCTGACCCTCCTCCTTTCTCGTCCGGGCTTGGAAGCGGCAGTTGCCCAACGACATCCTAACACGGATATTGATGAGAGAGGCCAGAGGGGCTAGACTAGATACTATCCATGATACTGAATGTTGACACAGGATAGAACGGAATAGGGAAATAGACTGGCAGTCCTACGTGACGCATAATGGAAAATGGATGTGACTACTCCCCGCGTGGGTTCCGGGGTCCTATTATAGGCAAAAACCAGAATGGACCCACTGCCTACCCAAAAGCATGTCGTATGAGTCGACTAATTGGGAGCTTCCTTCAAAATCGTGCATCTGCCTGAGAGGCAAGGAACCAGCAGTCTGCATACAGATGAGTTAGATCTGTAAAACGGATGCACACTCAGCACTCAGGTTCTGGAGCAGGACTGCAGTCAGAAGTGGATAACAACCAGAACTTTCCGCCAGAGTTTACAGCTGGTGAACGCGAAGAAGAAGAAAAAGAATAATTTGACTACCTCACCACTGTACTATTGGTTCTTGGCACGAGGCATAAATGCACATCTGATGATTGGTACTGATATAACTAGAGATTAGATAACAGAGTAGGCCTGTCAACTAAACAAAAACTATGGTCATTAACATTTGGAAAGAGCGACCAACATAAACATCACAGTAAACATCACAGTAAACATCACAGTAAACGGAGAGATGTCATAATAAGTTTCTCCCATCTTGGACACGTAGTAACAGATGATAGCATAAGTGAAACAGAAATCAAATAGAGAATAGGAATGGCTTAAACTGGCCTTAGTCAGAATGGTCAAATGTTATGTATACCCAACCCTGCTGTATGGTGCAGAAACTGGGACAGTGAACAGGCAGGTAGACAATCTAATTAAGTCTCGAGAAATGTGGATACAAGGGAGAAGAGGTCGTATTCCCTGGAAACAAAAACATTCAAATACAGAGGTTATGGAAACACTACGAATGAAAAGAGAATTGATGATAGAGAAGGGAGGGAGGGAGAGAGACAGAGAGAGAGAGAGAGAGAGAGAGAGGGGGGGGGAGAGAGAGAGAAAATTAAAATAATTTGGCCACATTAAAAGATGAATACGCTTTTATAAATCATACTGTAAGGAAGGGTCGAGGGCGAGAGAGCAAGAGGTAGACAACGCTGCAGCCATTGTATACAACCAGGACAAGAGACAGAGCCTGCTTGAGATTCAATGCAGCACAACCCTCATTGTGCAGATGATACCTGACTGATTGATGTTTGAGCTAAGAATGTGGACTGTAAGGACTTGTGTCAGCTAAGAGTGTAGAGCGTATGTATGTACTTTATATGAACTCAGAGTGTAGTGTTTGTGGACTTTGTGTGAGCCAAGAGCGTAAAGCGTGTGTACATTGTGAGCTAAACGTTTAGTCTCTCAGAGAACTTTTGAGCTAAGAATCTTTATAGTGTGAATCAACCGTGTGTGAGTTTAGAATGATGTGTAAGTTTAGAAGGATGCGTGTATTAACTCTGAGTTTAGAGTGTATGAACTGAAAGTTTAGAGTGATGAGTGTATGAATTGTGTGAGCTAAGAGTGATGAGTGTATGAACTGTGAGTTTAGAGTGACGAGTGTATGGACTGTGTGAGCTAAGAGTGATGCGTGTATGAACTGTGTCAGCTAAAAGTGATGAGTGTGTTAACTGTGAGTTAAGAGTGATGTGTGTATGAACTGGTGAATTTAGAGTGATGTGTATGAACTGTTTGAGATAAGAGTTGAGTATTAATCACACCAGCACTCGAACAACGGACTTGCCGCTGCAGCTGTTTTCCAGCAGTTCAGGCCAGCAGGTTCACGACCAGCGACAGGGGACTTATCTAGTCCCTATCCACACTTTGCAAATCTACCTGAGTACGTGAGCAGGTGATGTTTAAATCTAGCTTGGACAGCCAGGCAGTTAAATAGATAGGCCGTGTGGTGAAGGGAGTAACAGAACTGGTGAATGTGTGTATGGATGGAAGGATGGATTGTTTGGATTCTGGTTGGTCCGTGAACAGATTCATAAAATATGGAGGTAAAGACAGAGAGATATGTAGATATATGCAGACAAACAGGTGGATGGGTTGACGGTCTGATGAATACATAGATATTTAGCTAGATATATTGATAAATAGATAAATAATTATATATGTATATATATGTAGAGCAGTAGAGTCGATGAATGAGGTACCCCGGTATATACAACACCTGTGTTCCCCATTTTGTTAATTATTTTTCAAGGCGCATACTGCTCAAACACGATTCATCCAAAGTATAGGCCGAATTTTTCAGCCGTTCCACCTCCTTTAACAGAGAATCGATAACATCAATCGCTCCCGCTCGTCCGAATTTGAAATAGATGCGCCTCTAATTCATTTTTCCGCTCTCACACACAATACAGTAGAAAATCTTCATCCGTTTTCTTCGCGTTTTTAAATTTCAGTTTTCAGTTTCACACTTCACGTTTACGAGTTCAGGTGAGTCAGAGATCGACGGGGATCGTGGCTAGAGCTACGGAATTTACTTTGTGCAGCGCTGCCGGCGGGCGAACAGCCGCTGTACGGAGAGAGACCTTGTCATGTGGGATACATTTTGGTGCATTGAAGTCCTGTAGCCTGTGACACTCCGTAAACAGCGGAAGAATCACCTGCCTCGTATAACTGGCACCACACAGGGCCGTTCCACTGGCTGGCTACAGGAAAGACGTGACAGCGCAAATACCACACCTACCGAACGCCCCATACAGTATCAAGGAACACCCCAGCAAATTGATCCAGTACTTACAGCTAGACGTGTGACGCCTGGCTCCGTTTGACTGGTGCTTGTGTCAACATTGCAGGCGAGAAGTGTCCAAACGGGCGCCGTCTACTTGTATTTCCTATTTCCTACCCTAGTGTGTAAACATTCACTTGGCCTTACACCACTTCTTGCTGTTTCCGCTGTATATGAACGAACGAACTTTATTTTCAAATGGTTACAAATTAGGCACGCAGGCCTGTCTTACATTCGGCCCTTCCAAACTTCCATCTTTCACACAGCAGTTGTATTTCATCAATACAATATGTAAACCATGTGCTCTCTATGTGCCCTGTCTGTTGCCAGTCTTGTTATATGGCCAGATCCAATGATCTTTCAGTTCGTGAGGGAGTATCATTAGTGGAATTAATATAAGACAGTAAGGGTTCTTTATTTTTAATTCACCTTAAACAAAGGAAATCACGAAGTCTCCGAGAAAGTCCAGTATTCTAGGAAAAGGGTTCCGGTTAGGATTAGGGATAGGGTTAGTTTGCGTCTGTGACAATCGGGGCTGACAATGGTCCAAACCATAACCCCAAATTATAACACCCGTAGAATATTGGACTTTTCTGGAAACTCCAGGATGTCCTTTGTTTAAGGTAAATTAAAATGAAATTACCAACGTGGACCCTGTGCACGCAGTGTTTTTCTAGCAGGTAAATAGTCAGAAAGTGAATAAAGAGAAGATGAGAGCCGACATCATGGCACTGTGGACTTTCCCCATAAGCGTTTCGTTCCCATTTTCAGCAGCCGGTGCAGAGTTCATATTCTTGTGGTATCAGTAACAGTCTGATTGTGTGTCCATCTCGTCCCATTCCTGAGTGTTGTGCATGGGCCAAATCAACGGTTCACTCATTGCTGCACTGTTCTCTCAACGAGTCACTCATCGCTGCACTGTTCTCTCAATGGTTCACTCATCGCTGCACTGTTCTTTCAACGAGTAACTCATCGCTGCACTGTTCTCTCAACGAGTCACTCATCGCTGCACTGTTCTCTCAACAGGTCACTCATCGCTGCACTGTTCTCTCAACGGGTCACTCATCGCTGCACTGTTCTTTCAACGAGTCACTCATTGCTGCACTGTTCTCTCAACGAGTCACTCATCGCTGCACTGTTCTCTCAACGGTTCACTCATCGCTGCACTGTTATTTCAACGAGTCACTCATTGCTGCACTGTTCTCTCAACGAGTCACTCATCGCTGCACTGTTCTCTCAATGGTTCACTCATCGCTGCACTGTTCTCTCAACGAGTCACTCATCGCTGCACTGTTCTCTCAACGAGTCACTCATCGCTGCACTGTTCTCTCAATGGTTCACTCATCGCTGCACTGTTCTTTCAACGGTTCACTCATCGCTGCACTGTTCTCTCAACGGTTCACTCATCGCTGCACTGTTCTCTCAACGGTTCACTCATTGCTGCACTGTTCTCTCAACGTATCACTCATTGCTGCACTGTTCTCTCAACGAGTCACTCATCGCTGCACTGTTCTCTCAATGGTTCACACATCGGTGCACTGTTCTCTAAATGGTTCACTCATCACTGCACTGTTCTCTCAACGGTTCACTCATCGCTGCACTGTTCTCTCAACGGTTCACTCATCGCTGCACTGTTCTCTCAATGGTTCACTCAACGGTTCACTCATCGCTGCACTGTTCTCTCAACGGTTCACTCATCGCTGCACTGTTCTCTCAATGGTTCACTCAACGGTTCACTCATCGGTGCACTGTTCTCTCAATGGTTCACTCATCGCTGCACTGTTCTCTCAACGGTTCACTCATCGCTGCACTGTTCTCTCAACGGTTCACTCATCGCTGCACTGTTCTTTCAACGGGTCACTCATCGCTGCACTGTTCTCTCAACGAGTCACTCATCACTGCAATGTTCTCTCAACGGGTCACTCATCACTGCACTGTTCTCTCAACGGTTCACTCATCGCTGCACTGTTCTCTCAACGGGTCACTCATCACTGCACTGTTCTTTCAACGAGTCACTCATCACTGCACTGTTCTTTCAACGAGTCACTCATCACTGCACTGTTCTCTCAACGGGTCACTCATCGCTGCACTGTTCTTTCAACGGGTCACTCATCGCTGCACTGTTCTTTCAACGGGTCACTCATTGCTGCACTGTTCTTTCAACGGGTCACTCATCGCTGCACTGTTCTCTTAAGATCGCACTGTTCAATCGCTACCAAAGGGCCCTTACATTTAGCTTGCCTTGCTAAAGGCCTTAGAGAAAATATTGCCTAACTACACGGATTTCTGGATGCTAAAACAACAAAGAGAGGGTATAAGAAGAATTTAAAAAAAGAAAGGAGAACAAGAAATCGTTTAAAAAATAGAGAAGTAGAAAGCAGAGCGAACAAGCAAATGGATAACAATCTAAAACATTGAGATAGCAGTATCAACCAGTCTGAGAAAGAAAACAAAACCCATAGGGAGTGTTGAAATGTCTAAAGCAGACACACACACACACACTCAGACCGTCAGGTTATGAAACAGAAGAAGCCTCCAGGTACTGTTGCACAGGACGTAAAAACAATCAGTGCTGTTTCTTCTCATCCTTCAGTAAACCAACATCACAGCTTTGTTGTGTTTTTGTCATTTGTTTGTTTTAAGTACAGACCTGAAAGCACTATGGGTTAGTCTCCAAGTGCAGACATATACACACATCTCTCTCTCTCTCTCTCTCTCTCTCTCTCTCTCTGTCTCTCTCTCTCTCTCTCTCTCTCTCTCTCTCTCTCTCTCTCTCTCTCTCTCTCTCTCTCTCTCTCTCTCTCTCTCTCTCTCTCTCTCTCTCTCTCTCTCTCTCTCTCTCTCTCTCTCTGTCTCTCTCTCTCTCTCTCTCTCTCTCTCTCTCCTTCCTATCCCGCTTTCTCCTTCCTTTACTTTAAAGAATCCCCTTTAATTCGATTTCAGCCAAAGGAAGCAACTTTCTCATAACAAATTGGTGCAGGTAGTAAACCCCAGAGTAGAGCCACACAGGTAAACTTGACTGATTTTCTCGTTACCTGCCCCTGATATAACACTTGCGCTGATATTCTTAATGGTTTCTTCTGAGGCGTTATCTCCGAACTTAGGTTCTTTTATAGTTTGGAGGTATTGAACCCTCCATAGTTCGCTGGTACTTCTCTAGCTCCCTCTCCCCTTTCCCAGGCAGTGAAGTCATTTTGAAGAGATAATTCCCAAAGTCGTCACCTAGAAAGCCTTGCCATATATTTTACTGATCCGCTCCTAAGTGGAAGTAAACTCACTTGGTTATCATCATTTGAGCATTTGGGGGTATGGGTGAACTCCCTAAACTCGTTCACTGTACTAACACTGGCTAACGTTGGGAAGCTTTGACTCATGGCTTGTCGCCGTCTTCCACCTTTTTACTCTCACTCTGCTTGCTCTTCGGGCGCCTCCAGCTACTGCTTCTCCCATTCTTCATATTGACGCATCTGCTGCTCTTCTTGATCCGTTTGCGGCTATTTCTGCGCCTTCCTTCCTTCCTTCCTTCCTTCCTTCCTTCCTTCCTTCCTTCCTTCCTTCCTTCCTTCCTTCCTTCCTTCCTTCCTTCCTTCCTTCCTTCCTTCCTTCCTTCCTTCCTTCCTTCCTTCCTTCCTTCCTTCCTTCCTTCCTCCCTCCCTCCCTCCCTCCCTCCCTCCCTCCCTCCCTCCCTTCCTTCCTTCCTTCCTTCCTTCCTTCCTTCCTTCCTTCCTTCCTTCCTTCCTTCCTTCCTTCCTTCCTTCAAGACTTACTGTAGCATATTCTCTCAAAAATCTCCACCTCTCGACATGTAGAACATATGCTCTTAGCCAACTCGTGCCTCATCCATTCAAATCCCTTCTAATTTCTGCCATAATTTATGATTCACGATATGGCCACTGCCTCCGAGAGAGTACTGTGTTAGTCTCCCAGCAGAAGTAGATGCTTTAGCCACTGAGCATCTAGTCCCATCTGGTTATCTACACGACTCACTGGATCCCACATGCATTCCTTGCTATGACTTCCAGGCTGGACAATATTCAGCCCCAGATTTGTACCCATACACCAAGCTGACATCTGCTGCCCAGGCAGTATTCTCATCTGTCTGTTTCCATGATCACAATGACATGTACGCATGAAGCTTGTATAAAAAGTCTTGCCCACACAGTATCCTCATCTGCTAATTTCAATGATCACAGTGACGGTTACTCATAAAGCTTGTATATCAAGCTATCATGACTTGCTCACACGATGTCATCGTCTGTTCATTTGCATTGTCACAGTGAAAAGTGCTTGTACAGCTAGGATTTCATCAATGCGCACTTCTGCATGACCTGGACAATACGTCCAGCCAAGTTCATGAATGGTTGAGAACGCAGTAAGGGGCAGCCACTCATGCGGCAACCAGCCACTCATGCGGCAACCAGCCATCTGGGTGTCCTTGAGCTGGGACCCAGATTCGTAGGCAATAACTGGCTTTGTCAATGAAGTGTTTGAAGCTCAGTGTACCTTTCACATGCATACCGCTCATCTGTTCCCCCCCCCCTCCCCCGCGCTTAGTTGCTTTAATTAATAATTGTGAAGTGAAACATTCCATTCCATTCCTATCTACATAGCTGAACAGTTCGCATTGAATGACTTTTTATTATCGTCACCATTCTCATCGTCATCATCACCACCACCGCCATAATAAAGCAGGGAGTATGGATACTTTACACCAGCACACACTATTTAAGCATGCACCTCTACACCAGCAAGCAGAAAATACACAGACACACATTCTACGCTAGTTCACACGCATACACACTAGCACACCTATATACTAGCCTACATATACTAGCGCATATCCAGTAGCACACATACACATATATACGTAGTATAGAACAGCTTAATGCCAAGTAGTGCTGTCACGCTGAACGGACAAACAATGAGCTGGTTTCGAACAACAGTGGGAGTCCGTCAGAGCTGTCTCCTCTCTCCAACACTGTTTAATATCTTTTTAGAAAGAACTATGACTATCACCCTAGAACATCATGGAACAGTTAGCATAGAATGTGGAACTATTAACAAACTTTAGGTTTGCAGATGACATCGATGGTTTGACAGGGGAAGAACTAGAGCTAGTCGAGCTTGTAAAATCTTTTCGATGAAACATCAGCCAAGCATGGCATGGAAATATACGCAGAAACTGACTAACTAGACATGCCTCAGGCATGCAACCCTGAAGTCAATCGCAACCCTGAAGTCAGTCGCAACCCTGAAGTCAGTCGCAACCCTGAAGCCAATCGCAACCCTGAAGTCAATCGCAACCCTGAAGTCAATCGCACCTGACCGCTGAAGGTGGAGAGAGCTGATCAGACAGTCAACAGAAACTGATGACCCAACAAAACGTAGTGTTACGGAATGATGATGATGATATACACTCGCACACATATTTACTAGATCATATACAATAGCGCACGTAGATATACACTAGCGAACATAGATATACACTAGCGCACATAGATATACACTAGCGCACATAGATATATACTAGCGCACATATATACACTAGCGCACATAGATATACACTAGCGCACATAGATATACACTAGCGCACATAGATATACACTAGCGCACATAGATATACACTAGCGCACATAGATATACAATGGCGAACATAGATATACACTAGCGATATAGATATACACTAGCGAACATAGATATACACTAGCGCACATCGATATACACTAGCGAACATAGATATACACTAGCGCACATAGATATACAATGGCGAACATAGATGTACACTAGCGAACATAGATGTACACTAGCGAACATAGATATACAATAGCGCACATAGATATACAATAGCGCACATAGATATACACTAGCGCACATAGATATACACTAGCGAACATAGATATACACTAGCGAACATAGATATACACTAGCGAACATAGATATACACTAGCGAACATAGATATACGCTAGCGAACATAGATATACACTAGCGCACATACATATACACTAGCGCACATAGATATACAATAGCGCACATAGATATACACTAGCCACATTATTATACACTGGTGCACATGTATATACACTGGCGTACAAAAGTAAACACTGGCGCACATACATATACAGTAGCGATCATATATATATACATACATATACGGTAGCGCACATACACATACATACATACATACATACATACATACATACATACATACATACATACATACATACAAACATATACAGTAGCGCACATACATATACAGTAGCGCACATACATATACAGTAGCGCACATACATATACAGTAGCGCACATACATATACAGTAGCGCACATACATATACTGTAGCGCACATACATATACAGTAGCGCACATACATATACAGTAGCGCACACACATATACAGTAGCGCACACACATATACAGTAGCGCACATACATATACACTAGCGCACATGCATATACACTAGCGCATATACATATACAGTTGCGCACACACATATACAGTAGCGCACACACATATACAGTAGCGCACACACATATACAGTAGCGCACATACATATACAGTAGCGCACACACATATACAGTAGCGCACATACATATACAGTAGCGTACACACATATACAGTAGCGTACACACATATACAGTAGCGTACACACATATACACTAGCGCACACACATATACAGTTGCGCACACACATATACAGTAGCGCACATACATATACAGTAGCGCACATACATATACACTAGCGCATATACATATACAGTAGCGCATACTATTCACCCTACCGCACACTGAGACAAACAGCCGGAAGTTCAGCTGTACAGAGGAAGATCAGACATATCTGCCGTTCAGGACCATGTGGTTTGAGGCTGTCTGTAGTTTCTTTAATAGAGAATTGCCTGAAGCTTTGATCCCCAGAGCAGCAAACGAGCACACCTGCATGGAAGCGGGTAGGTTTCCCCTCGCCGCCCCCCCCCCCCCCCCCCCCGCTAGAGCAGGCCTCGCTGGGATTTTAGGAATACCTCTCTAGAATCTAGATTGTCTGTGTCCTCTCAAATAGTTTCACTTGAGATTGTTTAGAACCAGTCTGTGGCCATTATCCGTTGCTCACAGAGTCAACTTTGGCTTGGAGTTCCACGCCCGTGTTTTGCTGGAGCATTATCCGATTGATAACTGTACATAGCGGAAACGTTTCCTATAAAGCTTGTTGTTGCCACCTATCTTTTCACCCGCATCCAAACTCTAAACATTATCTGATCATCATCATCTTCGTCATCTTCTTCGCCTTCCTGTCGTGCCATTATTTACACATAGGGCTGGTAGTCTAGACCTCATGTCAGTTGTGTCCAGCGCAATCCCTTAATATCATGGATGCGATCCGATCTGTCACTTATGGTCTCTCTCTCTCTCCCCTCGGCGTTCCAAACGTTTATCTTGGACGCCCTTGTTTCGCCCGCACATTTGTTTCCAATTTCAGTGCCTTTTTGGTGATTCTGTGCTCGTTTCTTGTCAGGGTTTGTCTTATAAATGTTGCATTCACTGATAGAATTGGTAGAAGAATTAATTAAATGGTAGATCCGAGTGTGTTAGGAATCTCTGGGCAGAGGGAAGTAGAAAGCAGTTGATAGCAGCAAAGATGAATGGCGAGATCTCCCGTCATGCATCTACACATAATTGTGCTTTACAGGCTGTAGGTTCTGTATCAGTCTCCATCGATCGTTCCGCTAGGGCAGGTGTTTTGGAGATCGTTGTCAGAGCTGTGGAGTTTGTGCAACTATGTCTCAGGCTACCTTGGAGAAAGACCAAGGCATGTGGGATGAAGCCTGGATTAAAGAATTCGCCTCTCTCGCGTTCGCTCTACCTTGCCAGTACAATATACCTAGTTCTGTGATGTGATTTGACACTGGTGTGAGAAGCACCCGACATCAGAAGAATGAGCACTAGACAATATCACACTTTTCTGGTGAATGTCTAGGACATCAGTGTAAAGATGTGGCCACCCTAACTCCCTTTGAGCGACGACTTAGAATATGTGAATATCTTAACATTTCATATCCTGCTGCAGTATTGGCTAGGGATTACCCCTACTTGTTTGATCAAACAGAGCAGAGCAGAAGAACGTGGTGTAGAGATTAATCTGCTGGCAAATATGGCACACACGAGGATTTTAGATTTGGGTCAAGCGCCAACGACCACATCCCGCGAAATAAGCGGAAGCCTTATGAATATGAATCTGTGTTGTTAGAAGTATGCATGGTGAGCGGGGAGGGCGAGGGGAAGCCACAGAGCGGTGGTTTCATAACCGACTTTGAGAAGGGAGAAGTCTTATTAAGGAAATGGAGGCGAATTCGTTGTGTTTGTTTGAGGTAGAAGTATAGACAGGCCGCCGCACGCGCTCGCATAAACTCACACTCAGAAATGGTATAACTATTGAGATTTCAGCCTATATTTTTATGACTTATTTCTCTCTCTCTCTCTCCCTCCCTCTCTCTCTCCCTCCCTCTCTCGTAATAAAACATATAGTG
>CAJHNH020007268.1:297500-400000 GCA_905116865.2 Candidula unifasciata
CTGCAATGGCAGGTAAAATGCGCCACCTATACTTACTTCTGCAGTGACAGGTAATATGCCCCACCTATACTTACTTCTGCAACCACAGGTAAATTGCACCGCCTATACTTACTTCTGCAATGACAGGTAAAATGCGCCACCTATACTTACTTCTGCAGTGACAGGTAAAATGCACCACTTATACTTACTTTTGCAATGACAGGTAAAATGCCCCACCTATACTTACTTCTGCAATGACAGGTAAAATGGCCCACCTATACTTACTTCTGCAGTGACAGGTAAAATGCACCACTTATACTTCCTTCTGCAATGACAGGTAAAATGCCCCACCTATACTTACTTATGCAATGACAGGTAAAATGCCCCACCTATACTTACTTATGCAATGACAGGTAAAATGCACCACTTATACTTACTTCTGCAACCACAGGTAAAATACACCGCATATACTTACTTCTGCAACCACAGGTAAAATACACCGCCTATACTTACTTCTGCAACCACAGGTAAAATGCACCGACTATACTTACTTCTGCAACCACAGGTAAAATGCACCGCATATACTTACTTCTGCAATGACAGGTAAAATGCACCACCTATACTTACTTTTATAACCACAGGTAAAATGCAGCGCCTATACTTACTTCTGCAACCACAGGTAAAATGCACCGCCTATACTTACTTCTGCAACCACAGGTAAAATGCACCACCTATACTTACTTCTGCAACCACAGGTAAAATACACCGCCTATACTTACTTCTGCAACCACAGGTAAAATGCACCGCCTATACTTACTTCTGCAATGACAGGTAAAATACACCACCTATACTTACTTCTGCAACCACAGGTAAAATGCACCACCTATACTTACTTCTGCAACCACGGGTAAAATGCACCACCTATACTTACTTCTGCAATGTCAGGTAAAATGCACCACCTATACTTACTTCTGCAATGTCAGGTAAAATGCACCGCCTATACTTACTTCTGCAATGACAGGTAAAATGCACCGCCTATACTTACTTCTGCAATGTCAGGTAAAATGCACCACCTATACTTACTTCTGCAATGTCAGGTAAAATGCACCGCCTATACTTACTTCTGCAATGTCAGGTAAAATGCACCACCTATACTTACTTCTGCAATGTCAGGTAAAATGCACCGCCTATACTTACTTCTGCAACCACAGGTAAAATGCACCGCCTATACTTACTTCTGCAACCACAGGTAAAATGCACCACCTATACTTACTTCTGCAATGTCAGGTAAAATGCACCGCCTATACTTACTTCTGCAACCACAGGTAAAATGCACCGCCTATACTTACTTCTGCAACCACAGGTAAAATGCACCGCCTATACTTACTTCTGCAATGTCAGGTAAAATGCACCGCCTATACTTACTTCTGCAATGTCAGGTAAAATGCACCGCCTATACTTACTTCTGCAATGTCAGGTAAAATGCACCGCCTATACTTACTTCTGCAACCACAGGTAAAATGCACCGCCTATACTTACTTCTGCAACCACAGGTAAAATGCACCGCCTATACTTACTTCTGCAATGTCAGGTAAAATGCACCGCCTATACTTACTTCTGCAATGTCAGGTAAAATGCACCGCCTATACTTACTTCTGCAACCACAGGTAAAATGCACCGCCTATACTTACTTCTGCAACCACAGGTAAAATGCACCGCCTATACTTACTTCTGCAATGTCAGGTAAAATGCACCGCCTATACTTACTTCTGCAATGTCAGGTAAAATGCACCGCCTATACTTACTTCTGCAATGTCAGGTAAAATGCACCGCCTATACTTACTTCTGCAATGTCAGGTAAAATGCACCACCTATACTTACTTCTGCAATGTCAGGTAAAATGCACCGCCTATACTTACTTCTGCAATGTCAGGTAAAATGCACCACCTATACTTACTTCTGCAATGTCAGGTAAAATGCACCGCCTATACTTACTTCTGCAACCACAGGTAAAATGCACCGCCTATACTTACTTCTGCAATGTCAGGTAAAATGCACCGCCTATACTTACTTCTGCAATGTCAGGTAAAATGCACCGCCTATACTTACTTCTGCAACCACAGGTAAAATGCACCGCCTATACTTACTTCTGCAATGTCAGGTAAAATGCACCGCCTATACTTACTTCTGCAATGTCAGGTAAAATGCACCGCCTATACTTACTTCTGCAACCACAGGTAAAATGCACCGCCTATACTTACTTCTGCAATGACAGGTAAAATACACCACCTATACTTACTTCTGCAACCACAGGTAAAATGCACCACCTATACTTACTTCTGCAACCACAGGTAAAATGCACCACCTATACTTACTTCTGCAACCACGGGTAAAATGCACCGCCTATACTTACTTCTGCAATGACAGGTAAAATGCACCGCCTATACTTACTTCTGCAATGTCAGGTAAAATGCACCGCCTATACTTACTTCTGCAATGACAGGTAAAATGCACCGCCTATACTTACTTCTGCAATGACAGGTAAAATGCACCGCCTATACTTACTTCTGCAATGTCAGGTAAAATGCACCGCCTATACTTACTTCTGCAATGTCAGGTAAAATGCACCGCCTATACTTACTTCTGCAATGACAGGTAAAATGCACCGCCTATACTTACTTCTGCAATGACAGGTAAAATGCACCGCCTATACTTACTTCTGCAATGACAGGTAAAATGCACCGCCTATACTTACTTCTGCAATGACAGGTAAAATGCACCGCCTATACTTACTTCTGCAATGACAGGTAAAATGCACCGCCTATACTTACTTCTGCAATGACAGGTAAAATGCACCACCTATACTTACTTCTGCAATGACAGGTAAAATGCACCGCCTATACTTACTTCTGCAATGACAGGTAAAATGCACCGCCTATACTTACTTCTGCAATGTCAGGTAAAATGCACCGCCTATACTTACTTCTGCAACCACAGGTAAAATGCACCACCTATACTTACTTCTGCAACCACAGGTAAAATACACCACCTATACTTACTTCTGCAACCACAGGTAAAATACACCACCTATACTTACTTCTGCAACCACAGGTAAAATGCACCACCTATACTTACTTCTGCAACCACAGGTAAAATACACCACCTATACTTACTTCTGCAACCACAGGTAAAATGCACCACCTATACTTACTTCTGCAACCACAGGTAAAATGCACCACCTATACTTACTTCTGCAACCACAGGTAAAATGCACCACCTATACTTACTTCTGCAACCACAGGTAAAATACACCACCTATACTTACTTCTGCAATGACAGGTAAAATGCACCGCCTATACTTACTTTTGCAACCACAGGTAAAATGCACCGCCTATACTTACTTCTGCAACCACAGTTAAAAAGCTGTCCATGGCCTCGAGATGTTCCCAATGACTGTTGCGTATGCGTGCGCATGTGCGTGTGAAGCATCACTGTGATCAGCCTTATGGTTAGGGAACCACTGCTCTATCTGAAATCTTGTATTGCAGTGGTAACTTTAGACATGCCAGTGTTTCAGGCGGAAAGAGCCGGGCCATCTGGAGATTAGGGATATCGAATGTACACAGTACCCATTTTAGGCTGGGTCGAATGTGAACCAGTGTCACCTGTGAAGAAACACAAAATAAGTGCGGCAACGTTCCATGTGGAGCTAGACCATATATTGTGAAGAGACACATTGGCAGTCCACTTGTCATCGTCACACCGGCCGCTTTTATTTCCCACGATTTTTAGAGATACCCATTTTAGGCTAGGTCGCTGTGGAAGCTGATCTCAATGTTTAAACCCCCCCCCCCCTTCCCCCCCCTCCCAGAGTACAGAATCGAACCAGAGACCTTCGAGTCGGTAGACAGGCCACTGCACTGCCAGAGAAGAACCATGACTGTATTTATTCCTTGGTCCGTTACTTTATTAGTGTGTCCCTATGTTCAGTGTGTGTGTGTGTGTGTGTGTTTTAATGGATATATTTATTCTCTCAACGTCTCATTATTGTCATCCTATTTATTTGTCCCTTTACCTGCTCATGTCCACGGAGCAATGGATAAGTGTGTTGCACAACGCACAGAGGCGTTTGTGATGTGGTATTATCGCTAACGGCAGGGGCCACGGGATGAAAAACTGACAAATGAAGAAGTTCATTATGGATATGTCAAATCTTATAAAAAAAAAAAAAATACGCGATCATGTAGTATTAGAAGAAATCTTTACTTATAGATGTGCTCGTTTATAGTCGGTAAACTTATTCATATATTTATTTATTTATGTGTCGCCCACGCCCTTATGTATTATTTATTTAGTCCTCCCGGCACATATGTACTTATTTATGTAGTATTTCATGCATTTGTTTATACAAACCCCTGTGCACATATTTATAAAGGAGTTGCCGTTCCTATTTATTTAATAGGTTATGTACTTATCTTTGTAGTAATGATGTACTTTTTAACGTAGTCGTTGGTACACCTTTTAATTTATATAGTCGTTAGTGCACTCATTTATATGATCGTTGGTGAAATTACTATTAATATAGGTGTTTCTAGTCGAAGGTGTACTTATTTATGTCAGAGTTCACCGCGGAGGAGGTCACGTGTGTAGTTAGTCATCTATTCACTAAATACTGCAGTGGCATTTGGTTGTGTAATTAGCACATGATTCATCAGTGGTTATGCTCAAACACGAAGGGAACCAGTGAAGGATGCTTGAACACTGGACGCAAAAGCCACGAATGGCATGGTAAAGGATTACCAGTCAGACTACTACTGTAGTTACTATATACACACACGCCCGCGCGCACACACACACACACACACACACACACACACACACACATGATGCAGACGTGTTATAAACACATGCATTACTTTCCTATTTCTGCCTTTGAATATATTCTTCTGCTTCTTCTTTGCGTTCACCATCTGTAAACTCCGGCGGAAAGTTCTGGTTGTTCTTTCACATCTGGACTTTGGTCATGTCCCAGAACTTAAGTTTTGCTTGCGCATCCGTTTTATAGATCTGCTTTATTTGTATGTAGAGTATTGGTTCCTTGTCTCTCAGGCAGAGGCCCTCCGATATCGAGGGGCACTCTTAATTATTCGACTCTTACGACAGGCTTGTTAGGGAGGCAGTGAGTCCTGTTAACCCACCCCCCCCCACCCCCCACCCCCCATTCCATGGGTCGCACATGGCGAGCCGTTTGAGTATAATAATAGATCCATGAATTGACTGACTGCCCGGCATCTCAACATTCCTGGAGCCAGAATTTGAAATGGCCGCTGTGGGTCGGAAGAGATGCTGACCCTCCAACAAGCATATCGTAAACGGTGACTAGTTAGGTGTGTTTTATTCGAAGTCGGAGTGCATCTGTCTGAAAGGCGGGGAACCAACAGACTGCATACGAAAAAGGCAGACCTGTAAAACGGGTGTGAACGCAAGGTTCTGTGACACGATCAAGGTCCAGAAATCGAGGAACATCCTGAACTTTCCACTGGAGTCTACTTTTGGTGAAAGGCAATAAGAAAAGAAGTCTCTGTTTTAACAAATGTCCTCCATAATGGCCACCATTTTGTTATATATTGACCTGTGTAAGCATTTAACATGATAAAACCGCTCTTGATCTCAGGCACCACTTTTATTCCATGAAATGGACCAATATCATCCCCACCACCCAACACGGGTTACGCCTTATTGGCGTACCTCTCCCTCCCTCTTTAGACACTCAGTGTACGCTGTTGTGTCTGTGGGCGTCTACTCCGTCTATTTCCTAGTTATAGTGAACCAGTTTTTTTGCTCCCCGTCCGTGCGTTGGTGATAAATAGGCCAGTACCTTTCCTTGACATCCTCTTGAGGGAAGTTTTTCGCCAGGGACACAGATGATTATTATTTATTGTGTATATTAGTCCCATGTAGTCACTTAGTTAGAGCATATTTGTGTATGTATACTGTATTGTTCTTTATGTGCTGATGAAGGTTAATCGCCGCAACGTCCTTTGTTTGTTTATTGTGATCGATTTTGTAAAGCTAACATAAACTATTTGTTTTTTCTTACCAACTTTTTTCTCTTCCCTATAATTTTCTAACCCTTTCAAAACTTGATCTCCCTTGTGGTGTTTCTTTCTCAACACCACTTCCCAAGCATGGAAGCCATTATGCCCCATGAGGCATTTTCAACTTAAATTAGCGGAATCAACTTTCCGAAGCTGCGAGCAAAAAACTTGGCACAGGGCGAGAAATGGACAAGATAAAGGGCATTTCCATCAGCAATAACATTTAAATAAACGAATGTGTGACGTCACTGTGGTTATTTATGGGCGGGACGAGCGAGGTGACCCTTGCAGATCATTGGCTAGTGCTCAAAGGCTCGATCCTGCTCGTGACATTCGCAGCATCTTCGGGAGACAAACGAAGATAAATGGCGAATCTGTGGAATAAACAGATTCTGAACTTGTGAAACAGATCGCTTCGGGTTTTTCTTGAATCGCATTTGTAATAGATCGCAGGATGATTTATATTTCTAGCCGGCAAATAGAGAACATAAAAGTCAGTATTTAAGAATTAACAGTTAACACCGCTTCTGACGCAAAGAAAGATACCTCTGTCAACCGAAACAAATCTCATAAGAACTGTATTTTGGCCCACATTGTGCTACCAGTGCCAAACATGGACCTTTACTACAACTGATGAGCGGAAGATCGTAACAACAGAGATGAGATGTCTTAGGAGAGCTGCCGGTGTGACAAGAAGAGATGAAATCAGAAATTACGAAATTAGTAGAAGACTAGGACTGAAACCAGTCATACAGTTTATTAAAGAAGAAAAAAATGAAATGGTTTGGCCACCTGACGAGAATGCCGTGGTGCAGCTGCCACAGAGAGCCACGCTGAAGAAATAAAATGAAAATAGAGCAAGGGGAAGACCACGCAAAAATGGACCGACATCATGAGGAGCAACCTAACAGAAATGAACACTAACTTATACGATGCAGTAGAAAAAGCGCACAAAAAAAAACCTTACATCTCCCCACAACACCTGGCTGAGGTAAATGGTGGAAGAGAAGAAGAAGAAGCAGAAGTAGAAAAAGTTTTCAAGAATACAGAGAAATTGACACATGGATCAGGTGAATGGGAAAAGACAACGGGGAAAATAAATAAACCCAAGCCTTGGTGTAGCGACTAGAAGCTCGCCTGTAAATCTGCAGATCAAGGGTTCAAATCCCAACAGAGCCGGGCTCTAAAAAAAATGACATTGGCTCCCAGGTCGACCCAGCCTAAAATGGGTTCCCTATAAAGACGTGGGAAGCAAAGGCGGTCGGCATGATGTGGACCACATCACACACCGACTGCTGATTGGTCTATCAAAGAAAGGTCCAGTCAGGCGTTGTATAGAGCCGTTGACTGTAGAGGGATATTGAATTGGAAGGAATCTGTTGACTTGTTTAAACATGACTGTTGTACACTTAATTTGTACATTCTTTTGTATACTTTATATTCAACCAAGTATTTAGGCCTAGGGTGCCTATTCTAGTATTCCGCTGGATATCTCCTTGATGGATGTGCTACAGTGAAGTCCTGCATTCTATAACTGGCACACTTGGCACCGACACAGCATCATGTAATACAGTCGCTACCTTTACAAGCCAACAATAACGCTTGTGACAGGCCACATAAACTTTAATGGCATTAAAGTTACACGTCACAAGATGATGATGATTATTCAATAAAACATGTACGATAATAAATCTCCATTATCTATTCTGATGATATAAAAGATTACAGCAGCTTTTCTCAATGGGCTCCTGCCATTAAAATAAGTAAATAGACATTGAACTGTCTCCCGCAAACAACGGTAAATCAAAACCTCACAAAGAGAAAACGTTTCTATAATATCCTCATACAGAGAGCCAACACAGTTTCCGCTAACCCTGTGGAAACACGTCCGACTTGGACAATGGAAATATCTCAACTGCTGAATCCTTTGTGTTCTGCAGGAGCCTTTGTGTTAATCGCCCAGCATTCAATTAGCTGGTATCCCAGGTAACAGACCCGACCGGTGGCCGCTGTGTGAACCTTTCACCTGCGCTATGACCACTAGAAGAAACTAGAAGAAACTTTAACTCTTGGACTATAAGATTACAACAGCTTATCCCCCCCTCTCACAAACTGAAAATCTATGTTTTCAGTTGCATAATTTTAACTCTGTTGTAGTCATCTAGACAACTTATATTCGAATATACCTAGTGAAATCCACATGTAGTTAAGTGAGAATGCATGTAAACGAAATGATGATAACTTTTCTTATAATAAGAATGCATGTAAATAAAATGATGATAACTTTTAGTTATAAGACATGAAATAACAACAAGAAATACAATATAATATCATAACTGGTTCACTAATAACTCATAAGCTAAATCCACATATCATAATTACTGTCAATCCCAATAAATGGAATCATCTGTCCAAAACACTTGAGAAATTAACTAACTAAACACTTCTCATAGGTATGTCCTTGAAATATACATATCTGGATAAAGTATGTTGATACCAATATATAAGCATCCATTGCAGTGTAGTGAGGTATAAAAATTCCAATGTGAAAAGGAACTGATTGTCTCATGATGTACAAGGAAATCTGGACAAATAGTCAGCAAGTACGTTCTCCTTACCACTCCGGTAGATGATGGTATAGTTAAAAGTCTGAAGAAACAATGTCCAACGAAGAATACGGGCATTTGTTACAGACCCTGTGTTCAAAACAGCAAGTGACTTGTGGTCTGTAATTACATAAAACGTTCTCCCTATTAGGTACCTGGAGAATTTAGCGATGGACCAGTAAATTCCCAGTGCTTCTCTCTCTCCGACACTATAGCGTGTTTCAGTGTCGGACAATTTGCGACTTGCATAGAGGCAAGGATGTAAAGTCCCATCGTACATTTGGGAAATTACTGCTCCCAGTGCGACATTTGAAGCATCTGAGGAAACATAAAAATCAAGTGATAGATTAGGCAATCTCAGAAATGGTTTATTGTTAAATGTTCTTTGTATCTGGCTGAGTGCTTGTGCGCAGGATTCATCCCAAAACACCTCTCGAGGCATCGTCTTTCTTGTCAACTCAGACAACACAGATGTTATAGAGGAATAATGGGGAATAAATTTAGCGTAGAAGTTCTTAGACCCAAAAATGATAGCTCATGAAATGCTATCTGGACTTAAATAGGTGCCTATCTCTGTCTAAGTGTTTCTGCTGTGCTCGTGTAACAGCATTGGCCACTGTGTCATTGTCATCGTTCCACTTCTTAATATCTTCTGTTGTGCAAGCTCGCACCCCTGGAACTGTACCAAGAATGATATCTGGTGAACACCGGTTTACGACACATACCTCTGCAACTCCGGTAAAATGGGGACATCTAATTTTCACAATTGCAAGTGGATATTTTTCAAGATTTCCACCGAATGTGCGGCATTTGGCATACCTTCCTGTATATGCAGATGAAGGAACTAAGTATTTTGCCACGCCGATAACATTCGCACCCGTGTCCCTCAAAACTGTAGATCTAACCTTGCCAATGTACCCAAAATGGAGAGGTAATCCACATTCTGTAGGCATGGCGGACAAAGCAGGATACACGATGTCAGGTCGAACTCTGACTTGTACTGTATCGCTGTGGCTGGCATGTGTTATGTCCTCTACCTGAACTGCATTGCCCTGTCTTGGTGTAACTCTAGGACAGAATCTTTTCAGGTGATTCCCCCCACACACAAAGCATTTGAGGTTGCTATCGTAGTGCCTCCTCCTGTCTTGTGTCGGAGATTCATAATCATTCCGTCTATAACTTTTGTTTTGACACTGGTCTGATCGGTGACGCCAGGAAGAACAGTACTGACAACCTCTAGGCCGGCTAAAGTACCTATGTGACTGTTCTGTCTTCTGAAAGGCTCTATCTGGTCGTCTGGAACGATCATAGCTGTGGCTTCTAAAGTGACCTGCTCTGCCAAAAGTGTGAGGTTTCTGAGCAACATTATTTTGCGAATAATGTGAGCGGTTCACGCGCATGCTAGATGCGGCAGGAATAGGTTCTGTATAACTTTCCTTTTGCAATGACTTGCCAGGATGAGCACTCATATATTGCTCACCCAGTTTCACCATTTCCTCAATAGATGGTGGTTTTCTTTCTTGAAAGAAAGCAAACAATCCTGTGCTACAACAGGACAGAATCTTATCCCTAATCATCAGGTCTGCTAGACGATCATAAGAATTACCGACCTGCGCCAGAGTTGTCCACCTAGAAAACAAGGTCTTAACATTGGCAACAAAATCACCAAAACTTTTTTTCAGAGGAAGGCATTGTGTTTTTGAATTTTTGACGGTAGTTTTCCTCTGTCAAATTTTGGGAAGCCAATAATTTCTGACGCACTGTCTGGAATGATGCACGGTCTTCCAATGGTAAGTTAGTGAACGTGTTTAAGACTGTACCGGTTAGTAGATCTCTAAGACGAGCTACCCACTGTGTCTCAGGAATCTGGGCTGACGACATCGTTTCTTGGAATCTGTCCAAAAAAGAGTGTAAACAATCATTTGTTGTTAAAAAGGGCAACTTCGGCCTGTATGACCCATTATTCCTGTCTCGGTTGGAGAGCTGATCCATCTCCACACTTTTCTTACTCTCGGCCTCCTTAATAGCAATCATTTTATCTCTCTCTACTCTAGCAATTTCTATCTCATTGTCGAATCTAAGTTGTTGCTGCTTGTGAGACAATTCTAATTCTCGATCTTTAAATTGCTGCTGCTTATCATTTTCCTGCATCTGCTGCAACATCTGCTCTCTTTTAAATGCTATTTCCTGTTCCTTAAGTACCCGTTCTGCCTCTAACTTTTCCTTTTCTAACCTTATTTGTAGTTCAGCCTTTTCTCTTTCTACACAAATTAGCATTTCTGACTCTTCTTTTAGTTTTAGTCTTTCTGCCTCTGCTTTTTCTTTTTCTGCCTCTGCTTTTTCTTTTTCTGCATTAAGAAGTTGTATCTTCAACTCAGAGTCAATTTTCTTCTGCTGTCTTTCTAACGCTCTTTCTTCTCTCTCTGTAATTTCTTTTAATCTGGCTTCGGCAAATTTTACCAACTCTGGCCCCTCTAAACTCATAGATCGGCCTAGCTCAACAAAATCCGCAAAGGAAGCCATTATAACTCGATATATTATGCAATACAGAAAATATAAAATAATAATAAATGGGGAAAAAAAAAAATGAGACAAACAATGGTTGACAAACAAGACGCTACACTTCGTTCACTGCAACGAATGTACAAAACGACAACGTTGAGAGAATCGAATAGTAAAAATAAAGTTGACACCACAAGCCTGTTATAAAAAAGAAATCATGAAAAGTAAACAGAAGAGCACACCAATGACGTGACGACGGAAACACACTTAACGCATACAATTTTAGCGACTAATTGTCAGAAAGGCCACGAATATTTGCATATCCTCTATATCAGAGCCGCCAATTTGACAAGAAAAGCTGAAGAAAAGAACTAATATGTCATCCCAAACTCAATGAGCTGATATATTAAAGTTACAAATAACAGAAAACATGGATGATAATCATTCACTCTAACACCTCGGATATGTTATGAGACGAAACGAGCACACAAAACAACTCCCATCCGTCAACAAAAAACATTACCCGATTTAAATCCACAGATGCGATCCTTAGGCGTCGTACTGCTATCCTTAGGCTTCGTACTGCGATCCTCAGGCGTCGTACTGCGATCCTCAGGCGTCGTACTGCGATCCTCAGGCGTCGTACTGCGATCCTTAGGCGACGTACTGCGATCCTTAGGCGACGTACTGCGATCCTTAGGCGACGTACTGTGAACAGGGACCTAGTAGTAATGATGCGAAACTCAAGCATCCACTGCTGAACTCCGTTGAAGAATGTCAATTACGGTAGAACAAACGCGTAATTCTATAGAGTAAAAAAAACACTGCTAATGTCACCAGCACTTTATACAGCTGTAAATGGCAATCAATTAAGGCCTACTGTTAGTTCACGTATGTCCGATAAGTTCGTAAAGCTGCTAGAAACACCCGTTAGCACTGCATACACTTAAAAAACATAGTTTATAACTCCTTTCAGGATCCGTTAATTTATAACTTTATGTAGAACAGTTTTATGTATTCGTTCAAACGATCATCAGTCTGTAGCACGAACACAGGATTAATCAACACTGTTTATAAATCCATCAAAGGACCGGCTTGGCCATCCACTGTTGTACACTTAATTTGTACATTCTTTTGTATACTTTATATTCAACCAAGTATTTAGGCCTAGGGTGCCTATTCTAGTATTCCGCTGGATATCTCCTTGATGGATGTGCTACAGTGAAGTCCTGCATTCTATAACTGGCACACTTGGCACCGACACAGCATCATGTAATACAGTCGCTACCTTTACAAGCCAACAATAACGCTTGTGACAGGCCACATAAACTTTAATGGCATTAAAGTTACACGTCACAAGATGATGATGATTATTCAATAAAACATGTACGATAATAAATCTCCATTATCTATTCTGATGATATAAAAGATTACAGCAGCTTTTCTCAATGGGCTCCTGCCATTAAAATAAGTAAATAGACATTGAACTGTCTCCCGCAAACAACGGTAAATCAAAACCTCACAAAGAGAAAACGTTTCTATAATATCCTCATACAGAGAGCCAACACAGTTTCCGCTAACCCCGCGGAAACACGTCCGACTTGGACAATGGAAATATCTCAACTGCCGAATCCTTTGTGTTCTGCAGGAGCCTTTGTGTTAATCGCCCAGCATTCAATTAGCTGGTATCCCAGGTAACAGACCCGACCGGTGGCCGCTGTGTGAACCTTTCACCTGCGCTATGACCACTAGAAGAAACTAGAAGAAACTTTAACTCTTGGACTATAAGATTACAACAATGACAATATTCTCTCTCCCATTCTGTCTGTCAGTCTGGTTTTGCAGGCATCACCACTATCCCAATCTGTGCTCTTCATTCGGTCAACTTTCTGCCTTCCATCTGAGATCTAAGGTGGAACAAAAGAGAGACAGTCTGAGATGAACAATGACATGAAGTGCATAATGTAAACTGTAAATGAGCAAGTTGTGTTTTGACACCAGAAACAAACAATAATACTAACTAATGGTACCAAATCCAAGATGTTTTCACATTCGGTCATTGGTAGAAGGAGGATAGCGGTCACAGAGCTGATCATGACTGCTTTGTGTGGACGTATATTGAAAAGATCGGAGAAAAGAGGAGTAAGAAGAAGATGAAGAAGAGACACGAATAGAGGGGAGTGGAAAGAAAGAGAAGGGAGCGGGGCGAGGAAAGAATACACGAGTAGAAAAGAAAGAGAAGAGAAAGGTAGAAGAAATGTATCTGAAAGCGATCCACAGAAAATCATTCACCGTTTTATTGTTACTGGTGTGTGCCCCCAAGGTTACATGTGTGATGCCAGACGGTGGTACAACAAAAGAATATCCAGTGAGAAATATCTCCAGTGTTGACAAAGAACAGGCAGATTACTAAAACTGTCCCCCACAGCTTTTCTCTCTCTCTCTCTCTCTCTCTCTCTCTCTCTCTCTCTCTCCCTCCCTCACTCTCTCTCCCTCCCTCTCTCTCTCTGTCTCTCTCTCTCCCTCTCTTTCTCTCTCTATGTGGCTCTCTCTCACCCCTCTCTCTCTGTCTGTCTCTCCCTCCCTCTCTCTCTCTCTCTCTCTCTCTCTCTCTCTCTCTCTCTCTCTCTCTCTCTCTCTGTGTCTCTCTCCTACTCCCCATTTCCCACAGTGTCCCTATGGTCTTGACTGTCAGCCACGAAGATGGCAAACTTCTCAGACCTAAAGTGATGATCACATCTTGAGACCCACCGACACTGGACTACAGGTTACAACATATTGTATTTCCTGTCCTCCCATACAGTATTCCAGAAAGCAATGGCAAACTACTGGACGTAAATTTGCCTAGAAAAACCACACAACAGCCAGGGGCTGTTGGGGCTGGTTCTGGAACGTCCTGTAAAGAATACGCAACTAACCTAACCATACAGTATTGGACATTCTTATTTAGCTGTCTGCTACTGTGCTCACCTGCTTGAATGAATTCCAAACTAATTCCATCTAAACCAGATACTGTGTTTAGTGTTCTTCTGTATAACGTCTGTTACTTCTGATGTAGGGAAATTCTCTTCTTCTTGAACACCATTTCTTCTGTATAACGTCTGTTACTTCTGATGTAGGGAAATTCTCTTCTTCTTGAACACCATTTCTTCTGAATAACGTCTGTTACTTCTGATGTAGGGACATTCTCTTCTTCTTGAACACCATTTCTTCTGTATAACGTCTGTTACTTCTGATGTAGGGAAATTCTCTTCTTCTTGAACACCATTTCTTCTGTATAACGTCTGTTACTTCTGATGTAGGGACATTCTCTTCTTCTTGAACACCATTTCTTCTGTATAACGTCTGTTACTTCTGATGTAGGGAAATTCTCTTCTTCTTGAACACCATTTCTTCTGTATAACGTCTGTTACTTCTGATGTAGGGACATTCTCTTCTTCTTGAACACCATTTCTTCTGTATAACGTCTGTTACTTCTGATGTAGGGAAATTCTCTTCTTCTTGAACACCATTTCTTCTGTATAACGTCTGTTACTTCTGATGTAGGGACATTCTCTTCTTCTTGAACACCATTTATTCTGTATAACGTCTGTTACTTCTGATGTAGGGAAATTCTCTTCTTCTTGAACACCATTTCTTCTGTATAACGTCTGTTACTTCTGATGTAGGGACATTCTCTTCTTCTTGAACACCATTTCTTCTGTATAACGTCTGTTACTTCTGATGTAGGGACATTCTCTTCTTCTTGAACACCATTTCTTCTGTATAACGTCTGTTACTTCTGATGTAGGGAAATTCTCTTCTTCTTGAACACCATTTCTTCTGTATAACGTCTGTTACTTCTGATGTAGGGACATTCTCTTCTTCTTGAACACCATTTCTTCTGTATAACGTCTGTTACTTCTGATGTAGGGACATTCTCTTCTTCTTGAACACCATTTCTTCTGTATAACGTCTGTTACTTCTGATGTAGGGACATTCTCTTCTTCTTGAACACCATTTCATCTGTATAACGTCTTTTACTTCTGATGTAGGGAAATTCTCTTCTTCTTGAAAACGCCTTCTTCTGCTCCTCTTATTTTTCTTGTTTATCTCCTTTTTGTTTTTGGTGTAAATGTTTCGGCAAGCGGTTAGTCGTTCTTCAGAAAAAGACCGAACCGTGTGGCATAAAAACCTGGTGCAACCAAGTCGATCGTCTCGTTTTTAACTGTTATATTTGAAACTTCACTTTCTAGTCCCCTTCTCCGTTTTTAATCGGCCTTTATTTCTCTGCCCCTATGGGTTCAAGTGTAAAGCCCTTCTAGTTATTTTGTTCTCATGTCTCAGCATGTGCTCTATCCAACGCCAGCGTCTTTTTGGAATTAGTTCACCTCTCTCTCTCAAAAGTCAGCATTGTTGATTCTCTCATACCGTTTCTTTCCATTTTTTCTGCGCAGGCACCAGTTAATAAATGGTTGTAGTTTATGATAATTGTTTTGGTTGTTCTCCATGTTTTCGCTCCGTACAACAATATAGATTTGACATAAAAAAAAAAAAAAACCCACACACAACAAATAGCGAGTTTAGTAATAGTTTACATTTTCTTGGACTTGTACACTGCACTTAGACACATTGAAGTTGTCTACCAGGATAATACTCGGCCCATCTTGCTAGACTCTGGTTTCGATGAATTGCACGACTGCCTTTCTGGTTGTTTATTTATAACTGTGGTAGAATTGTAGCGTTTATATTTTGTTCTCGAATTTTTAATCCGTTTATAAAATTCTCCAAGAGAACCTCTGCTAAATGTGGCTATCTGCCCTTTTATGTTTTTCATGTTTCATCTTTTGAAGCGTTAATCAATCTGTTTACGTCTCTTTCTCTTATACTGTATTTAATGTAACATTGTTCCTTTCAGAATTTGCATAAGATATTGTAGCTATATCCGGTTTTCTCATAGTGTGCCCTATCCAACTCCATCGTCTTTTCCTCATATATTGAGGCCGTCGACAACGACTGGTCGAGACGTTCGGTTGTATTTATGCGCTTGTTTTCCTTTCCCTATTTTGACCGTTCTTGTCACAGTTCGTTCTTCTTTACTTATTTCCAGAAAGCACAGAATTAGGCCTGCCTGCGTGCCCGATTCCTAATCCTTTGAAAATCAAGCCGGGTTCATTTGTTCCCTAGGCCGTGGTATGTTTGACTGACGGCTTTCAACTGCCGGTTGTAGCCGGAATGTTTGCCACCCAGTCATCTGATGGGCTGCAGTCTGAACGTCAGTCGAAGTCAGGGCTGCCGAACTAAACTTACTCAGGGCTGCCCAACTAAACTTACCCAGGGCTGCCCAACTAAACTTACTCAGGGCTGCCCAACCAAACTTACTCAGGGCTGCCCAGCTAAACTTACTCAGGGCCTGCAGCATGAAAATGAGCATCGTCATAAACCACAGCAGAGAAAGATAAGTGATATTTGCAATGATCCGCGTGTCACTTGCTTGGCCTCTGCGGGCTGGATTTGGGCCGCGGGCCACCAGTTAGAAAGCCCTGGTGTAAATACAGATTGGAGATCTCCAATATGACGAATTTGTATGTGGTGAACAACAATTTGTTTATCACTGACTACTATTTTCTTGCTTCTTTGGATTAGAGGAATTTCTGATAAGAAGAATCATTTCTTGAGTCTCTGGTGAGTTCTGCTTATGAGGTCTGTGGTGTGCTGTTTCTAGTGTACTCTCCTGCCGTCAACAGGGGTTTATAACTCCTCACAAATAGACTTCTGCATTCACCCCAAGACGTAAATGCATTGTGACCGTTGACAATCTGGCTGCGATATTTGCGCATTTCGGTAGAGACACCAGACTGCTGTAGGCATTTATTGCTCGGGTAAGCCGTCCTTCATAGACTGTTAATGTAGTTGTACCATATGTTGTTCATTTAACTGTAAAGCTGCTGTTGTTTATTCAATACTATTTCACTCTTCCGCTTTGTCTATAACCAGATCATTTTGCGCGTGTTTAAATGATTGTACATATACCACTAGGTGGGCTCTGTATCTGTTTCACACTTCTGACATAACCGTGTTTCAGATCATGATTTTGGTTACAGATCGCTTTGCGATGATTTGGGCATTGTTAGGAGCGTTGTGCTGTTTAAAGCACTGGTAAACTACTGAAATATAATTGAGTGACGTTCAACCCCTACAACGAGCGATAAACACCTGGTTACACAAAGTGCGAACATCCGGACGATGATCACCCGGAGAGAGGTCAAAGAAACCCCGTTTAACCGTTAGGTTATATTAGTGCCCCTGACTACAGCCGGGGTATGGCTTTAAGATAATGAAAAATCGTGGCCCATATTGGAACGAAAGATGCTTGCTTGTTGTACCCCACTAGGACCTCACACAAGCCATTAACTCCCGGTGGCACAAGATGCCACAATACAGATAAGGATCGCCCCTCGAGAGGTCCCAGAAATCCCTTTTAGCCGTTATAGCCACAATTGTGACCCAGCTATATTCAGGACCCTCGGCAAGAGCCAGTATGGGGCTTCAAATAATGAAAAGTTGAATCCCACATGGGGATAATCTTTAGCAAATTGCCGAACTGTTGAATTCACTAAAGCTAATCAACCCTGGTATGCGAAGCTCTTAAGAAGACGGTCAACATTTGTGTCTACCGTTATCGGTAGTAGTTAATCATTTTGCATTCTCACCATCGTCGTGTTAATTTTTCTTGCGTGTTTAATATTGCTTTTTTGACACGTATTTGATCAATGTCTGTTTCATGTCTTATTTTGCTACTTGTTAAATAGGTTTTATCTCCCTTTGCCGGGTAAATGTCTATTATTTCCCCCTGGTGAGGTTCACATTGCAGCTGATAACAATTGAGACCTACTGACATGAAACAGGTAAAAGGTCATGGAGCTTTGCATATATGCATTAAACAGACGGGCAGTACTGTTATGTATGGGGTCTGTCACTCTCTGTTGATGGCCAACAACTAGGCCAGGCCACACAAGATGTCGCCTGAAGGTCAGAAGCCGGTGTGTACATATGTAGGTGTAGGGCTGCTCTTGGTAACTGTTAACATACAGTCAGGTTGGGGCATCAAGGTAAAAGTAGAAATGTGGACGAATGGATAGATGGATGGTCATGCAGCCGGTAGGAGCTTAAACAAGACACGCACTTAGAAGGTAGATAAATAGGCAAATAGATAGTCGTAGTCTAAATAAGCAGCAGCAGTAATTAGTAGTAGTAGTAGTAGTAGTAGTTGTAGTTGTAGTAGTAGTAGTAGTAGTAGTAGTAGTAGTAGTAGTAGTAGTAGTAGTAGTAGTAGTAGTAGTAGTAGTAGTAGTAGTAGTAGTAGTAGTAGTAGTATAGTCGTGGTAGTAGGATAGTCGTGGTAGTAGGAGTAGTAGCAGTAGTAGTATTAGTAGTAGCAGCAGCATCAGCAGCAGCAATAGTAGTAGTAAAGAAGAAGAAGAAAGAAGAAGCAGCAGCAGTAGTATAGAAGAAGAAGCAGAAGAAGAAACGGTTATAGCAGTAGCAACAGTAGCCGTTATGGTAAAACTTCATGCTACAGCAGCTACATTCTCCTTCATTTCTCTGCAGTGTTGGCAAATTTACACATCGGCCTACTTTCTTGTTCTCTAAACGCTTCCCACGGAAACAGATCAGCAGATGTATTGTATCCAGTTATTACTTCCCGCTCTGCTCTCTCTGCCCTCTCTGCCCTGTCTGCCAGGGACGCAACACCTCAACTCCCCGCAGAACCCAGTTGTATCCTACACGTGCCATTGCCGATGCGTTCCTTTTGGAAATCACTGCCATTTTTATAGCACCTGTTACATTCTGAGCCGTCTTTAGAGGATTCTCTTCCGCACATTATGCAGCCGGGTTCTCTCCCCAATTCCAGATTTCCGCAGACATTTGTAGTCCCCCCCCCCCCCCCCCCCCACAGAAGCCACACAGGCGATGAGGGTAGGGAGGGAAAATGTTGTGGGGAGGGGGGGGGGAGTAGCGGGGATATGAGAGGAAAATGGCACGAGGGAGAAGGAAACACACACGCACCCACACACCACGCCCTTCTGGAGCAATTTTTGAATAACTAAAGATGGACGTGCCACACACTCCCACGCCTATTAATTATTGCTTGCTTATGTCAGTGTGTGTGTGTTGTGTGTGTGTGTTGTGTGTGTGTGTGTGGCTGCTACCAGTTACTACCTTTAATATACCACGTTTGTGGTGTAGGCAGGCGGCTCTTTGAGCCTGAGGATTTACAACCGCGTGGCTAGTCCAGTCGACACGGACTGTGCAGCTGAGAACTTTATTTTTGCAGAAAAAAAATGCCTGGTCTTACCGAGAATTCAAACCCGTGTCTACCGCGTGAGAGCCCAGCGTTCTAAACGTTCGGCCTGTGTGTGGCTGCTAAAACCAGAACAACAAAACAGATAAATTATTTGAGAATCTAATGTCTCTTGTCCCTTACTGGCGCCTAGGCCCTAATCGTATCGTGTCGTCGTGTCCTTTTCTGTTGCCTGCAGATCCTCATCTCAGTCGGGCTCCCTGTCTGTAATTCCCTTGTCCATCCTTCCTTTTATTTCTTTAGTTCTGCATGTTTCCGTGTAAGAACATTCTAGTTATAAAGCGCGCCCCCCCCCCCCCATGTATGCTCTATCACGCGCCATCACCCCCTCCCCACCCATCTCTTGTTTCCCAGCAAGTCATCTTTTAATTCACTGGCATTTGTTAAGCGCCCCCGGCCCCTTCCCGCCTCCTGGCCCTCGCTCATTGCTCAGCATGAGTAATTTGTCAGACCATTGAATTCCCTAATAACGCGGACAGCATTTAATCATAAAACTTGTTAGTAATTATTGGAGTTATTCTCCCTGTTTCTGCACCATTTCTATCGCTCAGAAGTTTTATACTTTTCCTAATGTGCGTGTGTGTGACCACGCTATACACCAGAGGAGTTAAACAGGGTAATACCCGTAACATTTTTTACACACAACTAAATGCGGACCCAAAAGTAATACCTTCTTGTCTGGCAGTGTCTCCGATATTAGTATATATAAAAATATGTAAAACTTCCATATTTTCCGCCTTTTGCACATTTCTCGGTTTCACGCTGACCTTGATTTTTTATTTTATTTAGAAGCTCTGTTTTGTCCGTTGAGTTTTCGAGACACCATTTGTGTTGTATTTAGAACTCAAAGGCTGGTGGAAACGTTCGGTTGCACTTGTGGGCGTCTTTTCCCACACCCTCCCTCGAGCGTTGTAGTCACATTTTACGTTGTATTAAGCACTTCTTCTCCTTTGTTAATGACATAATCTCGCCCGCAAAGAAGGCACACGCACAGACTTAGCGGTATGTGAAGCTTTATTTCAGCATCTCTCTCTCTCTCTCTCTCTCTCTCTCTCTCTCTCTCTCTCTCTCTCTCTCTCTCTCTCTCTCTCTCTCTCTCTGTTTTTTTTTCCTGTTTTTCTTAACCTGGTGTTTAAACGAGTTTCTAGCGTGTGCTAAAAGCAGTAATTCGAGTTCAGTATACGAGACACAAACGAGGGGCAATACCCCAGACCCTAGTGAAACCCGGATACAATTATCGTTTTATATTCGTCTACCGATTCACCGCAAGCTTTCTTCTTGCAAGTTTCATTTCTTGTACCGCATGCAGGTGTTGGCGTCGTGCTCGCAGTTTCTTTCTAATCCCTGCGCGGATGGCATTAGAGAAATTAAGAGTCGTTACCCGAGTTTGGGCTGCTGTAATGATTCCCCTGTACGGCCGGTGCCTACCTGCCACAGGATGCCTGATCCCAAGGGATCCCTTTTTGGTGTATCTGGAATACTTTCTGAGACCTTGCTCGAGGAAACAGGCAACGGCATTTTAAAATGGATTTTGTGTTGAACAGATTTGCAGAGCTGACATGTTGCCTTCCGGCTTGAAGTGAGAGAGTTCCCTCTTGTGAATTATTGAGTCGGTGGGATCACGAATTCTTTCTCGGTTGGGGGAGGGAAGAGAGGGGGGGGGGGGGGGGTACATCGTGGGATTTGTCGAGGTAGGCCTTGGCATAAAACAGGGCTGTAATCAAGGTAAACTAAGTCTATTATTATGTGGAGATAGATCTAACGGCGAGTGACACCGAATTAAACCTAGCAAAATGTTATCAGAAGTTAGACCTGAGTTTTGTGTCAATGTAGACCTAACTGAGTGTTGTGTCAATGTAGACCTAACTGAGTGTTATGTCGAAGTAGACCTAGTTGAATGTTATCAGGAGGTAGACCTAATTGAGTTATGTCGAAGTAGACCTAGCTGAATGTTATCAGGAGGTAGACCTAATTGAGTTATGTCGAAGTAGACCTAGCTGAATGTTATCAGGAGGTAGACCTAATTAAGTTATGTCGAAGTAGACCTAGCTGAATGTTATCAGGAGGTAGACCTAATTGAGTTATGTCGAAGTAGACCTAGCTGAATGTTATCAGGAGGTAGACCTAACTGAGTGTTATGTCGAAGTAGACCTAGCTGAATGTTATCAGGAGGTAGACCTGAGTTATGTCGAAGTAGACCTAGCTGAATGTTATTAGGAGGTAGACCTAATTGAGTGTTATGATAAAGTATACCAAACCGAATCTTATGTCGAGGTAGACATAGGTGGAAGGGATGCGCAAAGACTGCTTAGGTGTGACTGAAGTTTGCAGTCGTAAATAAAGTGGTTTATCAAAATAAATTAATGAGGTAATTTGTCGAGAAATACGTAACTGTGTTTGTCCAGGAAAACCTGGTCCTAGTAATCAGGTAACCGCAAATCCAGCTTCATAGCCAACGGGTCGGCCTAGAGTTGCTCTGTTCCTCTGCCACAGAAAACCACACAGTGTCCATCACTTTCCCCTGTGAGAAACTGGAAACCGACTGCAGTCTCGGCAAAACTAGTAGCATACGTTCGTGTTAAATGCATGTGACAGCCGCCAGAAGTGCCAGCACCAACAAACCTGGCTGTGGGAGTTCCATCGGCGTAACCCACTCTATCTGGAGGCACCAACGGGCAGTAGCAAAACATAGAATTGCTTTGCATTAGGTGATTGGAGGCCTTTGCTCAAATTATGATAAATGGCAGACATCATAGTTAACCTAAAGTAGCGGTATAAGAAATTCTCTAAATTATAAAAATAAGCCACATGTCTTCGTTGCCTCTGATTTTTGTAACTGTGGCCATCTGTTGCTTATATACAGTTTTGTAGTAACACTGTGTGTTTTCTAGCCGTCAGGAGGTGCTGAGAATGTAAAATGCCTTTGCCACATCTGGTAATCGCACAGAAGTATCAGTTACCGGGGAACCTTCTAAGGCCATTGAAACAGCGCTGGAAATAATCACTTTATTTAGAGAAGTGAGGGAAATAGATATATAACTGTTATAGGATGCAGTAGACCAGCGGTTCTCAGCCTGTGGGTCTTTTTGAGTCGAACGACCCTTTCACAGGGGTCGCCTAAAACGATCGGAAAACATATTTACTGAAGTTATGAAGTAGCAACGATAGTAATTGTATGTTAAAGTTACAGTCGAGAGGATCGACTTCACTGCACTGGGTTTGATCACGACCGGCTCCAGCTAGAGCCGGTTGTGGTTTGATCCCATTTGGCTAGGTCTCTCTTCGCAGAACGGCTAGCTGCGTGCCGAGAGCGCCGCGCAGAGCACGAACTCAGTAGCTCCGGCGACTGTCCACATGGATCTCCTTTTGGGGGTCACCACAACACGAGGAACTGTATTAAAGGGTTACGGCTTTAGGAAGGTTGAGAACCATTGCACTAGACGGTGCAGAAATGGGAGGGTATTGACACTGGGCGAAGGGATGTGCAGTTTCGGGAGCTACCATTCACTCCTGGCATATACATAGATGCGCCAGTCTCCTCTGTAGTAGCTCCATTAGCATACAGCAGCCAGCTGTGCCAATCAGTGGTGACTTCCCCGTGTCGGTTCCGGTCCCTCATTGAGCGTGAAAAATACTAGATCCTCTGCCCCCAGCAAGTATATCGTAAAAAGGCGACTAGTTAGGATTTTGCGCAAATCGGTTGTGTTATACCGACAGACGCAGATATTGCTAGCTTAAACCATAGCACAACTTGCCAGACGCTGTTTTAAGGGCGAAGGCAGAAGAAAAAGAAGAGGAAGAAGAAGAATGATAACTAAAGAGATTTCTCGCACGAGGTTGGTGCCCTGGTGTGTTTATGTATGTATGTATGTATGTATGTATGTATGTATGTATGTATGTATGTATGTATGTATGTATGTATGTGTGTGTGTGTGTGTGTGTGTGTGTGTGTGTGTGTGTGTGTGTGTGTGTGTGTGTGCGTGCGTGCGTGCGTGCGCGCGCGCGCGTGCGTGCGTGCGTGCGTGCGTGCGTGTGTGTGTGTGTGTGTGTGTGCGTGCGCGCGCTTGCGTGCTTGTGTGTGTGTTTAAACCACACCAGTTTTAACCAGAATGCGTACAGTCTAGCTGCTGATAGCAATTCATGCATCTCAAAGTTAACAACATATTTAGGGCTCCCTGAAGTTGACCATAATACCAGCGCGATCAGAGATTGATGGCGTTGCAGTGCCGACCAGCATATCCTTACTTTCATTGCTTACAACACTTGCATTTCCTGGCACGAAGACAAACTTAACTTTACGAAAGGTGAACGTCTGCAGAGATTCAACCAAAATTCCAGCACGCAAAACATTAGAGTTTATAAGACAGTTAAAGTAACATTGATGTATTGTGTAGCACTCAAGGCAGTTATTCACAAATAGTTATGTAAGAGCTGAAAGTTGAATCGTTTTTGTTTTCTGATGTCATCTTCAGTAACTTACATTGCACGCACAAATTACCCGTATTATATTTTACACATAGCCTACACTCAAGGAACTTTTCTTGCATGAAGTGATAGCCTACACTCAAGGAACTTTTCTTGCATGAAGTGAAGCTATCCTGATCTTAGAATAGTAGATACGATGTCTAGCATTCTTCAGTAAAAGCAGCAAACGACGGACTTAGTAAATGTTACTCGCCAGCTGGACATTGAGGATAGCACACCGAAGAATACATTTTCAAGGAAAACTGGCTCGTTCCATGTAAGAATATTTGTATCACGTATGGTTCATTCTATATACACACACCGGGACCCCACCGGCGCTAGGGAGTTCTTCTTGAGTGATATTTGTGAGGAGATGGGCATTAAAACGGACAGATCAGTGTGCAGCAGAGGTGATACATTACCAGTCAGTCACCCCTTCCCCCCCACACACACACAAACCTAAAACTGAAAAGATGCGATTTTAATTGTAATACCTTTACACATTCGTGCCGTTGTGTTTTCGATAATTCCTTAGTAATTACTTATCAAAGGAACGAGATTTTTGCCTAGGCTCCTATTTTCATCTTGACGTTAATATTTTATACACACATAATTTTTAGACTAATCAGATAATCGAAACAGATGTTTTCTTTGTTGTTTTCGTCACTTGTATAATTTTAGTGTAGCAAAGCAAATTTTACAGTACAGACGTGAATTGTCCCAACCATAACATATAAGCTACGCCTTCACAACTTGTGACGAAACTTAGAAACATCCAGCACACTCAATTTATAGCACGTTGTGACAGTTTCAGCGCACCTGTTATGGTTTTATTCAGAATTGACGTAAAACACAACAACTATGACGTTTTTGATAGATCGGTTATATTTGAGCCTTGTGCTGTACAACTAACAGACAATACAGTAAGGATCTTCGTCTATTTATATACCTCGAATAAGCAAAATGCATTCCAGTTACTTGTAATGCGGTCCCCCAAAAAAGGTGACATAACGACGAGAATGAAGTTAATTAATATTAACGTATAATTGCATTAATTTATATTATATTGCACTACATCTGAGATTTAATTTTTTTAAAGCATCGGCACAAATTTGTAAACACACTCTAATAATGATCCTAGCGCTGACATTTCGGGGGCAGTATGTATGTATCGGATCTCCTTCATTGCTCTTTAACCTTTATAATATTATCAGCTGTTTATCGGTTAGCTTCTACGTGCTAGTTTTTAGATGGATCATTGTCGTGGTATCCCCCCGGTATAAACAGCCTGTGCACCGTTTGTCTCCCTTGGTTATCGTATCCTCTGTTGCTGTTTCTCTACTGTGACATAGTCCAGGCTAGCAAAAACGAAAGCTCAGCTTCTGTGGGTCACAGCATTTAGACTAATGATTCAGTAACTGTACACTGAGCCACATTGTTTATACAAGGTCCCACAAATAAGTAATGAGACTAATTCCATAAAAATTAAAATAATCAACAGTTAAAGATATAACCTGTATTTTATTCAAAGTAAGCCCCTCGTACACTGATACAGCAAGTGGCACGATCTAACAAACACTGCAACGACCTCTTTAATTCTTCTGTTGTTATGACCCTTAAAGTCGATGTTACGACCCTTTGAATATCATTAATATCGTTAAAGAAGCGACCTTTCGATGGTAACTTTAATTTTGGGAATAGAAAATAGTCACAGGGAGTCAAATCTGGGAAATAGAGTGGAAGGCTGAGAACACACACTTGTTTTTGGGCCAACAATTCTTGTTTTGATGATGTCTCTTGGGTACTCAACCTGCTGATGTTTGTGGTCATCAGACAACGGGGTACAAACCGGCAAGCAACTCTTTTCTTGCACTAAAATGTTATGAATGGTCTCTCTATTAACACTTGATTCATCTGCCATCATCCTCACAGTAAAACAATGATCTTCTTGTATCCGTTCTCTGACCTTTGCAATGAGTTTATCATTACGAACAGAAGTTTGGCGTCCAGGTCTAGGTGCATTAGTAATCATTTCCACACCCTTTTGAATCGGGAATACCACCTGAGAATGTGTGCACCAGAGATGAAAATTATTCCCATAAACTTTTTGCATGAATTCAACTGGTTCAATGGCGCTTTTTCTGAGTTTTAAAAAGAGTTTAATATCAGCTTTTTGTTATGTCCTGATTACGTAACAATGCACACATGACTAGGTCAACAAAATGGCGGCTTGTTTGTTGTCTGCTTATCGAGAGGCAGTGAAAAGTTGCCAGATCATAGATGAATGTTGCTTCTTTAGATTCCATGCTATGCTTCATAGATGATATTTTTGTTTTGGCCATAAGAAGATCACTCTCATTACTTAATTGTCGGACCTTGCACTGATCATCCCAAACCCCTTGGTCTACAGTGATTCCCAGGCTTTTGTTTCCTTGGGCTACAGTATTTAGACCATTGACTCTCAAACTGTGTTTCTCTGGGTCACAGTGTTAGTCCAGTCATTCCCAAACTGTTTCTGTGGACCTCAACGTTTAGACCAGGGTTCCCAATCCCCTGCAACATTCTTACAGGCACTGTAGACAATTGATCCCAAATTATGTCTGCCTGTACCACATTACTTATGACGGCGATTGCTAAGCTGTTTTCTCTTGGCCTTTGTCATTTCTTTTTGTATAAAACCCACACTGTCCACTACCACACTGCTTTGTCGGAGGCACTCTAACACCTATAAACTCCACGCAGTTATCTGCCACGCCACACCCCTGCATCCAGCCACCTCATTTGATTCTCAGACGGTTACTCTGTGTTACATCTTGTGTATACAGTATACTTTCTTCAGACGTAGTATTTGATTATAGATCGAACAGAGAGAGCTACAACGTTGCTCCATGTAGACTTGGACATTCCAAGGTTATGGATCAAACTTAGAGAGAGCTACAATGTTGCTCCATGTAGACTTGGACATTCCAAGGTTATGGATCGAACTTAGAGAGAGCTACAACGTTGCTCCATGTAGACTTGGACATTCCAAGGTTATGGATCGAACTTAGAGAGAGCTAAAACGTTGCTCCATGTAGACTTGGACATTCCAAGGTTATGGATCAGAGAGATATAAGTATCGTTATCACCATTATCTGTCACATAAGAATCCACGTCCATTCCTCCATTCCATTCTACCCTTGCAATCCCTTCGACATCCTTGCTTCCTCGATGCCTTTATTCCTCATGTTAGCCTCTGTTTGTTGAGTCTCTGCTCGTTTCTTCCTACGTGTCTAATGTGGCGCCTTCTTCTTTGTCTCATAAGTGTTACTTGTGGTTGCCAGACATTTCTCTTGTTTCTCTACCCCTCTTAAATTCATCCTATTCCAGTGTTCAGCATTTTTCTCAGGCATTTGTTTATCACATGCATTTAACGTTTATTAGATATAGTGTGCTACCACATGAGCCTTTTAGGAACAGTAAAAGGATTTGAAGGTTGGCATGTCTGTCGAAATGGAAATATCTGTATCATCATCATCCTCATAAATTATCTTGTCATCATCACATAACAGGTCCTTTACAGAACGCCACTTTCATCATGGCATACTAGAACGCCACTTTCATCATGACACACTAGAAAGCCACTTTCATCATGGCATACTAGAACGCCACTTTCATCATGGCATACTAGAACGCCACTTTCATCATGGCATACTTGAACGCCACTTTCATCATGGCATACTTGAACGCCACTTTCATCATGGCATACTTGAACGCCACTTTCATCATGGCACATTAGAACGCCACTTTCATCATGGCATACTAGAAAGCCACTTTCATCATGGCACACTAGAAAGCCACTTTCATCATGGCACACTAGAACGCCACTTTCATCATGGCACATTAGAATGCCACTTTCATCATGGCATACTAGAAAGCCACTTTCATCATGGCACACTAGAAAGCCACTTTCATCATGGCACACTAGAAAGCCACTTGCATCATGGCACACTAGAAAGCCACTTTCATCATGGCACACTAGAAAGCCACTTTCATCATGGCACACTAGAAAGCCAAGCAGACCCCGCCGTCTTCCCCACCTGGTAAACGTTATTGCTTGGCTTAGGGTGTCTCTGATATCCTTGCCCACTATCGTTCTGGTCGATCTCTGCCTCCTCTAGGAGCCATACCCTCCATGGTCGCTGTCTCCAAGGGACTATAGAAACGCAGTGCCAGGGCCTCTGATATCATTGCAACAGCTTCACTCAACACAATTACTAACTCTGATATCATTGCCACAGCTTCACTCAACACAATTACCAAACTATGCCGTTTGTGAAACGTTGTTTTCTAAATTTTTTACAGTTTAAAATACGGGATCGTTTTATATACGGTATCCGTTTACAATATTTACTTCTTAAATTTGAGCTTAAAAATATGGGCCAGCCTATACGAAAGGGGGCGTCTTATACACAAACAGATAGGGTATACTTGCCGTGTGCTTACTACACTGTTGTGTATATGTTACTGTGTTCCCCGGTAAATGACAGATTAGCCTTAATTGGCAGCTGGTCTAGGAGGAAGCTCCAGCATGTGGACAGATTAGCCTTGATTGGCAGCTGGTCTAGGAGGAAGCTCCAGCATGTGGACAGACGGGCCTTGATTGGCAGCTGGTCTAGGAGGAAGCTCCAGCATGTGGACAGACGGACCTTGATTGACAGCTGGTCTAGGAGGAAGCTCCAGCATGTGGACAGACAAGCCTTGATTGGCAGCTGGTCTAGGAGGAAGCTCCAGCATGTGGACAGACGAGCCTTGATTGGCAGCTGGTCTAGGAGGAAGATCCAGCATGTGGACAGACGGGCCTTGATTGGCAGCTGGTCTAGGAGGAAGCTCCAGCATGTGGACAGACGGGCCTTGATTGGCAGCTGGTCTAGGAGGAAGCTCCAGCATGTGGACAGACGGGCCTTGATTGGCAGCTGGTCTAGGAGGAAGCTCCAGCATGTGGACAGACGAGCCTTGATTGGCATCTGGTCTAGGAGGAAGATCCAGCATGTGGACAGACGGGCCTTGATTGACAGCTGGTCTAGGAGAAAGATCCAGCATGTGGACAGACAAGCCTTGATTGGCAGCTGGTCTAGGAGGAAGCTCCAGCATGTGGACAGACGAGCCTTGATTGGCAGCTGGTCTAGGAGGAAGATCCAGCATGTGGACAGACGAGCCTTGATTGGCAGCTGGTCTAGGAGGAAGCTCCAGCATGTGGACAGACGAGTCTTGATTGGCAGCTGGTCTAGGAGGAAGCTCCAGCAAGTGGACAGACGAGCCTTGATTGGCAGCTGGTCTAGGAGGAAGCTCCAGCATGTGGACAGACTGCTCTTCTAATGAATATATGTTACCTTTCCTTTGGAGTTAACAATGTAGACAGATCCTATTATACAGACAACGCATGGTTTTTATGCCCAAGCTTTGTGCCGTGGAGAGGAGAAGCTTCATCTCTGGCCCTTATTCGTGTCACCTTGGGATGTGATTTTCCTGCCTCCGTCCAGCGCTGTAGAACAGTTTTGTCAAGAAAGACAGAAAAATGCTAAGCATATTATATTGTATAAACGTTAACTCATGTTGACAATTTCTGTTTGCTTTCAGAGTCACAGAAAAAACAGTGACATCACGTTCGTAAGTAGATATATGTCCACGTTTATAATCTGGTCAGTTATAGTCTTAGTACATTATCGGTAGTATTATGTGTTCATGCAGGACGTATTGATGGAGTTACGTAAGGGACGAGAGGAGCAGAAACATTGTGAAATTCCAGTAACTGGAAAGACTAGTGGGATAAGACGTAAAGAGACATTAGGCATTAGTAACTCCTTTTTTGTCTTTCCCCCTCCAATCCCTCCTTTCCCATTCTCAAACTTCTGTCTTCGACATTCTGTCTTTCTCTCTTTTCTTCCAGCTTTCCTGGCTCTTTTCCCCTCTCTATTCCCCCTGTAACCCAGCCTCTCCTCCCTCCTCCTAACTCTGCGACCTGTCTACCTACCTGTCCCTCAACACTCCAGCCTTCATCGCTCTTTCACAAAACCCTATCCTGCAAGCACCTCTCTGCACTCCTCTTTCTCCCGCCTGCATTTTTCCCGCCTGCATCTCTTTTTTCCGCCTGCATCTCTTTTCACCGCCTCCATCTCTTTCTCCCGCCTCCATCTCTTTCTCCCTCGCCCCATCTCCCCACATCCTCTAACGCAGCATCCACGCTTCACCAGCCTTTACCCCCACCCTCTCTCTCTCTCTCTCTCTCTCTCTCTCTCTCTCTCTCTCTCTCTCTCTCTCTCTCTCTCTCTCTCTCTCTCTCTCTCTCTCTCTCTCTCTCTCTCTCTCTCTCTCTCTCTCTCTCTCTCTCTCTCTCTCTCTCTCTCTCTCTCTCTCTCTCTCTCTCTCTCTCTCTCTCTCTCCATCCTCCACTATCTGTCCCAGCCTTCTTCTTCCTCCTCCGTATCCTCTCTATGTTTGTGTTGTCTCTGTCTGTATGACTGTTTCTGTGTGTCTGTTTTGTCTCTTCCCCCCACCCCCTTCCCCATCTGCTACTTCCTCTCTCTCCTGCAACTAATCGTACTTCATCTGATCCAGTCATGTCGCGTCCTGTGACATGTGTTTTTAGCAGCCCCAGTGGCTATTGTTTTCTTTTGCCGCTCTTATCATAGCAAATAGACTGGTGCCCTTATCATAGCACATAGACTGCCGCCCTTATCATAGCACATAGACTGGTGCCCTTATCATAGCACATAGACTGGTGCCCTTATCATAGCACATAGACTGGTGCCCTTATCATAGCACATAGTCTGCTACTCTTATCATAGCACATAGACTGCCACCCTTATCATAGCACATAGACTGCCGCCCTTATCATAGCACATAGACTGCCGCCCTTATCATAGCACATAGACTGCCGCATGACAAATCCTAGTGGCTGTATGTTGTTACTCATGACCACCCTTGTAGTATCTATCCCAGCCGCCATCACATCCTCCACAGTTCGGCCATTAGGCTATTGCAGACCCGTGGAATACAAATGTTTTTTGATTAGAAATTACCGGCTCATGTAATGGATACGTTGCAACATGCATGTCTGGAGGGAGATTATGGTGCAAGCGAGCTGGTTGTCTTTGTAATGTTTTGATCTGTCTCTGTGAGACTTGAACTGTTTGTTGTTGTCTACTGCTTGCTCCCCCCTATCCTCCTCCCTCACTGTCCCTGCATCCCTCTACACACCCCCCCCCCCCCCCCCCCCCCAACCAATCTACTCTCCTTTCTTTCTCTCCCTACTTCCAGCTCTCCACTGACTCAAACTCCTAGTAATTCTTTCTGCATCGCCTACCTCCCTACATATCTCCCACCATTACCCTGTTTTTCTCTTTCCCTCGGAGCCTTCCCCTCCCCCTCTCTATGGTCCTGTCTCTAGTTCTGCCATCACAGCTTCCCTAATTTCTCCTTTGATCTATATGCCAGACCTGAACAATTTGTTTTATGTTTGCCCTTTAATTATTCTTTATCCTTTGTCACATTACACCGTTATAAAGCTGTTTTATCTTTTATCTTTTGAATTTCATCATTCTTTTATCTGTATAACATTTTTTTAACATCGTTATTATATATTGAGCTTGTTTCCCAGTGTGGTCAAGCTTATACACGCCCCTAAGTGTCTGTCTTGTAGTCCTACTGTATGTTTATCTGGTGTCCAGGACAAAGAGCCCGTGGAGCCGGCAGCAGGCAGTGGAGGTTGGATCCTTCAGGATTCTGACGATGAGGATCTCATTGAGTCTGGCTCTGGTTCTGGTAGTGGCATGGGAGAACTGCTGCCTGAAGGTTTGTGACTTTGTTTCAATGCTTTTAGTGGTCAGTCTGTCTTCTTTCTCCTCCACTACTAACCTATACGTCTCCTCCTCATTCTTATCCACTGCTAAGTCTGTCTTCTACCTCTTATCTGCTGCCACTTCTTCCATCATTCCTCTTGTAACAAACTCTTCACATTCTTCTGCTTCTTTCTACACTTCATTCACTGATATTTCTCCCAACATTACTTTTTAAAATAAACTCTTCATATTTTTCTTCCTTCTCCTAATTCATATTCTTCTCCTCATCCTGTTGACTGGGATTTGTTTGGTTTTCACTGTCTCAAACATTAAAGACTGTCATATCCTTGAACTCAGGTCTGTTTTGTGCAGGCACCAGTTAATACCTTCTTGTAGTTTTATTTAGTAATGATTTTCATTCTCCATGTTTCAACTTTGCACAGTACTACCAATTCAACATATTGGTGCCAAGAAATGGTGTTGAGAATGCCCTGGTACCAACTCACACAGAGCCATGGCCAAGAAAATATAACAGATACAGAGTAGAGGGGAAGACCACACAGAAGATTTCATAACATCATTGAGAAGAATCTTAGCTAAATAAAGACAGCATATGCAGTTCATTAAAAAGAGTTTTCATATGATCTTGATATCTCCCCTTGCCTTGGATGAGGTAACTGGAGAATGAAAATACAAAGGAGAATACACTGCCCCAGGTGCCCAGGGTAATGTATTCACACAGCAATTTGAGGTGGGAGATCAGCTATTTTCTTCTTTATCTTTCATTCCAAAATGGGAGATCAGGTTAAGATCTATGTGTGGATGACCTATGTTAAGATCTATGTGTGGATGATCTATGTTAAGATCTATGTGTGGATGATCTGTGTTGAGATCTATGTGTGAATGGATAAAAATGCATTCTTTTTTTCAGGGTAGTTTATGTCTGTGGCTTAGGCATTGTAAACACACTTTACAGTTCTTTGATACAGGGTTCAATTTCAGCTGTGGACAGTTTGGCAGCAGACCACCTTGCAATGGTTTTAATAGTGGTACTTAGAGCCGTTGGTTCAGCAAGCACTTGACTAACTACTGAACATAAAAAGCCCTGTGATGTCACAAACAGCCAGAACAAACAATGCAAGGGTTGGTTCTGCTACATCCTGTAAAGCAGTTTACTCAGGGGCTCAAAGATGGTTAAAATAGGGCTCGTCGGGGCCAGAGGCTCGAGCCCAGTAATAGAAAGATCATTAATACAATACAGCTGGCAATGTCCCACAGGCACTTGCTTGGTTGATAGCCCTGCTGTAAAAGTATGCAACTAACTAGTTAAGGGTTGAACCCAGGCCAGACTTCATTTGGACCATAGCACTGTGACATCATAGCCCCTGATACATTTAATCATTGTTTCATTATAAAGGCTCTTTGAACAAAACAACTCTCACACCTACAACCACCACTATGATGACCACCACCACTACTACCACCACAACTACAAGCCGGCCACTGACACCCTGCGAGAAACAGAGGCAGGCCAGCCGGCAGCTGTCAGGCAAGTATGTACCCCGATGCCTGCCCAATGGTGAGTTCAGTTCCTTACAGTGTCGGAACCATCCCTTGGCTGGGGACTGTTGGTGCAGTGACCTGGAGGGTGCCGAGATCCCAGGGACTGCCATGGAGGCTCCCAATGTTCCCAATTGTGATACTGGTAAGTGGAGTAGTTGCTAGGGTCATGTATGTATTTGTTGGTGAGTTTCTCACATTTGTTGGTGAGTTTGTCACATTTGTTGGTGAGTTTGTCACATTTGTTGGTGAGTTTGTCACATTTGTTGGTGAGTTTGTCACATTTGTTGGTGTGTTTGTCATGTTTGTTGGTGAGTTTGTCACATTTGTTGGTGTGTTTGTCACATTTGTTGGTGTGTTTGTCATGTTTGTTGGTGAGTTTGTCACATTTGTTGGTGTGTTTGTCACATTTATTGGTAGAGTTATCAGATTTGTTTGTGTTGGTGTTTAAATTTGGAACCTGTTCCATCTGTTGTGTAACAGATTGAAACTGTTAATCTGTGTAAGAGATTGAAACTGTTAATTTGTGTAACAGATTGAAACTGTTAGTTATTACTTAGTTTTCCAAATTACCACACACAGTGTAAGTTTTGAGCGGGAATGAAGCTGTAAAACAGTCACACATCTATGATTGGGAAAAAAAGGGGGGAGGGGGTGGTGGCGGTGGTGGCGGCTGCTGCTGCAGAATTGTATGATTAGAAAGGGGGCTTGTTGGTAAACATGTTTGGAAATCGATGGCCTGCACCATGGACATCTGGTCCAAAGGGATGTCTTGTTTCATGAACTCACTGACCTATTGTAAATAGTACAATGTAGACATGTGTTAGTAATCAGTATTTTACAGTATTTTAGTTTGTTATTAATCAAACTGATTGATTGTGTTCTGACAGGAAGCAACCTGCCTCCTTGCACCCACCAACTGGTGCAGCATGTCCGCAGCAAGCTGCTGGGCAACTTCAGGCCCCGGTGTGCAGCTGATGGTCAGTTTGACCGTGTCCAGTGCCACGGCTCCATATGCTTCTGTGTGGATGAAAGCACAGGAAGCAGAGTGTCCGGTACTGAAGTCCACATTCCAGATACACCAAATTGTGGTCAGTAATTTGATTATTTGATGAGAAAATGTTCTTTTAGTCTATTCATTGTGACATTGGTAATCCATGTCTGTCTTATGTACTGTCAAGAATCTCTGCTGTAGATGAGAAACTTAATGAAATAAAACGCACAAAGCAGATCATAACATGTACACTAAAAAAAAAAAAAAACTTGTTTAACATACTTGTCGTGTCAGGATGTCCAATCTGAGGACTTCACTCTTCCAGAAATATAGTTCTCTGTCTATGTTTGGAAATTTAATGTGGTGGTTTCCCTTTGACTTCTCCGTGGACAGTATTAAATTGTTTACAAATAACCATGTGATAAATGGATGGTCAGGTAAATTAGATACCTATTACATTTAGCTTGCGTGTGTACTAGGTATAGTCCTGGGAAGTAAAGGTGGTCAGCAGGGTGTTGAGCACATCCCTAACCCAGTACTGATTGGTCTATAAAATAGGTCTATCTCTCTATCCCTGAAGGTGTGGAAAAGGGTCCTGTTACTTCACTGTTACATTTAAGGTCACACGGGCTCAAAACCTCTGTCAGATCAATAATGTTTCCTTTGTTAGATATGCAGCACCAGGACTCATTGATAGCACCAGATGGAAGATACATTGAGATGCTGAAAAGCTAAATTGCCCAAGTCAAGCAATGTTCTACAAATCAAATATTTGGTGTTTGTCAGTCTGGGAAGATAAACCTGGGCAACAAATGCCTGCAGAAGTCAGATGTGTCGACCAAAAGTTGCAGATATTACAGTCATGCTGTAAATGGGCACAACAAATTTGCATACTCAGATGTGTAAACAAGTAGAAGATGTCTTTGACAGTGGATGTCAACATGAGAGCTGTAGAGTTACAATGTTGTCCGTGCTATGGTCTGTGTCTGTCATTGATGACTATGATTCTTTGTCCAAACCATAGATCTTTGCCGACAGCATGGATCTTTGCAGACAGCATGGATCTTTGCCCATACCGTAGATCTTTGCCCACACCATGCATCTGTGTCCACACCATAGATCTTTGTCCACATCATGGATCTGTGTCCACACCATAGATCTTTGTCCACATCATGAATCTTTGTCCACACCATAGATCTTTGCCCATACCATGGATCTTTGCCCATACCATGGATCTGTGTCCACACCATAGATCTTTGTCCACATCATGGATCTTTGTCCACACCATAGATCTTTGTTCACACCATGGATCTTTGTCCACATCATGCATGGATTTTTGTCCATATCATGGATCTTTGCCAACAGCAAAGATCTTTGCCCACACCATGCATCTGTGTCCACACCATGGATCTTTGCTCACACCATGGATCTTTGCTCACACCATGGATCTATGCCCCCTACCATGGACTTTATCCAGTCATTCTCCTGGTGCTACCTCTTGTCTCCAATGGAACAAAGGCTGACCACATCCCATGGTATCCAGGTCTTTCCTATTCCTAAGCTGCCATATTTCTCTCCAGTAATTGATCTCTTCCTCCAGTATTTCTCTCCAGTAATTGATCTCTTCCTCCAGTATTTCTCTCCAGTAATTGATCTCTTCCTCCAGTATTTCTCTCCAGTAATTGATATCTTCCTCCTTATTTCTCTCCAGTAATTGATCTCTTCATCCAGTATTTCTCTCCAGTAATTGATCTCTTCCTCCAGTATTTCTCTCCAGTAATTGATTTCTTCCTCCAGTTCTCTTCTGTTTGTGTTGGTTTCCTCTCTATATAATACTCCAGGTCTAATCTTCAGTGGTCTTGCCATTGTTCTTGATGATTTACAGCTGTGTAAATAACCACCTTGTATGCCTGCAGATGATGACTCAATTGATGTGAACATCCCTGAGATCTCAACCTCAAGTACACCTGAGGTAGATGTGAAAGACAGCAATGAGGTAAGTATTTTCTTGTTATGCATTATCTTTAATCAGTCTGTATTAGTTTTCATGCAGAAAGAAGTTAGGGTGATTGCAACATCAGTCAAAGAAGTTAGGGTTTGCAACATCAGTCAAAGAAGTTAGGGTGATTGCAACATCAGTAAAGAAGTTAGGGTGATTGCAACATCAGTAAAGAAGTTAGGGTGATTGCAACATCTGTCAAAGAAGTTAGGGTGATTGCAACATCAGTAAAGAAGTTAGGGTGATTGCAACATCTGTCAAAGAAGTTAGGGTGATTGCAACATCAGTCAAAGAAGTTAGGGTTTGCAACATCAGTCAAAGAAGAAGAAGTTAAGGTGATTGCAACATCAGTAAAGAAGTTAGGGTGATTGCAACATCAGTCAAAGAAGTTAGGGTGATTGCAACATCAGTCAAAGAAGTTAGGGTTTGCAACATCAGTCAAAGAAGAAGAAGTTATGGTGATTGCAACATCAGTAAAGAAGTTAGGGTGATTGCAACATCAGTAAAGAAGTTAGGGTGATTGCAACATCAGTCAAAAAGGTTAGGGTTTGCAACCTCAGTCAAAGAAGTTAGGGTGATTGCAACATCAGTAAAGAAGTTAGGGTGATTGCAACATCAGTCAAAGAAGTTATGGTTTGCAACATCAGTCAAAGAAGTTAGGGTGATTTCAACATCAGTAAAGAAGTTAGGGTGATTGCAACATCAGTAAAGAAGTTAGGGTGATTGCAACATCAGTCAAAGAAGTTAGGGTGATTGCAACATCAGTAAAGAAGTTAGGGTGATTGCAACATCAGTCAAAGAAGTTAGGGTGATTGCAACATCAGTCAAAGAAGTTAGGGTGATTGCAACATCAGTCAAAGAAGTTAGGGTGATTGCAACATCAGTCAAAGAAGTTTAGATCTATACAGGAAATTACATGAAAGAAAGCCATAATTCACTTGTTGTAATCTAAATTTGTTGGTGACGCGATTGCGGAGAGGCTTGATCACCCACCCCAGTTGACAAGGCACATGCTGTTGATGATGATGTCATCTGATGGGAGAACTAACTCTTGAAGAATCACCTCTTTCAGTCCTAGCTCAATCATCTGAGCGAAGAACTAACTCTTGAAGAATCACCTCTTTCAGTTATAGAACACTGCAGCAGATGCTGCTGTGGAGTAACAATCATGAGTACTTTTCGTCTCTGGGAGCTGCGGTAGTGAAGTGGCCAGATGCTCACCTGCTAGCTGGAAGGTCTTGAATCTGCATCCCCTTCGAGGAAAATAGTCTTCAGAATTTACCTTGGTTGCGATGTAGTTAAGTTAGTTGGGTATCCTTTTTAGGACGTTGCAGAATCAACTTCAGCATTGTTGATTGGGCCATTTGTTTACACTCATTAGCTTGCTGTCACCATCTGAATGTCAGCTGTCTTACTCCTGTCAAAACCAATGCAAGGCGGTCTGCTGCCAAAACACCAGAAGTTGGGATTAAACCTGGCAGCTCGGAATTACGACTTGTGCTTGCAACATGCAAGCCACAGGCCTGACTTGCCAGGTAGAGACAGTCTAAATGAGCAGCACATGATGACCTGGAAAGTGAAGGTGGCCAGCTGGTGTGTTGCTGGCTACACGACTCATCAAGAGGTGATCAGTTGCAAGAAATGTAAGTCTAGCACCATATACCTGCTGCCCTAGTGGCATCAGATGAGAGTTTTTGCCGGGACATTTCTTGTGTGCCATGTTTATCAGACAGTAGTTTTTGCCGGGACATTTCTTGTGTGCCATGTTTATCAGACAGTAGTTTTTGCCGGGACATTTCTTGTGTGCCATGTTTATCAGACGGTAGTTTTTGCTGGGACATTTCTTGTATGCCATGTTTATCAGACAGTAGTTTTTGCCGGGAAATTTCTTGTGTGCCATGTTTATCAGACGGTAGTTTTTGCTGTTTTTCCAGACAGACTGGCTAGCATTGCTTTATAGTCCTGGGTTAGTAACGTCCATCAGATATTTATTCCAGGTTGTGGTGGTGTGTTTGGAAATGAACAGGCAGATAGATATACTGGCTGGTTCTGCACCACTTGTGGAAAATTGATGCATGCCAGCTAGACATTGGAAGGGTCTTTTGGAGGAGAGTGAGCAGTGGGGTGCGGAGGCACAAATAGAGAGTGAGCAGTGGGGTGCGAAGGCACAAATAGAGAGTGAGCAGTGGGGTGTGGAGGCACAAATAGAGAGTGAGCAGTGGGGTGCGGAGGCACAAATAGATCATCACGGTCTGTGGAGAACGGTGCTGTGAGGAGTGGCCAGGGGATCTGACTGATGCTCAGCACTCAAAGGAAGGGTGAGATGGATATAGTCAGACAGCTACTGGTGTCGTTGGAACTGGAGCTCTTCACTTGCTGCTGAAGATGGGGACTGAAGGTCTGGAGTGCTGTGATGTCAATTCTCAATTCATCAAACGAACTTATCCTTGAGATTTTTATTTGGTGATTTCCTATAGCCATACTCATCTAGATTTGCATAGAATAATGTAGCTCTGATTGTTTTCTTTCAGGGAGACATCAATATTGATGAGACAGTTGATGAGCCAAAGATGACTCAACCAGAAGGTGAGAAACTTTCAATCCCAGGAAATGTGTGACATGTCACTGGTCCTTCCTCCTGAATCCCAGCCATCACAGAGTCACACAGGACATCTAACCTCACAATGGCACACATCATATGATCCTGTCATAGCAAAATCACACGATCCTACAGTAGCAAAATCACATGATCCTACAGTAGCAAAATCACATGGTCCTACACTAGCAAAATCACATTATCCAACAATGACACAAACCATCTAATCCTGCAGTGGCAAAAATCACTTTATCCTTCAGTTGCAGAAATCACAACATTTTAAGCACAATAGAAATTCAGCCAGTAGTCCCTTCCTTTCTTGACACTTAAAATAACAGTGAACAGAAAGAAAAACTCACTAATTACAGCATTTGATAGATTGGTATCTGAAAATAGTAACATTGTCCCACCAAACAAGCCAACAACAAATCAACAGACAAAACAGTAACTCTCTCATAATGTTAGTGTATTATGTCCGTCAGTTATGATAATGGCAATAAAAACATGCCTATGAGAGGGAGCTCTTCAGAGATCCACAAATAAATAATGCCTGACAAGAATTGTTGTCTTCTGTTTATGTTTCCAGTAGTTGCTTGTTCAGCACTTGCCTGAAATAATGGCACTTTGTTTACTTTGCCATTCAGCTAGGGTTTTATTGCATTCAGCTAGGGTTTTATTGCATTCAGCTAGGGTTTTATTGCTTCTTTAGCATGTAAGTCGATGTAGATTATGTGGATAAGTGTGCCAGTCAGTCAGTACAATCTTTTCTATTTACTCTCTGTATGTCAGTCGGTCAGTAAAGTCTGTGCAATTTACTCTCTCTGTCAGTCAGTCAGTACAGTCTGTGCTATTTACTCTCTGTATGTCAGTCGGTCAGTACAGTCTGTGCTATTTACTCTCTCTATCTCAGTCAGTCAGTACAATCTGTGCTATTTATTCTCTGTATGTCAGTCGGTCAGTACAATCTGTGCTATTTACTCTCTCTATGTCAGTCAGTACAATCTGTGCTATTAACTCTCTGTATGTCAGTCGGTCAGTACAATCTGTGCAATTTACTCTCTGTATGTCAGTCAGTATAATCTGTGCTATTTACTCTCTGTATGTCAATCAGTACAATCTTTGCTATTTACTCTCTGTATGTCAGTCGGTCAGTACAATCTGTGCTATTTACTCTCTGTATGTCAGTCGGTCAGTACAATCTGTGCTATTTACTCTCTTTATGTCAGGCGGTCAATACAATCTGTGCTATTTACTCTCTGTATGTCAATTAGTCAGTACAATCTGTGCTATTTACTCTCTGTATGTCTGTCAGTCAGTACAAGATTTTCTATTTACTCTCTGTATGTCAGTCAGTCAGTACAATCTGTGCTATTTACTCTCTGTATGTTAGTCAGTACAATCTGTGCTATTTACTCTCTATGTGTCAATCGGTCAGTACAATCTGTGCTATTTACTGTCTGTGTCAGTCGGTCAGTACAATCTGTGCCGTTTACTCTCTGTGTCAGTCGGTCAGTACAATCTGTGCTATTTACTCTCTGTATGTCAGTCAGTCAGTACAATCTGTGCTATTTACTCTCTGTGTGTCAGTCAGTCGGTACAATCTGTGCTATTTACTCTCTGTATGTCAGTCGGTCAGTACAATCTGTGCTATTTACTCTCTGTATGTCAGTCAGTCAGTACAATCTGTGCTATGTACTATCTCTATGTCAGTCAGTCAGTACAATCTGTGCTATTTACTCTCTCTATGTCAGTCAGTCAGTACAATCTGTGCTATTTACTCTCTCTGTCAGTCAGTCAGTAAAGTCTGTGCTATTTACTCTCTCTATGTCAGTCGGTCAGTACAATCTGTGCTATTTACTCTCTGTATGTCAGTCAGTCAGTACAATCTGTGCTATTTACTCTCTGTATGTCAGTCAGTCAGTACAATCTGTGCTATGTACTATCTCTATGTCAGTCAGTCAGTACAATCTGTGCTATTTACTCTCTCTATGTCAGTCAGTCAGTACAATCTGTGCTATTTACCCTCTATGTCAGTCAGTCAGTACAATCTGTGCTATTTACTCTCTCTATGTCAGTCAATCAGTACAAAATGTGCTATTTACTCTCTCTATGTCAGTCAGTCAGTATAATCTGTGCTATTTACTCTCTGTATGTTAGTCAGTACAATCTGTGCTATTTACTCTCTATGTGTCAATCGGTCAGTACAATCTGATCTATTTACTCTCTATATGTCACTCAGTCAGTACAATCTGTGCTATATACTCTCTGTGTGTCAGTCGGTCATTACAATCTGTGCTATTTACTCTCTATGTAAATCAGTCAGTACAATCTGTGCTATTAACTCTCTCTCTCTATGTCAGTCAGTCAGTACAATCTGTGCTATTAACTCTCTCTCTATGTCAGTCAGTCAGTACAATCTGTGCTATTTACTCTCTGTATGTCAGTCAGTCAGTACAATCTGTGCTATTTACTCTATATCAATCAGTCAGTACAATCTGTGCTATTAACTCTCTCTCTCTGTCAGTCAGTCAGTACAATCTGTGCTATTAACTCTCTGTATGTCAGTCAGTCAGTACAATCATGCTATTTACTCTCTTTATGTCAGTTGGTCAGTACAATCTGTGCTGTTTACTCTCTGTATGTCAGTCAGTACAAGATATTCTATTTACTCTCTGTATGTCAGTCAGTCAGTACAATCTGTGCTATTTACTCTCTGTATGTCAGTCAGTACAAGATATTCTATTTACTCTCTGTATGTCAGTCAGTCAGTACAATCTGTGCTATTTACTCTCTGTGTGTCAATCGGTCAGTACAATCTGTGCTATTTACTCTCTCTCTATGTCAGTCAGTCAGTACAATCTGTGCTATTTACTCTCTATGTGTCAGTCGGTCAGTACAATCTGTGCTGTTTACTCTCTGTGTGCCCGTCGGTCAGTACAATCTGTGCTATTTACTCTCTGCATGTCAGTTTGAATTAAAAAAAAACGTTTGATGGAATCATTTCTCGGTTGTCATATCGGCAGAGAATCTGTATGAGTTGTTCTAGTGTGTATTCGCTGAATATTCGCCTCTGTGGCTGTGAGGCACACTTTATATTTCTGGGGTTGCTGGGTTCAATCCAAGATGCAGGTCACTTGGCAGTAGACCGCTTGTTTCTTGGTTTTGGTATTGAGAACCAGAAGCAGTCTCAAACTACTCAAGCTAAAGTTGTCTAGTGAAGTCACAAACTACACAAGGTCAAGTTGTCTAGTGAAGTCACAAACTACTCAAGGTCAAGTTGTCTAGTGAAGTCACAAACTACTCAAGGTCAAGTTGTCTAGTGAAGTCACAAACTACTCAAGGTCAAGTTGTCTAGTGAAGTCACAAACTACTCAAGGTCAAGTTGTCTAGTGAAGTCACAAACTACTCAAGGTAAAGTTGTCTAGTGAAGTCACAAACAACAACAAAAATGCTGGGACAGGTTCTTGTAAAGGATACACAACTAATTTCTAATAAACAAAATATATGTATCTGGATTCTAAAGTCAGGATTCCTAAATATCTTCCTCTGACAGAGATGATTTGCCACATTTCATTCTTGCGTAGAAATGCCACTTTAAATCAGTTCAGAAAACATTATTAGTTCTTGAGTGCGGGGCGGGGCGGGGCGGGGCGGGGGGGGGGGGGGGGGCTGAACCACAGGCGGTAGATAGTGCAGCAGGATCAGGACTGGTACCGGACTAGCCCTCTCTACAACTCTCCGTACTCATCCTAGAAACAGGTCCCCTTATAGGGGCTTGACCAATATAAATAGAACCAATAGTTTTCTCCTAAGTCAGAATTTTGCCTGGGAAGTCAGAAGGAGTCATCACAGTTAAGCCAAGTCTGTAAAACTGATATGCACAAAACGCTGGGGAACATTGTGGGAAGTGAGGGACTGCAGAACATTGTGAAAAGTGGACGAACAATCAGAACTTTCTTCCAGAGTTTACAGCTAGTGAACACTAGAAGAAGAACAGTCAGGATAACAGATGCTACATTCTGGGTATATTGTGGGAAGTGAGGGACTGGGGAACATTGTGGGAAGTGAGGGACTGGGGAACATTGTGGGAAGTGAGGGACTGGGGAACGTTGTGGGAAGTGAGGGACTGGGGAACGTTGTGGGAAGTGAGGGACTGCAGAACTTTGTAGAAAGTGAGGGACTGGGGAACATTGTGGGAAGTGAGGGACTGGGGAACATTGTGGGAAGTGAGGGACTGGGGAACGTTGTGGGAAGTGAGGGACTGGGGAACGTTGTGGGAAGTGAGGGACTGCAGAACTTTGTAGAAAGTGAGGGACTGGGGAACATTGTGGGAAGTGAGGAACTGGGGAACATTGTGGGAAGTGAGGGACTGCAGAACATTGTGGGAAGTGAGGGACTGGGGAACGTTGTGGGAAGTGAGGGACTGCAGAACTTTGTAGAAAGTGAGGGACTGGGGAACATTGTGGGAAGTGAGGGACTGGGGAACGTTGTGGGAAGTGAGGGACTGGGGAACGTTGTGGGAAGTGAGGGACTGCAGAACTTTGTAGAAAGTGAGGGACTGGGGAACATTGTGGGAAGTGAGGGACTGGGGAACGTTGTGGGAAGTGAGGGACTGCAGAACATTGTGGGAAGTGAGGGACTGGGGAACTTTGTGGGAAGTGAGGGGCTGTGGAATATTGTGGAAAGTGAGGGACTGCATAACATTGTGGAAAGTGAGGGACTGTGGAACATTGTGGGAAGTGAGGGGCTGCAGAACATTGTGGGAAGTGAGGGGCTGTGGAACATTGTGGGAAGTGAGGGGCTGTGGAACATTGTGGGAAGTGAGGGACTGGGGAACGTTGTGGAAAGTGAGGGACTGTGGAACATTGTGGGAAGTGAGGGGCTGCGGAACATTGTGGGAAGTGAGGGGCTGCGGAACATTGTGGAAAGTGAGGGACTGGGGAACATTGTGGGAAGTGAGGGACTGGGGAACATTGTGGGAAGTGAGGGGCTGCGGAACACTGTGACAGCTCGACAAATTAAAGCTTAGACACAAAAGAATGCAGTTCAATGTTTGGTTATGAATTCTCATTGAGCCTTCTAATTGTAATTGTCAAATGCTTTGATAAATTACAGGAATTTTATATATCGGCCATCATTTTGTGTGTGATCCTTATCTGAGAAGGCAAGGTATCCAATAAAGAGTGACAGAAATCAGAGGCATGCGAGATAAGCCATTAAAAACCAAATTCGTAAGCCCTCTACAAGGATTGGAACCTGGTTTCCCTGAACTTATAGTGGGCTGTGTACCCTCTCTTAAATTATAATTATTTAATGCATTGTTTTGTATTTAATGTTATCTCTTAATAATGAAAGGTTTTAATCTCATTATTTCAACAGAAACATTTGATCTTGATACGGATGTTGGCAGTAGCACAAACGAGGAAACAAAAACAAAGTTTACAGAGGACAACACATCAAGGAAAGCAACAGAGACAAAGGTCCACAAGGCTGAACTTGACAATCCCCAAGGAGACAAAGTGGAGAGAGCCAGTGAGGTCATGACCCAGCCGGGAATTTTAGCAGGTATGTCAGTCATCGCCGGCGTCTGTGGCTTAGGCGTTGCGAACGCGCTTCGCAATGTCGGGGTGTCGAGCTCGATCCCTGCTGCAGACAGTTTGTCTTGCGATGGTTTAGACTGTAGTACCGAGAGCCAACCGTCCAGTAAGCAGTGGCAAACTACTGGACGTAAATTTGCCTAGAAAAACCACAACAGCCAGAAAGTGCTGGGGCTGGTTCTTCAACGTCCTGTAAAAGATAAGCAACTAATTTAAATGTCAGTCATCATTTGTTGAGATTGCCCCTGATTACTGGCATCTTGAGGGCTACTAGACCGAGTGGTTGCAGATTACAGAGAGACATAAACTGTGAATGCATAACAAATTAATGGAAGGGGACCACGAGGCAGGCAAAGATGACCATGTGTAGATAAAGTCCAGGCAGACCTACAACACTTGAAGTCACCAACTGGAATGAGAAGGCTAGTCAGAAAGATGAGTGGAGGCGGGTGATATCTCCAGCAGTGGGACCTCAAGCGCTTAGAAAGCTAAAGATTAAAAAGAAGATCGAGGATCAGATTTGCCCATGCGTTTATATGGTCCGGAAGGGAGGCAAAGGATAGCACCACTATATATATATATATATAAAACTTATGCATGTCATAAAAGGCAACCAAGGATTGTTGGCATGATACTGATTATCTCATCATGTAGACATCTTTAACTGGAGATTCATCCAATCCTGAACAAATCTGTAAAGGGCTCGTCTGAGTTGAGTGAGGGGTTATTTCCGATTGAAACAAATTAGATGTAGCTATTTACCAAATACTGGATCTTCCGCCTTTAGTTCATCTCATTGAAGTTTACCCAATAGTCACTGTCATGCCTTTTGGGGTCTGTTGCTATTTATCAAATACTGGCACTCCTGCCATGAGAAGTTCTTTGCTACTTACCAAATACTGACGTTCTCAACATTAGTTTATTGCTGTTTACCAAATACTGACCTTCTCGTCATTACAAGTCATTGCTGTTTACCAAATACTGACCTTCTCATCATTACAAGTCATTGCTGTTTACCAGATACTGACCTTCTTGTCATTAAAAGTCATTGCTGTTTACCAAATACTGACCTTCTCGTCATTAAAAGTAATTGCTGTTTACCAAATACTGACCTTCTCGTCATTAAAAGTCATTGCTGTTTACCAAATACTGACCTTCTCGTCATTAAAAGTCATTGCTGTTTACTAAAAACTGACCTTCTCATCATTAAAAGTCATTGCTGTTTACCAAATACTGACCTTCTCGTCATTAAAAGTAATTGCTGTTTACCAAATACTGACCTTCTCGTCATTAAAAGTCATTGCTGTTTACCAAATACTGACCTTCTCGTCATTAAAAGTCATTGCTGTTTACCAAATACTGATCTTCTCGTCATTAAAAGTCATTGCTGTTTACCAAATACTGACCTTCTCGTCATTACAAGTCATTGCTGTTTACAAAATACTGACCTTCTCGTCGTTACAAGTCATTGCTGTTTACCAAATACCGACCTTCTCGTCATTACAAGTCATTGCTGTTTACCAAATACTGACCTTGTCGTCATTAAAAGTCATTGCTGTTTACCAAATACTGACTCGTCATTAAAAGTCATTGCTGTTTACCAAATACTGACCTTCTCGTCATTACAAGTCATTGCTGTTTACCAAATACTGACCTTCTCGTCATTACAAGTCATTGCTGTTTACCAAAAACTGACCTTCTCATCACAAGTCATTGCTGTTTACCAAATACTGACCTTCTCATCATTACAAGTCATTGCTGTTTACCAGATACTGACTTTCTCATTAAAAGTCATTGCTGTTTACCAAATACTGACCTTCTCGTCATTAAAAGTCATTGCTGTTTACCAAATACTGACCTTCTCGTCATTAAAAGTCATTGCTGTTTACCAAATACTGATCTTCTCGTCATTAAAAGTCATTGCTGTTTACCAAATACTGACCTTCTCGTCATTACAAGTCATTGCTGTTTACCAAATACTGACCTTCTCGTCATTACAAGTCATTGCTGTTTACCAAATACTGATCTTCTCGTCATTAAAAGTCATTGCTGTTTACCAAATACCGACCTTCTCATCATCACAAGTCATTGCTGTTTACAAAATACTGACCTTCTCGTCGTTACAAGTCATTGCTGTTTACCAAATACTGACCTTCTCGTCATCACAAGTCATTGCTGTTTACCAAATACTGACCTTCTCGTCATCACAAGTCATTGCTGTTTACCAAATACTGACCATCTCATCATCACAAGTCATTGCTGTTTACCAAATACTGACCTTCTCGTCATTACAAGTCATTGCTGTTTACCAAATACTGACCTTCTTGTCATTACAAGTCATTGCTGTTTACCAAATACTGACCTTCTCGTCATTACAAGTCATTGCTGTTTACCAAATACTGACCTTCTTGTCATTACAAGTCATTGCTGTTTACCAAATACTGACCTTCTTGTCATTACAAGTCATTGCTGTTTACCAAATACTGACCTTCTCGTCATTACAAGTCATTGCTGTTTACCAAATACTGACCTTCTTGTCATTACAAGTCATTGCTGTTTACCAAATACTGACCTTCTTGTCATTACAAGTCATTGCTGTTTACCAAATACTGACCTTCTCGTCATTACAAGTCATTGCTGTTTACCAAATACTGACCTTCTCGTCATTACAAGTCATTGCTGTTTACCAAATACTGACCTTCTTGTCATTACAAGTCATTGCTGTTTACCAAATACCGACCTTCTCGTCATTACAAGTCATTGCTGTTTACCAGATACTGACCTGCTCGTCATTACAAGTCATTGCTGTTTACCAAATACTGACCTTCTCGTCATTAAAAGTCATTGCTGTTTACCAAATACTGACTCGTCATTAAAAGTCATTGCTGTTTACCAAATACTGACCTTCTCGTCATTACAAGTCATTGCTGTTTACCAAATACTGACCTTCTCGTCATTACAAGTAATTGCTGTTTACCAAAAACTGACCTTTTCATCACAAGTCATTGCTGTTTACCAAATACTGACCTTCTCGTCATCACAAGTCATTGCTGTTTACCAAATACTGACCTTCTCGTCATTACAAGTCATTGCTGTTTACCAAATACTGACCTTCTTGCTGTCATTACAAGTCATTGCTGTTTACCACTGACCTTCTTGTCAAGTTTATTGCTGTTACAAAATACTGACCTTCTTGTCATTAAAGTTTATTGCTGTTTACCAAATACTGACCTTCTTGTCATTAAAGTTTATTGCTGTTTACCAAATCAAAGTCTTGCTTATTAACCAAATTGGGTGCTTTTGTGTGCAGGGGTCATTGGAGGATCGGTGGTTCTGCTGCTGTGTGTGGTGTTGCTGGTGATGTTTGTGGTGTATCGCATGCGCAAGAAGGACGAGGGCAGCTACCCCTTGGATGAGCCTCGGAAAACACCAAACTACAACTACGTGAGGGCACCAGAGAAGGAGTTTTATGCTTAGGCTGGAGCACAGAGTTCTGATGAAGGACATGGAAGTGGCTGTTCAGACTTGATACAACTGTCACAAAGATTGACCGACCAGCTTGCATTTTGACAATACATTTTTGACAGCAAATTTAAAAAAAAATGCTGTATTTGTTAATTGGACTCATTTTGTTTAGTACGGTAGACAGTTTTATCATATTGTAGAAATTGGGGGGACCAAGGTGAACTTCTTCAGGTTTTGTTATTTTTGTATTTCTGAGAACGTTGATGTGGATTCTTTAACGATGACTGTACTCAACAATTCTTGTGCCTACCAAGTTTATTTTTAGCATCTCTGTTTGGTCCTACCCAGTGTTTGTTTTGTTATTTGTTAATTGGGGAAAGCTGAAAATTTGATTCAGAACCCACATTTTAAATTGAATTAGGCACACGCATCCATGGGGAGTGTAATGAAGACTATTTCATAATTAAAATGATATGTTTGTGTGTTGCAGCAGGTTTCTTGTAGATATTGTTGTCAAATGGCACAAAGGGATTTATCAGATGAGTTTATTTTGTACTGCAGTAGGTGGGTAGCAGGGTGCAGCTCTTTGTTGTACATATGTTGCTGATTTGTGAAACAAAATAATGTTATGACGGCAGTGTCCGATGAGTGTATTCACTTGTTGTTAATGTTTCGCTTAGTAGGCGCTTAAGTATGAGAAACAAGCAGTGGTGGTTGTTCAAAGGGAACCAGCCGTTGTATTCTAGTTGTCACAGAGAGCTAGCAGTGATAGTAATCACAGGGAACTAGTTATAGTGTGTCGTACCTGTCACAGGGAACTAGTTATAGTGTATCGTATCTGTCACAGGGAACTAGTAGTAGTGTGTGATAGCTGTCACAGGGAACTAGTAGTGATGTATTGTAGCTGTCACAGTGAACTAGTTGTAGTATGTGATAGCTGTCACAGGGAACTAGTAGTGATGTATTGTAGCTGTCACAGTGAACTAGTTCTAGTATGTGATAGCTGTCACAGGGAACCAGTAGTGATGTATTGTAGCTGTCACAGGGAACTAGTAGTAGTATGTGATAGCTGTCACAGGGAACTAGTAGTGATGTTTTGAAGCTGTCACAGAGAACTAGTTGTAATATGCGGTAGCTGCTACGGGAAACTAGTAGATGTGTACTGTAATTGTCACAGGGAACTAGTAGTAGTATGCTGTAGCTCTCTCAGGGAACTAGTGGTGTGTGATAGCTGTCACAGAGAACTTGTAGTGGTGTGTGATAGTTGACACAAAGAACTATTAGTATGCTGCAGCTGCTACACACATTGTGGGACGTGTTATCCTGGTTGGTAGGGCCCTGTACCTCTATTCCCAGGCCTGTACACCATGTTCCAACTGACTGAGAATGCAAAATACAAAAACTACAAGACTTTATCAGTGGCACAGATGCTGTTCAAATAAAAAAGGGTTTGGGAGGGAAAAAAGAACGTCATTACATTGTGTTTGCCTAAATAAACAGTATGTGAGAAATTCTTTTAGTACATTTAAAGCAGTATGACTATGATGTGCACCCCTTGAGATGGCTTTCACATATTTTAGAGTACTTTAGTGTGTGCTAATTTAATAGATTTTATACAGAGTTGGAATAGTGGTTTGCAGTTTAGTAAAGGTCGTTTTAGTAAATTGTTACTCTGTGTTTGCATCGTAGTTGGGGATACATTGAATTAATCAGGTCTGTAGGTAAAGTCACCCGGTACAGATACTCCTCATTTACATTAATACTTGAAATGGTTGACAGGGAAAATTATTGTATGACAACAGCTACCGCCAATCTCAGCTCGTGGGGGGCATTTTTGTGTGCTATCAAGTCTGATGCTTGAGGGAGCGAACACGAATGCAGCAGTCGATCAAGTGCGGGCTCAGGTGCCTTCACTGCCATCTTTTACATTAATTTGGCAGTTCATATTGTTCTATATTATGAAATATACATATATATTATATACGTACAAACATTTGTATGATTTGTATGCCTTTTTCAATATTATATTTTGTTGTTCTCTATCCATAATTACGTGATCTGCCCGTAATGAAAGGATTTCAAATAGGTTCAGTATATTGTGTCTTTAATTTGTAAAAATATACTTTTGGATATCATTGTAGTATGAAACAAAAACAGTTTTTCTGTTTGTTTCTAGAGAGTTAAGTGACATTGAAATCTTGCATTCTCAAAAACTGTAAAAGTTGATGTTCACGATGGTTTGGAGACCAGCTTCCCAAACTTTAAGAAACCAGTTCAAATGCTGCTTAGCTGTAATTAAAGGCAAACCTCTGGAACTTTCAGCCCTCAACACACACAGAATTTGTCTAGTGAACTCCACCAGAGGGCAGCACATACAGCAGTTGTCTTTGTTGTTGAGCCAGTCGGGTTGTTGTCCAATTTACAGGTGCACCATCAGGAACAAATATTGTCATTGTTTGTTAATTTTTTGTGTTTTTAAATCATTGTTTCTAAGACGTGTAGTTATGTTTTTTTGTTTGGGTTCTTGGAATCTTTGTTATTGATTGCATGTGCATTAATGTGGCAGTACATCATTATCTCATGAGTTGTGTTAGCTTTGTCAGGTCTGTGGTCTGCTGCTCCACGGACAATCAGATTCTTAGGCCTGTCTGGAACTGGTCCAGTCTACTTACAGGACAATAAGGATGTAACCAGCATCTGTCTAATGCTGGAGACCCCACATCCTGTCTGATCCCAGAGTCCCCATTCTGAGCTGTGAGACCCCACAACCTGTTGGATCCCAGAGAGTCCACATTCTGAGCTGTGAGATCCCACATCCTGTTGGATCCCAGAGAGTCCACATTCTAAGCTGTGAGACCCCACAACCTGTCTGATCCCAGAGAGTCCACATTCTGAGCTGTGAGATCCCACAACCTGTCTGATCCCAGAGAGTCCACATTTTAAGCTGTGAGATCCCACATCCTGTCTTGAGTCCATGGTCTAAGAACACAACCTGTCTGACTCACTGTACCTCACTAACCTGTCTGACTCACTGTACCTCACTAACCTGTCTGACTCACTGTACCTCACTAACCTGTCTGACTCACTGTACCTCACTAACCCGTCTGACTCACTGTACCTCACTAACCCGTCTGACTCACTGTACCTCACTAACCCGTCTGACTCACTGTACCTCACTAACCTGTCTGACTCACTGTACCCACTATCCTGTCTGACTCACTGTACCTCACTAACCTGTCTGACTCACTGTACCACACTAACCTGTCTGAGTCACTGTACCTCACTAACCTGTCTGACTCACTGTACCTCACTAACCTGTCTGACTCACTGTACCTCACTAACCTGTCTGACTCACTGTACCTCACTAACCTGTCTGACTCACTGTACCTCACTAACCCGTCTGACTCACTGTACCTCACTAACCTGTCTGACTCACTGTACCTCACTAACCTGTCTGACTCACTAACCTGTCTAGACCTGGTAGATTTAGCCGTTTTCCATGCTTTACCATCACGGCTCCTAAAGACGTAGACCTGTGAGCTGGGATCTTGGAAGTTGGTTGCAATACACTCTCTTTATGTAACTGGTTGATGTATGTGTGTATTCAGTATACATAGTTGGATTCTTGTGCACTGTTTGTTCAGGGTCTGAAGCCGACAGTTGGGAAGTTACGTCACCACACTTTTTGTCTGATCACATTTTCTGAATACTTGATTTTAGACTCAGATCACATTAAACACATTTTAACTAGTAATTTTTGTAATAGCAATTATAATAATCAAATAAGTTGAATGCTTTACAGCAGTGACTGTATTATTTTTTGTATTAAACATGTAACAACAGAATACACTTAGAATGCAGAAGCCTCCTGCTTTGATTTTAGTGTAAAATTCATGTTTACTGTTATAATACTAATGTTGCAGTGTAATGTTGAGTTCACAACCCATCGAAAGTTGAGACAACTTTGAGTTTAGCATCATATAAACAATTGAAGAGGATCCTTAACTTGACTGACATAATGCTGATATTATTGATCACGTAGAGGGAGTCACATTTCATTATTGGTTTTTGAACCCTTGGGTCCCCAGGAGACACAGAAAAATTCTCACCTGTTTAGTTTGTGGCGACAGCACTAGCCATGCACACCCCCCTCCCGTTAGTAAATATAATCATACGCAGTCCTGCTAAACACTGTGCAGGAGGCAAACAGAACCAGTGCCATTAACTAGGCTTGTCAGGGACAGGTCACTACACACATGTTAGTAAAGTGACGTTTACAGGATTGTATTATGAACATATGCACCAGAGTGCACAGTTTCTTGGAGATGTAAAGGTTAATCAAACTAATTGTCTGTATTGATTGTATGCTGTTGTAGTGTCCATTGACAGTAAGATCTCCCAACAGTTTCATTCATGCATCATCATTAGTCAGCAGTGATGTTGAAGTTTATTATTTGTCACAGTACTGTCAATATAAATTCATTATTTGACAGTAGTAATTTTATTGTTAATTAATTTCACATAAGTGATGTTGTTAAAACTTCACATCATTTGACATCAGTGATGTTGTTAAAACTTCACATCATTTGACATCAGTGATGTTGTTTAAAAACTTCACATCATTTGACATCAGTGATGTTGTTTAAAAACTTCACATCATTTGACATCAGTGATGTTGTTTAAAAACTTCACATCATTTGACATCAGTGATGTTGTTTAAAAACTTCACATCATTTGACATCAGTGATGTTGTTTAAAAACTTCACATCATTTGACATAAGTGATGTTGTTTAAAAACTTCACATCATTTGACATCAGTGATGTTGTTAAAACTTCACATCATTTGACATCAGTGATGTTGTTAAAACTTCACATCATTTGACATCAGTGATGTTGTTTAAAAACTTCACATCATTTGACATCAGTGATGTTGTTTAAAAACTTCACATCATTTGACATGAGTGAAATATTTATTATACATGAAAGATGTTTGCACAACTTCCAGCCTGACCTGCAGGCTACATGGACCTGGGGTAGCCATTACAGTAGCTCCAGTTATAAATTCTCTGTAGGCTGAACAGGGTATCTGGAGTCTGATCCATTGGCTTGCCATCCAGATTGAAGTTTTGTAATCAGGTGGTCAGACCTTCATTTGGTAGCCCGGAGAGAAAGAAACAGAAGGAAGGAAGGACAACTCCCGTGCATTTTGACTTACAGCTCTTTTTGTCACCAATTTGTTTAGAAAACAGACACAAAATGGAGGGGGTCATGTAAGTGTTATACATTTATAACACTAAAAATAACTAGTTATTGTCACATAATTTATTGAAATCTGCTGAATTGTTTTAGTGTGTGTGTTTTGTTGTTGTTGCGTGTGACTTGTATGTGTATATATTTTTAAGCAGAAACAAAATATATTTACTTTTCCAGCAGTTTACTAAGAAGGCTTTTGTAAATAATCACTGTCATTTACTGCGGTAGTATTTTGCACATTGAAAGTGTTAGCAGCTGTTCTGCATGTAGATATTGCTACCTCGGTTTGTTTTGTTAATCGGGGATCTTTGTTCTTTCTAAAAGACACCTGCTTTGTGTTTCTTTTTTGTGTGTGTTTCCCTTTAGAAGGGTGGTTAACACATTATTTTGTCGATTACAGCCAGGCTGTGACGTCTGTGCCTTTCAGCCCAACACAACTGATTTCAGGAAAACCCCTAATTAGTCACATTTTTCCAACTTCCAGATGGGGCTGCAGAACCCGCAGCGGGGAGTTTTGTGTGTGAACGGGGATCATGTCCCATGATGTAGATAAAGAAAATGTCCAAAGTTTATGGCTACTTGAAAATTGTGAAGCCATATGGATACACAGACAGTTGTTAACTACACAGTTGTCGGATGCACAAACAGTTGTTAACTTCACAGACAGTTGTCGGATGCACAGACAGTTTTTGGCTACACAGTTGTCGTAGCATGAGATTCTAATCACAGAAGGGACCATGCTAGGTGTTGACCACAACTATCGTGTGTTTATACTCTACATGGGAGGTGATAGAAATGCTGATTACAGGAAATTAGGTGATGAACAGCTTGAGATAAAGCAAACCAATGAAAGTAGACCTGGGAAGATGGTTGCTTCCTGCACTCAAGTTGAAGTCCAAGGGGATTGGCTTTTCTGCACCATGGTTTATCCCATACAGTCCAGTCTCTTTGCAAAATGGCTAGATGTCTCTCGAGTGTTGCACACAGCACAGACTTCATAACTCTAGCAACAATCCTCAGGGATGTCTGCTAAAACTGCACCTGTGAACCAGATGCCGTAGTCCGTAAAACAAACCTGTGATCTTCAGAACACAAAGCAAGTGGCTTAACCACATTAGCGCAGAGCTTCCTTGCATCATGGCCAACAGCTATCCTGTTTGTGAGGCAGACACAGTCTCAATGGGTGTTTTCTTTATCTCTCTGTTTTACAGATCTGGCTTATTTGTATACAGACTGTTTATTCCTGGCCTTTCAAACAGATGCACCCCGACTTGGAAGGAAATAGCCCCCAAAATCGACTTTTACAGCACACAGTTGTTGGGGGCCAGTGGGTCAACACCCCTGGCCCCTCAAGTGTGGAACCTGTGAACCCACATGGTAACTGGGTCTTATTGTGGGTGTTTGCTTAGCCACGCCACTCAACAGGCAGTAACCCAGTGCTGTTTACTGATGTTAAATAATGCAGACACGGACAATACATAGCACCATTAATTGCCTGACATATTTAGCTGTATCTTCTCAGGTGCTACAGAATAAATCAAATAATAAAGCACCAAAAAATGATTGCATTCTTTTCATTGAAATACACAGATCACATGACCAGGTGACATGTCTTCGCCAGAAATTCAAGATTAGCCACATGATAACTGTTGTCTTTTCAAATTGATCTGATGTTCTTTTTGTTTACATAAAGAGAAATTGTTACAACTTTGGCTTAAAGTAGTGTATTCTTTGTGTCAGCATAATTAAAATTTACAATATGAAAATATTGTTTGGGAACCAGTGATGATAGTTGAGATTGTCTCTGGTGATTGTTGTAGGTAGCTACGGGATGTTCTCTATGGTATTCACATGTATAGGGCATTTTTATTTGGTTTCATGGAAAAGAAAAGTCATTTCTGTGTTTTTTATTCGAGTAAGTTGTTCCAGGAGCTTCACTTTTGTGTTTAAACATGTCCAAACAACTCAGCAAAGTGTGACTTGCCATGCCAGGTTAGTCCAAGCAAATATCTTGTCACCATTATTATTTTGTTTTAAATACATCATTGGAAGAGGTAGCCATCTTGTATTCTTTGATGTACTTTTGTTTTATTTTGGTAACAGTGTGCTAACAAAACAAACAAAAAACTAAAAAGAACTAATCCAGAAATGAATTGTGTCACAGCACTCGTGGACATCCCATAAGTGTTCAATCCCATCTTCAGCAGCAAGTGTAAAGTTCCTATTGTTATAGTACGGGTAACAGCAGTAGCCAGCACACAACTTAGCCCAGACAGCGATCTGGACAGTTCAGGTGTTGTTCTGGCATCTGGGCCTTCTTTCTGTGGGCTGTCGTTGATTTACGAATACATTAAGAAAATATCACAGACTGTCTTGAACTCTGTGCAGAAATGTTCCGAGGCTTTAGTTGACCCTTGTTTCTGTTCAGTGTGTTCATGTCATTTAATATCTGTCACTGTTTATGCTGTATCTGTTTGCTAAACATCTCATTTGTCAACATTTTTATTTGTGTGCCTAATTGTCTTAACTTCAAAATGTTATAACAGTTATAAATAACTTCAAAATGTTATAACTTGGTCACACTATCATTAAAATGATCTTATAGCACTGGATGTTTTCAACCTTGTAGCTGGCATTAGTATCACATAATTGTGTCCAGTTTATTTTGACATTCAATAACTGCTTATTTGTTAACACTAGAATTGCTGTGTTGGCATTTTAGTAAGCAGTCAGTCATTGGCATCAGCTTGAGTCAGACCATCCTGCTGTTCAATCTAATTTTCATTTTCAGATCTCTGCCTTTTCTAATGCAATATGGCTGGCACGTGGTTTACTCTCAGTGATGATTTTAAACAGATCATTTTTACAGCCCAAAACATCCTTTGAAAACAGATAATAATAATAAAAAATGTATGTTGACAGAATGACTGACGTTTTATAGCCTAGTGCTTCATGTGCCTGGTGCCTAGAAGAGGGGAACATTACACCTTTGTGAAAATCAATCAGTGGAGCTAAATTATCGGTCCATGTTAGGAGTCACTGTTCATGTATGGAGAAATAAATAGACAAGAATTAATTATTAGCCGAGCAAGGCAGTCTTTGTGCAAACTTTGAGGGGCTGCTTAATTCAGACTAGCCTGGGGATGAGGCATTTTTCACAAAATCTGAGAGGAAAGGAAATACCCAGCCTACCTTATCATGATGTGACCTAGGAGATGTGAAGACTTGAGGATGAACACTCTGACAGCAATGTCTGCCCTAAGACTACCTTTAGCTTCAGGACTAGAATAAATTATCTGGCAATTTTGAGAGAAGATTTAGTTTACATCCCTGATGTCAATCACTGAGTACTTACAGAAACATCACAGGGAGATTCTCTACCTCTATGATGCTAAACCACTGCTTTAAATGAGGACATTTGGGCAAAGTCTATACAAGAATATATGACTAATGTCAGGAATGAAAACATCACCTGTGTATGTACACTATGAAAGATTTGTTTCACACAAACATCAGAGATGTGTAGAATGTTTATATAAACCTGATTTCAAAGTAACAGATTATTAGGCAATTAACATATTGCAGGGGGAAAAACCCACAAACTTTGTTTCTAAAGGATTCACTCAGTCCTTCCAAGCACTCATCTTTCACACAGTAATTGCATTTGATCACTAAAACCTGTTATTTAATAGCAGTATATATATATATATAATAGGTAGCAAGTTAAATGGCAAATGCACCATTTGATTAAACATACGCATGTATAAGTAAAGAAATATCTAGGAGGAATTTATGTTTTTGTTTTGTTGATTTCAGTTTGTCAAGGACGTTTTGTAGAAGTTTTTTTCTGCCAGTTGCAGGGAGATGAAAGATGTATATTCATTCATTCAGTAGCATGTCCCTCGCGGAACCTCGCTGCCATAACAACCCTCCGGAAAACCTTCCTATCATGAGCAAGATGTCCTGCGTCTGATACACCCATCTGGAGATCATCTGCCACATCCTGCACCCATCTTCTCCTTGGCCTTCCTCTTCCTCTCTTCCCAGGCATATACCCCTCCATTATTGTTCTCTCTAGACCTCCATGACGTTTCAAGTGACCAAAATATTTCAATTTTCTTTGTTTTATTGTCTTTACTAGCCAACCCTCTTCAATATTCAGCTCTTGAAGTATGGATGCATTTGTTCTTTTCTTTACCCAAGATATTCTTAGAACCTGTCTGTAACATTTATATTCAAAAAGATGTATATAGTTTGTACAATATTGCTGTTTGTATCACCCCCGATTTTGTATTTAATGACATCAGCTTTTGGATTAAGCAGTTTAGTTTGTGTGTGGTCTGTGCGTATGTGCATTTTGTCACAATCACGTTTTGTCTCAATAAATTTTGGAGAAAAAACCCCACCACACCCTTGAAATATTGTATATATTTGTTCTAAGTCTTCTGCTTTTTTTCTAACAAGATAAGGGAAAATACAAATGAAATTTATGAAGCAAAAGAAATGATAAATGAGAGCAAAATAAAAAGCCTGGTGTAGGAAAATTGTTTGGCAAGAAAAGCCGAGGAATACAGAGAAAGCTGTATGTGGAAAAGTAAAATATGTGAACCATTATCACGTGTCATGCCATTCACCATGTGTCATACAGAGCTAGTAGTTTATTTGTCCATTTCCTTGTGTCTTGAGCATTCTTTCCAATAATACCATAGACGGAATACACTCCACCACCACTAGCCTCGACTTTCATCTTTGGATTTCTATTGGAAGTCCTTGTTTCTTCAATCCATTTGTTTCCCATAAGGTAAGGTAAAGTCGAGAGATGTGAACCAGCGTCATTGCACACCGTTATAAACCATAAGTGCTCTGCCACCAGTACGGACAGCTGGAAAGAATTGTCCGGCTGTGTTGCCATCTGCACATAACTCTGTAGCTACAGCGACGTTTCTCCATTTTTACCCCAGAGTGTCAACTCTGGTACCCATTTCCTAAAGGCTGGGTGAACCCCAGGAACCGCAGCTGGATTTAAAAACGAGCTTTCTATCCACTGCGCTAATGCGGCCCCCACGTGTTTCCCATTCAAGTGATTGTTAGGTGACACACTGTTGCTTCTCAAGATATGCCCAGTGTGTTGCCATCTTATCTGGCATTGTCAGACATTTGTTCCTACTTCTTCACCTTGATTAAATTCCTCCCATTCAATGAGTTTCTGTAGGCATATATTTTCAAATGTATTCAACATTTGTTTCAGGTCCTTAGTAGTTCAACTTTCACCCCTACCACACCTGGTATAAACTAGGGCTGTACCAAATATTCGCTTCGGGGCCGAATAGTGGACCTAATAACTATTTGGTATTCAGCCGAGCCGAATACGAATAGTGGTTGCCTTACAAAACAATTTCTGGAGGCCTCGGAGATGTGGTTTTACAAAACAATGCTTAGAATATCTTGCTAAAAAAGAGCAACCAAGAGGTTTTTTAAAGAGGCGGGAGCCTGAAGACAACTTATCACAGACATCAGAAGGAGACAGTTATATTTTGGCCATATTATGAGAAGAGGGAAAATGGAACATGTGGTGACCACTGGAAAGATCTGTGGAAGGAGGGAGAGAGGAAGACAACGAGAGAAGATTCTTGACTTGTTGCATGGCATAGAGGTGTGTCAGTACACGAACTAATACATGCTGCAGAAAATTGCAGACTGTGGCGAGGCAAAATCGCCCACGCCAGTCAGCAAGGCACCTGATGATGATACACTATTCGTATTCGGCCGAATAGTTGGTCCCGCTACTCGTATTCGGCTGAATAGTGAAAATCACTAATTGGTACAGCCCGAGTATAAACATATTTTCTTTGCCAAGAAATGGAAGATTCTACTACAGCGCCTGATTTGTGGCCTTTGAGATGACAAGGCTTGGTTTTGAAGGCTACAAAGGGGATCACTTGGATATGGTGACAATGAACTGTTATATCAACTGATACAATGAACTGTTATATCAGCTGAGACACTGAACTGTTATATCAACTGAGACAATGAACTGTTATATCAGCTGATACAATGAACTGTTATATCAACTGAGACACTGAACTGTTATATCAACTGAGACACTGAACTGTTATATCAACTGATACAATGAACTGTTATATCAGCTGAGACACTGAACTGTTATATCAACTGAGACAATGAACTGTTATATCAACTGAGACAATGAACTGTTATATCAACTGAGACACTGAACTGTTATATCAACTGAGACAATGAACTGTTATATCAGCTGAGACACTGAACTGTTATATTAGCTGAAACATTCTGAGACCATCATGACTTATTGACTGGTCTGACATGTAATGTTGTCATTCCCTGTAATATTTTGATTAGTCAACCAAAAAAAAAAAAAAAAAATGTAAGGGTCTCTCTAGCCTCAAGGTTGGCTTGCCTAAGAACTTGAAAAATTGGTTCTAACTACATTTTGCTGTAAATTATGTTCCATCTGTAAAGTGAAGTTCGGCTGCAATGCACCAACTACTGTCTTTGGAAATTATGCCATGAAGCCCCAATCTTTTCAACCGTGTGACTATCATACCACTGTCCAAAAACCACCAAAACAGTTTGAGAAAAACAAAATAAGTCTACCGCGGACATGGAACCTTAGTTCCACCATCACAGGTGATGGGATGGGAGGGAAGGATGGTGATTTTGATTTTAGTGAGGAAGCGTTGCGCAGTTCGTCAGCTTCACTCTCTCGCCCAAGTCCATCTAAGTCCTGTGGCAGGACAAATCAAGATGAACTTGACTGCAGTAGATGATCAGGGCTTCTTTGGTATCTTGCCGTGCTCAAGGCTCTCCACACAGCTTACTGGTAGTGGCTTTTTCATCTGTTGAACCAAGATGGTTTTACCCGCACAGTCCGCCGAATCCAGACAAGACTTTGCATGCTGGGTAGGCATTCCCTAACTCACCGATCAGTTTGGACTGATCTGCTACCCTCTCCTGGTCTAGTCAGCCCGTCAAAGCTGTTGCCCAGGGGGTGGCGGCCAACACAGCTACTAGGTGCCACATGAGAGAGCTAGGTGTCACCACTGGTCCATAGGCTGGTGAACTATACCCTAAACCCTAGTACTCAAGGCTCAACACACTCGTGAACCTTTCAGCCATAGGACCAAACAACTGACCTTTACAGAATCAAAACACAAGACAACTCAGTTTACAATAAGCACCAGTTTTAAATAAACCAGACAAAATAAGAAAAAGTACATTTCAACAAAATGAAAAACTTGTATTAAAGGTTCCCAAAGCCATTAACAACTTGAAACACATTGTCCACACATATTTCAAATTCATAGATGCTGTAAACATGAAAATATTCACTGTCACACATCACAACAGCCAATAAATCACATTTCAGTGGTGTGCCCTTTCTGATCTTAAATATGTTTCATTCATTGTCCATTGTGCCGTTCATCATATGTCACATAGGGCTTGCAGTTTACTCCCTTCTATCCCATGCAATCACTGTGATATGAATGAAATCCGGTCCAGCAACTTTGGTGTCTCTCATCAATGTTTGCCTAAAAGGTTTTTTCTTTTGGATGTCCTCGTTTTATTAATCCCTCTATTCCCCATTTCAGTGCCTGTTTGGCGAATCTTTGTTCATTTCATTTAGAAAGTTTTGATACTAGTGGTTGCCCAGACACTTCTCAACTCTTCTTGAATTCATCCCATTTTCTGTCCATCGTCTACACATCAGAGATTTGCTGAACAGTGGCCACAATGATAACTTATTAGGGAACCATTGGGGGAAAGGGGGGGGGGGTAATTGGTGGGGGGTGGAATAACACCCTCTCCCCCCTCAGCTTCCCCTAAGCATATTGTAAAAGGTGTTTTCTTCATATGTAGAGAGCATCTGCCCAAGAGGCATGGAAACAACAGTCAGATCTATACAATGAATATGCATGAAAAACGCAAGACCAAAAGTCCAGGCATGGATGAACAACCAGCCAGTGTTGACAACTGGTGAATGCTGAGAAAAAGAAGGAAATCAACCCCAAGACTTTCACGTACCACCCCTATTTTTTTTTTTTTTTGGGGTGGGGCTTATATTAAAAGCATCGCAAAAAAATCTTATGGCTTACTTTTAGGGCACGGCTTACATTAAAAACATTCTGCAAAATCTTACTATAGCTTTCTTGGGGGTGGGGCTTAATTTTCGGGAAACATGGTAGAGATGGACAGGTCGCTGCTCTAACAAGGAAAGGTTACATGGGAGGAAACTAGTCCACGCTACCCTATCTGTGGTGGCCTAGAACAGGGCTGTTCAAACTGGGCGCCCGCAGCTCCTTGCCATTAGTTCCCCGTGGGAGTCTGTGCAACCTGAATCTTTAACAAAGAGACACATCTACATGAGTGTAAACTGCTACAACAGAAGATCCTCATCAAGTATTTCAAGATCAAGATCAAATGTCCCTCTTCCCTTCCAGCTTGATGAGCTGTTTGTGTTTGCAGAATGCATTGAGTTGGAATGAGTTCTTTTAACCTCTGAATCTGTAAGCCAATCACTGGGCTGACATTTCTTTAGATAATCACTGTTTTTAATCTCTTTTAGCCAATCAATGTGCTTATTACTTTCCTTTAGCCAATCACAGCGCTTACTTTCCTTTAGCCAATCACTGGATCTATTGTTCAATTTACTCTGTAGCTTAGATTCATGAGAACAGTGGACAGATGGATGTTTCTGGATGTTGCTGACAAACTGCTTCTCTTGCATGAGGCATTTTCTCCCCACAGTTAAACTATTGCTGTTATGTAATTTAGAGTCTGTTATAGTGTCTACATTGTCATTATAATCACAGACTGTATCATCTTCATCACTGTTATGCTCTGTTTCCAGAAATGTATCCCATTTTGAATTTGCTGTTATCTGAGTTAATTTGCAGTATACTTTTGTGTTACTCTCATTGTGTCTTCCTTTCTTTGCTGCGCAACCATTCACAGACATAGTCTTGCTGAGACCCAGACTTCTCCAGGTTTCATTATGGGCATCATTTGACGGATCTAAAAAGCTAATACAATCTGGCTTTGCTTTAGTAGAGCTGCCTATGTATTCTCCAATAACCGAAGAGGACACAGACAGTCGGTGAGCAGCACAAGACTTGGATGAGAACAAGTTGCCAGAACTGCTGCTGCTGCTGAATGTATTGCTCACAGAAGAGCCTGTGCTTGATTCTAAATCTTCAACATGATCCCATTTTGCAACAGGAGAATCGGGCTTGCAGATGTCTTCATGGAAAATCTTGGATTTATTTCCAGGCAGCTTTGAAAACCTGAAAGATATATTTCACACTGATATTTTATGTTTGTCAGGGATTATATAAAATCTAATAAATACATAAAAATACTACCGCAGAATTGATTTAACGTGTATAAAAGTGTACAGTTATACACAATATAGCAATAATATATACTAATTATAATTTCAAGTACAAAAATGGAACTAATAGGTGAGAATATACAAGAATATCAAATATCATGACAAGTAAAAAATATGGCTATAGTTTCAGTTATCACCCCCCTCCCCCTTTTCTCCCCAGAAAGCAAGTTTCAAACTTTTACGGTGTTTTGATGACATGAAGTCTATGAGCAGTGGCCAATACACCCAAATAACAGCTTTGGTACTAGCTGCAACTGCATTAGCATTTAGGTATGCTTGGTTGCAGGTATGATCATATTAAACAAATGTTTGTTTGTTTGGGACATATTAACTGGGGTATGCTGTCACTGTACTGCTGGTGACTATGTCCACACACACACAAACTTATTTTCTTAGTCAAAGGGAGGGAAAGCAGTTATTTCTTAGCTACATTTGTATTTACTGATTAGTTTCCTCCAAATATAAAAAAAAAAATTACCTTTGCACAAAGTAATGATTTTAAATATAAAAAATCCATATCTTTAATGACTTGGAAGCCACAATGACAAAGCCAGCAGGGTTGTCTTACTGTTCGGTGGCTATAGGCTTCAAATTTCTTTAGACTGACCAAGACTGCATACTTCTTCTAGTTTCTCAGGGTGGAAACAGAATTGTAACACTGTATTTATTTTTAACACTGTTAAAATGGGATGAAAGGGTTAAATACCTTGCCAACTGGCTTGGGTGATCATGCTTGTCTACAATATAGACCTGTTCTTGTTGGCACGTATTCTGCTTCTCCACACATTGCAATCTCTAACAGCAAGTGTCAGTTCATCTACTGACACTTGCCTATGCCATCACAAAAGCCAGTCCAGAATTCACAATCTCTTCTCATAGAAGTGTTTCTGTTGTTACATTTATTTGTCATAATATGCTGCATGGAGGGGGAAAACAGCAAGGGGACAGGGATAAAGGCAACAATGGCAGCAGACAGGCTAGGAGGAGTGTCAGAGAAGCAGCAGGTTAAATGCATGTCATGGCAACAAGAATCCTGGAATCCCAAGCTCCAGCTGTGGACAACTTATCTTAACATGAGTGGGTTTTGCTAGTCACACTCCATCCTGAGCGAAAAAAGTGTGAGAACCGCTGCTCTAATCCATGACATTGGTGACTATGCCCACTATGCCTGGCCCGACCCTGTCTTTATACTGCCCATCATTGCTACGTGTCATAGGTGACTTTTTATGAAGCTAAACCAAGTACCACCAGGGGTCACGTAACATCTTCAGGTTAACATTAACCAGCAGGTCCTTCCAGGTTCCAGCAGGAACGTCGCTCTCGTCACGGCACTCATGAAAGTCTCTCTTTCTCTAACCAGTTCTCCAGCCCCATGTGCTTTCATAGACAATGCATTTTTAATGTCTTCTACCCACTTCTGCAGAGGTCTGCTTCTGTTGTGTTTTTTAGAAACTGCCCTCCATCACCAATCTCTTCAGGCCATCATGACATTTAACATGGCAAAAATACCTTAGCTTTCAGGCTAGGATGCTGTTTATGAGACAATTCTCCTGGATGCTCAGAATGCCCGTGTAGGATGTCTGTGTTTTTCTTCCTCTTGGTCTACACTAGTTTAAGATTTTCTCTGTAGCATCTTTAGGTACCTTATCTATAAACACAAAACTGACAACTTGTAACCAGAACTTGCACAGTTTGGGGTAGATACTGCACCTCTAGACACTGTACCTCTACGCCACTCCACTTTAGCTGTAAATGAAATGACCTAGCATGAGATACTTACACTGTCTCGAAATTTCTCTCAGCTCTTCTTTTCCTGCCAGAGTTGCTTGTCTTCTGATACTGAGCCCAGTCAGTGGTTGTTGCCACCACTGACCCGTTGTTATCAACATCATCCTGCAAGGGCTCCTCCAGTTTATCATGTGATTCATCAAGAAAGCTCGACCATCGACTGCCAGCAACTGTTTCCTGCAATAAACACACACATCTACTGAAAGGCAATAGTTTAATACAACAGGAATTGGCCATAACTAAATCATTAGATCAGACAGCATACATTTTTTTGAACTTATTTTTCATGCTTGTAATTTGTGGAACTGCTCATCATGAACATGCTAATGTAAATAATCAAATGTCTCTATCTGGGTCTGTCTGCATGTAAGAATGTCAGCTTGACTGGATAGTTTCAAGGTTCCATTATGCATGCAAGATGACAGGCAAGCACAGGCAGACACACAGACATTCACAGGCAGACAGACACTCGACCACAGCTACATACATACCTATAGGCAGACACAGAGAGACAGACATACATAACTTCAGGCAGACACACACATTTATTGACAAGCACAGGCAGACACCTGAGAAAAATTACCTGTTGTCCAAAAGTGACTTTCTCAGTACTAATGACACCGGAGGTTACCGGTTTTTGGCTTGCAGACATCAAGTGTTGCTCTTCAGCTGTCAAAGTTATCTGGCCACGGATGCTGTTTAATTTCTGCACATGCCTACGGCAATCTGCTCCAGACCCTTGACCATACACCTTCAAACAGAGAAATATTCATGCATACATACACAGTCATTCTATATCTACACCAGAGTGCAAAAGCATGTCAGTGGTATTGTTTATTGAAGTATAATTACACATAGAACACATGCAATTAATCCCCGTCACTGGAGATTAGGAAATGAATGTTTGCATGCAAAATAGAGCCAATAAATTTCTTGAAGCCTCAGTGATGTGGTTTTTATGACAGAATCCTCAGAATTAACAGAATCCTTAGAATTATTTGTACAGCCAACAAGCCCAATCCAGATGTTTAGAAAGACATGGGGGCTCAAAGACAACTGATAACAAACATCACAAAGAGACAGTCATCATGTTTTGGTTATATTATGAGAAGAAGGACACTGGAACATGTTGTGACACCTGAAAAGACACAGGACAACTGACGATTACTGACATCCTTTTATCATGGCATGGAGAAGTGTCAATTCACACACTGATACATGCTACTGAAGATCACAGACAGGGTAGAGACATGATCACCCATGCCAGTTGGCAAAACACTTGATAATGATGAAAATTACATGATGGAACTGCAGTAACCCAGCAGCTAAACACTCACCTGCCGACGCCAAGGTCTTGGGTACAAATCAAGGTGGATTTCTTCTTCACCATTGACCTTGGCTCCCAGGTCGACCCAAATATGAATCTAGAAACTCACCACTGGTGTTGAAAGGGTCCTAAACCATTATTTACAATTTCATGCCGGAGCTGTGGTGACCAGGTTGGCAGGTAACATGCAGTCATTTAACACAACACAAACTGGACTAGGGAGAAAAGGAAAAGATAACTAACAAATACAAACACATTTTTCATTTAGCAATTGTGCCAATCTGTCCCCTTCCCTCTCCTGAGCATCTAATCAAAGTCATTCTCTGTTGTATTGAGTTATCTCCCAGTATAAGCTCCACTGCAATGATCCCTGTTTTCAGCATCACTTTCAGGCAGACCAACAGAACAGTCCTGAGTTCAATACCCAGTACATTGATTCTGAAATAAGCTAGTGGTAGTTTTCATTTAAACAAAGATCTTATTTTCTCTGCCCTTCAGTGTCAGTGCAGGAAGAGATACTGGAACGGGCCCTTCTGTTCGATTTGTATATAGTACTTGTAAGGGTTCATTGTCTCATTTGTTGGTAAATTCTCTCATTACTTAGAAATGAGGACAATTACTAAACATAAATTATGTGTGAGAATCAGGATGGATGGCATTGATTCTCAATTATAATGTATAAATTGAGTACATGATACTAACTGGAGGCAAATGTGCAGTTGGTCAAAGCGTGCCAAACAAGGAAATCATAAAATTCATGAATAGTTTTAGAGTGTACCGGAAAGAGAAGAGATTATTTAAGTATTGAGTGAATGAGAATATTCAGATTTGTTCTCAATCTTGTCTTTTGGTGTTCGGAATGCTTGAGCTGAATGTAAACTGAGAGAAAAGAAGAGTGAATGTATCCAAGCCACCAGCCTGAGGAAACCTGGCTAATCAATCCATGACAATATGCAATGGAGGCAAGATTGTGTGCTGATCTGTGTGGTTTATGAATACTGATTTAGGAGCACTGAAGTGCAAGTGTGTGATGCGCTGTCCGTGAGAATCCTGTACAGCTGATGACAATAAAGTAGAATGTATCTGAGTGTAGCTAATTCCCTAGACAACAAACCTCTGGTGCACTGACACAGAGGAACATAGTTGAAGCAATAAACTGAGTTGTTATCAGCTGTTTAGAGTTTCTCAACATTTGTTCGTGTTTGAGCTTGCTATGCTGAATTATCTGGCAAGGTAATATGACGATAATATGGAGATGGTGGAGAGACCATGCGCTCCAACGCAGATTAGCGATAGTTTTTTCCCGATTAAACTCATCGCCGAGCGTATCGCTTGCACCGCTACGCACAGCAAGGATCTAAACTAGATGTCTGGGACTCATAAGCAAATAAATTGGAGGAAGTTGCAGGAGATGTGGTAGCTGCTGCTCGTGAGTTCCAGCCATCTAGTTTAGCTCCCCATCCGCGCTGCATGCAGCGGTGCGGGGGATACTGTCAGTGGTGCAGCATAGTCGCAGAAACAGGTCTACAATTAACACATCGCTGAGACCCTGTTAAAGCATTTGTTTCATTAGTCGGAGCAGATCCTAGTTATGCCGTGATTTGTTCTTCGGCAGGAACTCTGCATTTTGCATAGGACTGAGGCCCTGTTAGGGTATTTGCTTGGCTGCCATAATATGAGGTGGAAGTTCGGAGGAGAGCCAAAATGTCAAAAGGAAAGGAACCTTTTTGGCAGCTGAAGATATAAAACAAACACACTGAAAATTTAAACTGTCAAATATTCAACCCTGTCAATTAAACTTCTTCTTCTTCTGCGTTCGACATCAGTCATGCTAAACATTGAGTCCCATCTGGGTCACAAATAGGATTATGCGTTTAAGGTCCCCCATAGCTTATCTTTCAAATGCGGCTCCCTTGGGCCAGATCCACAGTCTTTGCTGGGACAGGTTAGGGCAGTACTGTAGTATGTGCCCAGGGGTCTGTCTTTTTGCTTCACAATCACAGGCAGCAGATTCTTTTATGCCTATCCTGTACAGGTGTGCTCGAAGACCACAGTGTCCAGTCTAAAACCTAAACATTGTTGTTTGTTCTTTCCGGTTAAGTTTGTTTATGCTGTCACTCTCTGGTCAGTAATCTCCATTCTGCCTTCTCCACTCCCGCTTGAAAGACTGCTTTAACGCTGTTCGCCGAAGTCGAGGGAGGAGGATTTACATAAGAATAGGTAAATACTGTACTAGGTTTAATATAATTCACGGAAAAAAAAAATACAAAGATTCTGAAGAGGTTGGGAATGAAAAGGGAGTTTCTGAAAAGCAAAAGAAGAAATAAAAAAAAATAAAAAACCACAAAAACATATTGGCATATGCCATATTAATGTGAATTAAAAGACAGATAAATATAATATAAATTTAATTTTAGTAAATAGTATTAGTATAAATAAGTATTATAGAGGTAAAGAAACAACAAACAGGACAGTACTGTGTACTGTACGGTACACCCAGGACTTTCCACCTGAGTTTACAGCCAGTGAACTCAAATAAGAAAACACGATGTACACACCTTCGTAACTGACTGCTTGAGTGCACACATTTTACACTTCCATTTTGTAGTTTTTGTGACTTGTAAAACCTGGAAAGTCTGACACTGGACACAACGGAGGACATGGAACTCGACCATTTTGTCGGGTTCTCAAAGACGTCTGCTGCAGGGTTGCCAATGGGATTTTTTTGAAAAACCCAGCTTCGTTAAACAGAAACCCAAGCAATACATAGACAAAAACAAAAAATACAAAATAAAAAACCCAGATTGTTAAAATGTACAAAATTTATAGTTACGAAACGAAACATTTACCACTTTTATATAAGGATATATTAAAAAACAACCCTAGATTTCCTTGAGGCCTCTAAGAAAAACCCAGATCTGGAGGGAAAAACCCAGCATTAGCAGCCCTGGTCTGCTGGCTCTTCAAACAGCCCGCCTTCCGTGATGATGTCATCACAACTTGCATACTTGAAGCAGAGCTGCCAAAGTTGGTATTTTCGTACTATTCGGCCCTTGCCGAACAATATTGTACATTAGGAAGAGAGGGAACAAACAGCCCAGGCAGTGTTGCCACTTTGGATCTTTTATATCCAAATTTAGATCTTTTTCATTGCATTTAGATACTGTTTTTGACGTTTAGATGTGCCAAAGCTAATCAAGTAATGGGTCAACTATCTCCCCTGTTGACACACAAGCAGATACTTCGGAGTACTAAAGTGAATCTTATCAGAACTATTTTTTGGCCAATACTATGCTATCAGTGCCAAACGTGAACACTTACATCCTCCAATGAACGTAAAATTGTGACAACAGAGATGAAATGCCTTAGAAGAGCTGCAGGAGTTTCAAGGAAAGACAGAATACAAAATCATGAAATCAGACGAATGCTAGGAATAAAGCCAGTCTTACAGGTCATCAAACAACAACAAATGAAATGGTTTGGACACCTAACAAGAATGCCCTGGTACTATCTGCCACAGCGAGCCACACTAAAACGTCACAACGGGTATAAAGCGAGTGGAAGACCTCGGAAAAGATGGAGTGATGGCATTAAGAACAGCCTTACAGAAATGAACATCAGTCTTAATAGTGCTCTTGACAGAGCTCATCAACGAACATTACATCTCCCCCCGACACTTCGATGAGGTACAAGGTGGAAGAGAAGAAGAAGAAGACGTTTAGATCCTAAATATTTTTCTAGATTCTTTTCATGTGGAGTTAGATATTTTATAGATTTTTTTTCTTTCATTGTCAATTTAATAATTACTGTGTAAAATATTTACTACAATATTTTTGTTTTGGTCTGGCACGTACATTGTGACAACTGCCATTACTTGAACTTTGAACTCCCACTGGGGTCAACGCACAAATATCTGGCAGCCCAGGTACTGATTAATAAAAACGCGCGAAAATCATACTAACTTTGTTTCAACCGTATCCTCATTGTGCTGACTTTGCGTTTCTTTTTCATGTGTTTAAAAAAAAAATAATTGCTCACCTTCTTATGTGGCTTTCACTTTGAAAAACCTTTCAACATGCCAAAAGTAATGTATGAGCAAAAAATTTGGAAAGAGTGGGTGCATGATGACAAAAATAAAAACCGGGGATATGACCAAAGCTTGTTGTAAGTTCTGTAAGTGGGAAATTAAAGCGAAAATACAAAACTCAAAGAGTCATGCAGAGACTAAAAAAGCATAAAACTGCAGTTTCATTTAAAGATATTACACCGCTGACATCTGTTTTCAGAACTATACTGATAAATGAATCATCAAAAGTTGAAGTATCAGTCGCAATGTTTTTAATTTGTCACTGCGCAATTTCAAACTGTGACCATTTGATCGATTTGTAAAAAATCTTGGACTAGTTCATTTTGAAAAGTGTGGTGTAGAAAGTATAGTTTATGAACTGAAGGACCTTTTAATCAGCAAACAGTTAGGCTTGAAGAATTTGGCTGTAATTGGTACTGATAATGTTTCAGTGATGGTTGGTATAAACAATGGCGTTTATGCCAAGTTGAAGGAAGCTAACCCATCAATACTTATAAAATGTATGCGTCATTCATTGCAGCTAGCTTTATCACATGCTTCATCTAAATATTTACCAAGGAATTTGGAATACCTTATTGCTGAAACACTCTACTGGTTTTCCAAATAATTTGTCAGACAACAGCAATTCAATACATTATATACAGCCTTGAATGATGGTTCCACACCACCGAAAATTCTGTCAGATTGCAAAACTAGATGGTTATCAATTTAACCAGCTGTTGAAAGAATTATGAAGCAATGGCTGAAGTTGAAGACACACTTTGAAATAACAAGACAAAGTGAAAAGTGCTACACAGCTGAAATACTATATGGAATGTACAGTGATGAAACAAATGTGTCATTCATTCTCTTTTTATAACCTATTCTAATGGAAGTGCAAAAAGTTAAAAAACTGTTTGAATCTAAACTTGTTGATAAAGTTAAATTACTTGATGATCTCACCTTGCTATTTCACTCGGTAAAAGACTGGTGTTGCCAACTTATAAAGCTGATTTGCTCTCTTGCACTATAGAGAGCTATTTGGCTCCTAAGCCACACCTTGGATATTAAATCGAATCAAAAATTGATGATTTAAAAACAAAAGGACTGTTAACAGAGAATGAAGAGAACAACTTAAGAGAACACTGTCAAGATTTCCTTATCTCATTATTGAAGCAAAGACTTCCTGAAAATCTAGATGTTTAGAAAAATATTTCACTTTTTTCTGTGAGCAACAAACTTCAGCCAACAAAGGACATACCTAAATATTGTAAAGTTATGAAATTTTTAGGGGCTACTGATAATAGTGTCGCGGAAGCAGAATATCAGTTAACCAAAATAAAGTTAGCTGAATGGACAAACAAAACAGAAACTAAAGCGTTTTGGAGTGAAGTGAGACAATTTAAAGATGCCTCAACAAGTCCATTCTGTAAGCTCTTTAAAGTGCCATGTCTACCATGATACTACCCCACTCAAATGCTGACGTAGAAAGAGTTTTCAGTGCTAGGAATTATATCAAATATAACCTGAAAAACAGGATGAAATTTGACCTCTTAAATGCTATCGTGCCATTACAATTCGGCCTAATGAGACTAGAGAAATAAGCCTACTGTTCCACTTATAAAGAAATTTGAACAGCTAAAGCATACCAGGGTCATTTTGGATCTGAAGCTTCAACTTCATTATCCAAGCTAAGTTTATCCTGTGGATCTTGTGAGGCAGACATCAGTGAAGGTGAGGACATAATTATGTAGGGTAAGTCATAACAAAAGCTATGTAATTTTTGACTTTTTCAATTTGGATGTTTTGTCTAGATCTTTTCCACGCAGATTTAGATCTTTTTAGATATTTTTTGACACCGTTTTGGATATTTTTTGTCAAAGAAAAGTGGCAACACTGAGCCCAGGAGCTACAAGCTACAAGCGACAGTAGACAAAGTGACTGAGTGGTGTACAGAAATGAGGGCTGTCGTCTACCTAGAAAAGGCGTCTGTTTTGTGGTGTTCTCTGGACAATAGAATCGTTAAAACTAATGTCCCAAGTCTCACGATAGATGGTAGAAACGTCAACAGAGAGAGAGAGAGAGCAAACTGAAATATCTGGGAATTACATTTGACAGAAGCCTGTCGTTTAAGGACCACGTGGAGAGTGTTGTGACGAGATGCAAAAAGGACTTAGTGCACTTAAGACTCTGGCTGCAATTGACATAGAGCAGAGAATGCTTTTCACACTGTATCAGCACCTGATCCTGTCAGTGGTGGATTATGGCCTGGGACTGCCTACCGTCTCAAAGAGTCAGATGGACAAACTAAAGCGCATACAGAACGCGGCTATGAGGGTCATTCTGGGCTGCACCAGAGACACCCCAGTGATGTGTATGCGATACATCCTTGGTTTGCCGACGGTTGCAGGTAGGCACAAGGTGATGCAGGCGAAGTCATATCTCAGGGTAGCTGCAGACACAGACCACCCTCTGCATGAAGATCTGGGTGCAGTTAAGGGTCAGCGGATGATAAGAGGGAGGTCATGGATGGCTCAGGCAGAAGACACAATCAGACAGGTTTGCATCCTTGAGAACATTAGGAGAGGAGTGGGTCAAAGTGCCACCTGAACAGTCAGACTTGTGTAGAGTCATTATCACACTGAGTCGGGAATGCAGAGACTGACCAGCAGGTGCCACAGAGGTAGAAATTCAGCAGTTAATTCAAGATAATGCTCGCTCAGAGGATTTGATGATTTACACAGACGGTTCAGTGTCAAGAGGCAAAAGAAGTACTTGGGGCTTCTTAGCAAAAGTTAGTGGTCGACGCTTGGTGCAGGAGAGCCTAGCATATGACACCACAACATCCAGCTTAAGAATGGAGGTGGAGGTGGTCACTGTAGCTTTCCGCTGGCTAGAGAACACGACACACACACACATCGTGATTGTAACTGATTCATAAAGACTGCTAAGGAAGATCAGAACAGGCAAGCTTCGTGCAGAATGGCATGCTTCACTGCGGAGGACACGAATGAGGAGTATTATCTGAATTTTTCACCAGGTCACACCGATGTGTTGGGAAATGAACAGACGGACAGACTGGCTGGCTCTGCACAACTTGATGGAATACTGATACACGATAGGGCAGACGTGGTTAGTGCCTTGTGGGAGAGCGTGTTCAATTCGGAGGAGCATATTGATCACCACAGTCTGATGAGTTCGATGCAGTTGATGGTGACGAGAGGTTCTGGCAGAAGCTCAAGGCTCAGAGGAAAGGCAAGACGGACGTTTAATCATAATGCTACTGGCTCCATTAGTATCGGAACTCGTCGCTGACTGCTGAATATGAGGACGGAGCGCTTATGGGAATGGCCCGAGTGCTGTGATGTCGGTTCTTGAATTAAATCAATCAAATCAAATCTATTGTACATTTGGTTAGGTTTTTTGTTGTTGTACATAAGGTAGCACGCCCGATGTTTTGGTACGTTTAAAAAATTTTGCATCGTTTTGAATTGTGGCGGTGTACGCTGGATCCAGTAGGCACTGAAGGAAGACCGATGTCAGTTATGCATTGTTTAGAAAAGTGGCCAGCCTTTATAAAGAAGAACATTAAATGTTGAATGTCGAATATTGAATTAGGAATCGACATCACAACACTCGGGACACCCCCTCCCCTCCCCCCCCCCCATAAGCGCCATGTTCCCATCTTCAGCAGTAAGCGAAGAGTTCTACCGACGGTCAGCCTATGGATCATGCTGCTATTATCCATGCCCTCAGATAAATGGGAAGAATAGAGGATTTTGAGGATGCCTAAAACAAGGTACCATATGACTTCTTGATTGATCCGCTTCTTGATCTCAAGTCTCATTCCACTTCTCATTATCTGGATCTCATCGGCTCTCTTCGAGCGGAAAAGAGGGGTGTGGGGGGGGGGGGGGGTGGGTAGTGTGTTTAAATGCCGTAGTTAGGAGAGAACTCTTTCAATGAAGTATTTAGGAGTGTGCTTTAACTCTAAGTCTTCCTTTTTTTTTTTGAGCATGTCAACCATGAGGTTTGACTGGGCGAAGGATTATGGCTGCGACAAACTTCACTTATTTTTCTTATACCAGGATCGGATCCTTTCTGTATTTGAGTGCGCTCTGGCAATTCTGACTCTAGGCCGTACACACATACAGGGACTAGATCGAATACAGAATAAGGCGATGAGCATCATATTTGGATGCACGAGAAATTCAGCATGCAGAGCGATGAGTTACCTCTTTGATCTTCTAACGACGGAAGTGGGAACAGTGTTTTGCCGAGCACGTGCGTGTCTGTGTATCTATCAGTGCTGATACATACCATCCATTGCACAGTGAGATTCACAGGAAGAAGGGTAGCAGGTTAAAAATGAGGACAATCCTGGGTGGGTCAGACTGAGGATATTATTCAACACGTTGTTGTTCAACTGAGGACATAGAAACTGGCGAGGAATGGATACGAGTGTATGCCGAGTTGGGTACATCCTTTTCAGTCTGCATAAAACTGGGTAGAGATTACAGAAAAAAAAAAAAAAGCCGTTGCTGATTGAGGCAGAAGTTCAAGTCCCAATTCTGGAAAATTCTGCTGACGCAGACGCAGTTATCTACACAGACGGATCCGTCGTTTGACAGGCTAGTTCAAGGGGAAACTGTAACAGAAGAAAAGAAGGCTTTTGCCTCGACCACAAGTAGTCTGACTATGGAGGTGATGGCGGTAACAAAAGCAATGACTTGGCGAGAGGCGCAGCATTTTTTTTTACATGTGTGCTTTCTACGTGATTCCATGAGCATGCTTAAGAAGAGAGAGACAGGATGGATTCAAAGAAAATGTTAGGAGTCGCTTCTTCAGCTAAAAGGAATTAATTTCATTTTTGTGCCAGAATACCCTGGGGAAGAGGAAATGAACGAGCCGATTGGCTTGCTGGCAGGGTCACGGTAAGTAGAGGAAAATCAATGAATCGCGACATTCTCAATGTTCTCAAGGAGGCAGGACGAAAAGATGATTCAAGAGACGACGTTGAATCAGCAACACTCAAAAGACTACAAGAACTTCAGATCAAAAGAGGTGTCGCCAAACATGAACACTATTCAGGTAGCCAAAGAAGAAGAGTAAACTAGCACAGTTATCAGTCACCACACGCTGGGGGAAATACTGAAGATGGGATCCGAGCGCTTATGGACTTGTCATGTGCAAAGATGGAAATCTTTCGATCTATTAACTATTAATAAACGACATATCTGCGGAGTTCTCCGGAGAAAGAACATGAAATCACGAACGTATCTGCACGGTTCAAAAACATAACCAAGACCTTTATTACCGAGACCTTTTCTGTTTATCAACACCAAAACAAGACTGGAGATAGCCATCATGTATGCCTCAAGACTGACACCGAACTTGAGATACAACCTCCAGTGGACTACATTCATAATGATGTTTATTTCGCTTATACATATTAACGTTGCTGACGAGAAACCTCATTCACTGCTTTCTGGCATCTCTCATTATGCTCCGTCAGAATCTATATTAGGCGGGAAAAGTTTACCTACCGTAAGAAGTCCGATGCGGTCCAGTCAACGAGCGACGGAATTTTTGGTCTACAACTGGAATGATTTGACAACATGGAGCCCAGGCAACAAATCCTTGTCTGTGTGTGAAAAACACGTTGAGCAGACCATCGAAGGTTATCTAGCAAACCAGATGTGGGCTCTGCAGGGTACGTCTCGTATATGTAAACTTGCGTTTGAAGTCTGTACCGGAGTCACAGCCGGCCTTAGACCAGATAAGGCACTAAACTATATAAATCCCCGAAGCCCACACGGTTTCACATTTCACTACATTATCACAGAAAACCTACAACCATGCATGCGTCAAATAGTTCCACAGTTTTACAGTTTTTTCCCCCCAAACGCAAAATCAATCATATATCTTCAAAAAATATGTTAAGTAAAATGTCGCTTTCTATACATATGATGCCAAATTCAGACAATTTTTCTTGAGACGTAGTATCTCTCAGTTCAATTTTTATTCTCTTTAGCTGCGAAAATGATGCTTTTTCCTGGACTACTTGTTAGCAACAAGACACAGAAATAGTCGTAGAATCACTTCATCATTATAGAAAACTGACTGAATCGCGTGACAGATGATGTGATACTGATCTCTGTGTTGATTGTGTTGTCTGGCTGGATAATTCTGCTTGACATCATTATGGAAGTGCCCCAGTTGACTCAGGAACTTAACCAGCATGGCGAGGATACTCTTTCAGTCAAAAATATAATAACGTCCCCCTGAAGGTGTAAATATATATATATATAAGATGACTGCCCAGCTAGAATCCAGTCAAGTTGTCGACTAGTTTGGTGGTGGGACTGAGCAACCAGCGGCCGGAGATGCTTGTTTGGTACCTGCAATTGTGACACGATTGGGACTTGAAGATGGCAAAGGTAACGAACGCGAATGGTTGTAAACAACAGCGAGGAACTTTGTCATTGTTACCTGTGGAATATTTGGACATGCCAGAGAGTAGCTGACGGTGACTGGACCGGATTGTCTTCTGTGAGTAATAAAGAGATGTGTCTCCTCAATAACATCTGTGTGCGTCAATTCGTCAGATGTGTCAGTCGTAGTATGATTCCCCCAGGAAACAGCCAGAGGAAACAGAGAGCAAACAGAGATCAAACAGCCAGAGCAAACAGAGAGCAAACAGAGAGCAAACAGCCAGAGCAAACAGAGAGCAAACAGCCAGAGCAAACAGAGAGCAAACAGCCAGAGCAAACAGAGAGCAAACAGCCAGAGCAAACAGAGAGCAAACAGCCAGAGCAAACAGAGAGCAAACAGCCAGAGCAAACAGAGAGCAAACAGCCAGAGCAAACAGAGAGCAAACAGCCAGAGCAAACAGAGAGCAAACAGCCAGAGCAAACAGAGAGCAACGTCGCCTTTATATTTCAAGGGGAATAGTTTGGGGTACCTGCAGATTGCCAGGCCATCATAAATGAGGGGAGTGGTTACATTATTGAAAGCCAATCATTTATGAAGGACCCACTCGTTAATGAAAAGAATGAAAGCAGCAATACAATCAGATATAAAATACAGTGGAACCTCGCTTAACGAGCATAATTCGTCCCAGAATCATACTCATTAAGCGAAGCACTCGTTATGCGCAACAATTTTTCTTATATAAATTAATGTAAAATTCGATAATTCGTTCCATGTCGAAAAAAATACTCACAAAATGCTATGTATAACTTTTTTTTTTTCAAAAATAATTATCTACATATTGGTAATTAGAATGAACCATCTTCATCTTTTCTTCAAACGCAGAACGAGCCTACCTGGAATGCGAATTCGATTTGGAGAAAAAAAAAAGTCGAAATAATTATGATACATAGCTATTTTTTTTTAACTAGAAAGATGTCAAGAGACATTTGTTTTTGCCGACGCTTCAAAATATGACGAAAATGCGACAGAATTATCATTAAATAAATTTGCAACGCGCATAGCGACTTCTTTACTAGGGTAATGCTTCTAAATGTAAGATGCAACAGTTTGCCATGCTTTCAGCATTTCTCTTATTTCGTCAAAAGATTGTTGCTTTTCTGTTACCCCTTCCTCCTCTGACAAACTGTCCTCTAAAACTTCTTGCTGTGAAACACAATGCAACTCTATAAGCTCTTGGGTGGTCAGCTCTTGGTTGTGCTCTTCCACAAGCTCTTCGATATCACTGTTATCCACCTACAATCCCATGATAGTGGCCAAAGACACAATCTCTTTGACTACAGGTTCCACAGGTACTGTCTCGAACCCCTCAAAGTCACAAATCGACAACGCTCTCCGGCCAAATCTTCTTCCAAGAAGAAGTAAGTGTTCTCTTGGTAACTCCTTCCCCCGCCTTGTCGATCATCTTGAGGCAGGCAACGATGTGGAAGTGATTTTTCCAAAACTCTTCAAGAGTGAGGTTGGCCCCTTTAGTCACCTGAAAACAATGCTCGAAGAGTGCTTTAGTGTAGAGCTTCTTAAAGTTAGAAATAACTTGCTGGTCCATGGACTGGAGTAACGGAATGGTGTTGGGAGGCAGAAACTGTATCGCTATGAACTTAAATTCTTCAGAAAGGCTATCTTGTAGGCCTGGAGGATTCATGTACATATATCACAATATAACACAAGTTTGAGAAAATGTATGATCACAAGCGACACTACGAGGCTACTGGAACGAGTGTTAAACACAGACTGATGTAACATGCGCACAATTCGGGACTTTCCCTCTCCTCGCCACTCGTTATGCGAAACGTTGCTCGTTAAGTAAGTCATTTTTTACTATTTGTTTTGCTCGTTATGCGAATTACTCGTTATGAGAGGTGCTCGTTAAGCTAGGTTCTACTGTATACTGCTCTTGGTGATGGAAAACAAACTCTAAATTTAAAAAGAACAAATGCAACAGCATTCGTGTAACGATCGTATAGCTAACATCCCTCTAAATTGAGAAATCACTGCGAGCTAACCATTAATATAATTTATATCAACCAGTTCCGTATTTTATCTTGCTTCAGTTTTTGATGCCTGGGCAAAGCCAGGCCCTTCACTGCTGGAGGGCCGGTCAATATTCGTAGGGAACTACCACCAATGTAGAGGCATACGATCTCCAGAAGGGAAGACTGGAAAGAGTTTTGGGAGCAATTACTGCGTCATCTATCTGACTAATTTAACAGATTCAAAAGTAGGTTGCTTATATTTTAGTATTTCTTCTGTTTGAATTTGATAATGTGTGAAATATGAATGTAAATTACATAAATTAGCCACATGAATGATGGCAGAATATTCAACACCATCATCATCATCATAATCTTTGTCCTTTTGTGTCCTTATATGTCACACAGGGCTCGCACATTTTTCCTCCATTTCGTTCCATCTTGTGCAGTCACTTCGATGTCATGGACGGAATTTATTCCAGCACCTTTGGCTTCTCTCAAAAACATTCGTTTGATGATATTTCTTTAACGGTCCCTTTTTTACCCTATCCCTTTATTTCCTATTGCAGTGCCTGATTCAAAGCAGCTGACTTCTCTTATTGTCATTGCTCAGCGTGCCTGACCCGATCATTAACAGCCTGTCACACAAGTCGCAGAATTTCGAAACTTCATACTTCACTCGTACAATTGCTGGATTTACACGAATGCATCAGCCTTTTAGACATTCATTCGCCGATAAATTTCTAGAAGTTTTACCATCTCGCTGAGTGAAACAAAAATATAACCTAACGCAGCTCCTCTTTGGAGCTGTCAAAAGAAAGGCGGCCATCTTTAAACTGTCATTATGAGGTCTGTGCTCGTCTGCGCCGTGAAGTCAAGTGCTTAGCCACTCTTAGCTACTTGATAGCCTCCTTCAGGAAGTTTGTCAACATATGCTCTTCGTTTTGTTTCGTCTTCTACAACTTTTTCTTCATTTATCTTTCTTCCTGTAGTCTTCTTTAGGTCTGATTTCTTGTTCTGTTGATTTAGCATTGTGTATAGAAAGTTTCAGTGTTTTTCTTTCCTGACTACTGCAACATGTCATCACTGATCCAAGGTTTTCGGTCTAGCTTCTTTAGTACTGCACTAATCCTCACTCTTTCTAAAATTATGGTCTTGACACCAATGCACTTGTCCAGGACATTTTAATCTCACTTCACCTCAAGTACATGAGATATATTTTTCAGCTCAGTCTGGAACTCTTCTCTTACATTTTTATTTCGAAGTCTCTAACTTTTCTTTGTTGCACATGTTTCTTGCCAGCCGTTTTTAATTTAAGCTTCAGGTCTCCAAACATATGTTGTGGTCACTGTCTAAAATTGACCCTCTGTATGCTCGGACATAAGATGTGGTCACTGTCTACAACTGACCCTCTGTATACTTGGACATAAGATGTGGTCACTGTCTACAACTGACCCTCTGTATACTTGGACATAAGATGTGGTCACCGTCTACAACTGACCCTCTGTATGCTAGGACATAAGATGTGGTCACTGTCTACACTGACCCTATGTATGCTCAGACATAAGATGTGGTCACTGTCTACAACTGATCCTCTGTATGCTCGGACATAAGATGTGGTCAATGAATGCAACTGATCCTTTGTATGCTCGGACATAAGATGTGGTCAATGAATACAACTGACCCTCTTTATGCTTGGACATAAGATGTGGTCACTGTGTACAACTGACCCTCCGTATGCTGGGACATAAGATGTGGTCACTGTCTACAACTGACCCTCCGTATGCTGGGACATAAGATGTGGTCACTGTCTACAACTGACCCTCCGTATGCTGGGACATAAGATGTGGTCACTGTCTACAACTGACCCTCTGTATGGTGGGACATAAGATATGGTCACTGTTTACAATTGACCTTCTGTATACTCGGACATAAGATGTGGTCACTGTCTACAACTGACCCTCTGTATGGTGGGACATAAGATATGGTCACTGTTTACAATTGACCCTCTGTATACTCGGACATAAGATGTGGTCACTGTCTACAACTTACCCTCTGTATGCTCAGACATAAGATGTGGTCACTGTCTACAACTTACCCTATGTATGCTCGGGCATAAGATGTGGTTACTTATAAACAACTGACCTCCTGATTGCTCGGACATAAGATGTGGTGACTGTCTGCAACTGATCCTCTGTATGCTGGGACATAAGATGTGGCCACTGTCTATAACTAACCCTCTGTATGCTAGGACATAAGATGTGGTCACTGTCTATAACTGACCCTCTGTATGCTGGGACATAAGATGTGGTCACTGTCTATAACTGACCCTCTGTATGCTAGGACATAAGATGTGGTCACTGTCTACAACTGACCCTATGTATGCTCGGACATAAGGCGTGGTCACTGTCTACAATTGACCCTCTGTATACTCGGACATAAGATGTGGTCACTGTCTACAATTGACCCTCTGTATGCTCGGACATAAGATGTGGTCACTGTCTACACTGACCCTATGTATGCTCAGACATAAGATGTGGTCACTGTCTACAACTGAGCCTTTGTATGCTGGGACATAAGATGTGGTCACTGTCTACAACTGAGCCTTTGTATGCTGGGACATAAGATGTGGTCACTGTCTATAACTGACCCTCTGTATGCTCGGACATAAGATGTGGTCACTGTCTACAACTGACCCTCTGTATGCTAGGACATAAGATGTGGTCACTGTCTACAACTGACCCTCTGAATGCTGGGACATAAGATGTGGTCACAGTCTACAACTGACCCTCTGTTTATTCGGACATCCATGAACGAGTTTCTATATTAGTTGTTTATACAGAGGTGGTCTATGTTATTTTTATGCCTGTCATCTGGCGAATGCCAAGTTTGTGAATTTCGTTGTGTGTAAGAAAAGTGCATGCGGTGATTAAATCTGACTTGATGCGAAATTAGGCTAATCATTTTAAATTTTCATTCTTTGCGTTAACTTTTTGCTACAATCATTTTTTCACTGCCTACTTTAGATTACAACCTCCCATTACTACTAACAGATAACTTTTAGAAATTTGACTTCCGGCTGCAGTAAAACGTCATATGGCTGCAGCTGGAAATCAGCTTTCTAAAAGTGATCTATTATAAAGTTTTACTGTGCATACTTATGGATACAGAGGTCCGTCCCTGGATTGTCAGTTGGACTGCAGCGATCCTGTATGAATAGCAGACCGCCAGACTGCCTTTCGCCTAGGCTGAACCATGTAGAATCGCACCTGGGCTTCCACAGGGTTCCGTCATTTCCCCAGTGCTTTTCAATCTACACACGAGCAGGATAGCGGCAATAGAGACTGGGTATAAAGCAAATCTGGACTTTTGATGACTATATCTCAATCTACACACTGGAGAGAAATAGAATATAAATATTTAGAAAACTGCAGTTCACGGTAGATAAGGTCTGTGAGTGGTGTGAGGAAAGAAACTCGATCGTCAACCCAGATAAGGCGGCGGCATAACCAAGGCAGACTGCTCACCACAGAACAAAAACAAGACATGCAGTGGACTGAACACTTCTCTGACCTCTTGAACAGACCTGATCCTGAAAATCCCCCAGATATTCAACCAGCCTTTCAGGACAGTGACATTATTACTGAACCACCAAGCAAACAAAAAATCCTAAGCTATCCACACTTTAAAGAACAGCAAAGCACCAGGCAAAGACGAACTGCCAGCAGAACTTCTCAAAGTAGATCCCAGCACAACTGCTAGCATTCTAGAACCATTGTTCAAGGATATTTGGGAAAAAGAAGTGTTGCCTGATGACTGGACCGAAGGAACAATAGTCCAAATCCTCAAAAAGGGAGATTTAACAGACTGCAATAATTGGAGGGGAATTACTCTACTTTTAGTAAAAAGCAAAATATTTTGTAAAATCATCATAATGAGGCTTGAAAAAGGAGTAGATAAATGCTACGAGTAGAACAAGCAGGATTCAGAAAGGGCAGAGGAACAACTGAACACATCTTCGCCATACGCAACATCTTAGAACAATGCAATGAATGGCAGAGAAGTATATATATTAATTTTGTGGACTTTGAGAAAGCTTTTGACAGCGTCCATAGAGACGGTCTATGGAAAATTTTACGAAATTATGGAATTCCAGAAAAAATAGTCAACACAATTGCTCTCTTCTATAAAGACTTTTCCTGCAGTATAAAAAATTACAATACATCTTTCCCAGTAAAGACAGGTGTAAGACAGGGATGTGTTATGTCATCTCTCCTCTTCAACCTTGTGATTGATTGGATACTAAAGAACACAGTAGACAGGACATTGAGAGGCATACGATGGACTCCATTCACCATGCTTGAGGACCTTGATTTTGCAGATGATATAGCACTCCTATCACATAAACATGAACATATACAAGAAAAAAGTAACAGACTACACAGCACAGCAGAAATGGTGGGACTGAGAATAAATACAAAGAAAACTAAGATCATGGCATGCAGTCCAAACCAACAACCAGTGACCATAAATAATCAAACTCTTGAAAATGTAGAACATTTCACATATCTTGGCAGTGTGGTGTCCCTGCCGGGAGGGACCGAAGAGGACATACAGCCACGTCTGAGCAAAGCTAGAGCTGCTTTTGGAAGGATGAGGCAAATCTGGAAATCCAACAATTACTGAAGAGAAACGAAACCCCGACTCTTTAAGAGCATCATTTTGCCAGTTCTTCTTTATGGAGCGGAAAGCTGAAGAATTACCAAAAAATATGCACACAAGCTGTTTACCTTCCACCACACATGTCTACGTAAAATTGTCAAAATTTTCTGGCCAGATACAATCTCAAACACTAAACTACTTCAAGTCGCAAACCAAGAAACTTTAGACAATATGATAACCAAGAGAAGATGGAAATGGCTTGGCCATGTTATGAGAATGAATCCTGATATACCTGCCAAAACAGCTCTCACATGGACAACAGAGGGAAAGAGAAAACAGGGGCGCCCAAAAACAACGGAGAAGAACGATGGAAAGTGACCTGAGTGCGGCATCTTTGACATGAAAAACTGCACTGAAGATTGCACAGGACAGGAAAGCATGGAAAGTCCTCTCTGAAGCCTCATGTTCTACTAGGCACAACGAGAACTGATGATGATTGTGGAGCTCGGTCATCAACCCCGATAAGGCGGCGGTATTGCAGTGTACTTTAAATGATAGAATTGGTAGAGGTGTATTCTCGGACATAACAATAAACGGTAGTAACAAAAAGAGAGAAAATTCACTAAAATATCTAGGAATTACTTTTGAAAGAAGCCTGTCTTTCAAACATCATGCGTAGGAATTAGTTTTAAATATTGAGAAAGGTCTCAATATTTTGAAGGTCATTGCATGATGGGACATGGAACAGAAAATACTCTATACACCCTACCAGCAACTGATTATTTCGGTGATGGAGTATGGTTTAGGACTGCTAACACTATATCACACCAAAACAGAGAAGTTGGAATGCGTTCAACATAACACCACGCGAGTCATTTTGCGATGTACACGAGACACAACTGTGCCACATACTTGCATTACCATCTGTAAATGAAAGATACACAATTTTACAGGCGATATATATCTTGAAGTGGCAATGGACAGGGAACATCTTCCGCATGAGGCATAACAGGATAGCGTTGGCCAGGGAAGATCTTCCGCATGAGGCATAACGGGATAGCAAGGGACAGGGAACATCTTCCGCATAAGGCATAACGGGATAGCAAGGGACAGGGAACATCTTCCGCATGAGGCATAACGGGATAGCAAGGGACAGGGAACATCTTCCGCATGAGGCATAACGGGATAGCAAGGGACAGGGAACATCTTCCGCATTAGGCATAACGGCATAGCAAGGGACATCGGCTGAAAAGAGTTAGCCCTTGGAGTCACAGACAGAAGACACGATCACAACTGTTTGTGCTACTGACAAGATAGCTCAGGGTGAAAAATATTTTCACTTATATAAACAGTGGATAAAATCAAAGAAAGAAGAAGATTATATAAACCATAGACTGCAAAGGAGAGAAACCAACAGGAGTGTCAAGAAAGCAAAACAAGCATCCTGGGAACGTTTCGGTGAGTCACTAGCAGAAAATGAGAAAACAGCCAGCAGAAAATTTTTCAAAGTAGTTTAAAATATGCGGAAAAGAGATGAAAGCTACAACCCCACTGAAATAATTAATGATAAGACAGGAAGGCCATTGATAGATCCACCCGATATAGCAGAAAGATGGAGGGAATACTTCAATGAGCTCTTTAATCCTCTAGGAGATCATCAGGAAAGAACAACTGAAGAGCACAGAGCAACAGTGTTAGAACCACACATACTAATGGATGAAATAGAAAAAGTCATTAAACAGTCTCCCAAATATAAAGCACCAGGAGCTGATAGATTACCAACAGAAATAATTCAAGCAGCAGGTGAAAGCAGCATCAGATGGCTTCACAGAATATTCAATGCAGCATGGGTACAACAAACAGCCCCTATTGATTGGCAACATGCAATAGTTATACCATTGTGGAAGAACAAAGGAAGCAAACGAGAGTGCGGTCAATATCGAGGCATCTCTCTTTTAAGCCATGTTGGCAAAATGTATGCCAAGATAATAGAAACAAGACTGAGACCAGTGATAGAACCACAGCTGGCAGAAGAACAGATGGGATTTAGGAGACATAGAAGCTGCACAGATGCAATCTTCACACTTAAACAGTTAATAGAAGAGAACATTGAATACAATAAGAACTTATTTGTGGCATTCGTAGACCAGGAGAAGGCATTTGACAGATTCGACAGACAATTACTATGGAAAATAATGGCAAGATATGGAGTAAGCGAACACCTCATCGAAGTGTGCAAAAGTTTATACAGGGGTTGTAGAAGTGTAGTTAGAATAAATCAGGGAACATCTCATCCTTTCACAGTGACATCTGGAGTAAGACAGGGGTGTGTCTTATCACCACTGCTGTTTATCACCTACATCGACAGTATATGCAAGAATGCCAAGCCCATGAATGAAGATCTTAGTAAGATCAACGAATTACTCTTTGCAGATGACCAGGCCTTGATAGCATATACAGCCATGAAATTGCAACAACATCTAACGTCCATGAATGAAGAATGTAAAACAAATAATATGAGAATCAACACTGAAAAGACAGAAGTAATGTCAATAGGAAAAAAGAAGACAGATCTAAACATAGCAATAGAATACAAAGGCATTAAACAGGCATCTGAGTTTAAATATCTGGGAACTACATTTACCGAAGATGGGAAAATGGATAAAGAAATTGACATTAGATGCAGTAAAGCAAACCAAGTATTGGGACAGCTAGCCTCCCTCTTACAGCATAAGACAATCCCAATCAGCACAAAGAGACATCTTATTCAAAGCATATTTATTCCAACTCTGTGCTACCAGTGCCAGGCATGGTCAATCACAACAAACTATAAAAGAAAATTAGTAACCACGGAAATGAGATGTCTGAGAAGGACTGTAGGAGTGACCATAAAAGATAAGATCAGGAATGAGATCATAAGAGAACAAGTCGGCACAGAACCAATTCTGGATTGCATACAAAGACAGAAAGTGAAATGGTTTGTCCACTTAGAGAGAATGCCTTGTGACACCGTACCATACAAAGCATACATGGAAAGAGAAGAAGGACGTAGAGCACGGGGTAGACCAAGAACAAGATGGAAGGATAACATCAGAGAAACTCTACAACAGCACGATGTGCCTATGGTCGAGGCAGCCAGAAGAGCTAGAAACAGAACCTTATATCTCCCTCGACACCCAAAGCGGTAAAAGAGGAAGTGAAGAAGAAGAAGAAGAAGAAGAAGAAGAAAAATATTTTACAGTTCCGCCCAGCAAAACAGACTTGCATAGAGCGCTAGTTGCCTTGGAGCGAGGGTGCAAGGAATGGATAGCTGGCGAAGCAGAGTCAGCACTACAAGAGCTGATCAATAAAAATTCATGCCCAGGTGACATTGTAATATATACAGATGGGTTTGTGGTTAGAGGTAAAAAGAAAGGGCTGTGTTTTAATGCAAAGGGTGAACGGACACTGCTTGAAAACAAAGTCTTGCGTACAACACCTCTACATCCAGTATAAGAATGGCAGTGGAAGCAGTAACCGTAGATTTTCGATAGCTTGAGAATAGCAAAGCCCAGCAGGTTGTGATTGTGACAGACTTACAGAGCAAGCTTAGGAAAATTGAAAATGGTGTCCTGCGATCAGAGTGGCTTGCGATCAGATTATCCTGCGTTCAGATTATCCTGCGATCAGAGTCTCCTGCGATCAGAGTGTCCAGCGATCAAAGTGGCTTGCAATCAGATTACCCTGCATTCAGATTATCCTGCGATCATAGTCTCCTGCGATCAGAGTGTCCTGCGATCAGAGTGTCTTGCGATCAGAGTATCCTGCGATCAGAGTGTCCTGCGATCAGCGATCAGTGTGGCTTACATAACTTCATAAGACCAATCTCAAGAGCATAGCTTGGATTTTCTGTCTATGTATTCAGGTGTGCGGGGCAACGAGCGGGCTGATAGATCAGCTGCTGTCGCTCTCCTGTGTGATGAGCTACTATGTGATCAAGCGGATGTGTTAAAATCCCTATGGCACTAAATAGACGGTGCAAAAGAACAGATAGGGAATGCAGACACTGAAAGATTTATTCAACCTGGGTTAATTAGAGTTTTTGGAAGAAATTCAACATTGAAGGGAAAACAGAGACATACATTTAATCAGGTTGCAACTGATTCTAAAAACGTGTCACATTCCCCCCCCCCCCCCCCCCCAACCCCTTATCTTCTCTTCCTGAGTATATAAGTGTAAGGCCTTGAACCAGTCATCTGCCCCTGGCCAACTCAACTTTACTAAACCCTACAATATCTAGTTGGCATCTATTCATTTCGTCTGGCGACCTTTGTACCCTGCGCCACGTCCCATCATTCCCAAACCCCATTCTAGTGATTTTTGTCTTTCTTTCTGTTGGAGCCAGGCTGGACGCATGCCTGGCCACTGTTTTTCACAGAGCGACTTTCGTCCGTTACCGACATACATACATTCAGTGCACCATACCAACTTGACCCATTTTTTTACCACTTGACTTCCTTTCCTGTAAGTTTCTTTAGCGATTCATTTTTTCCCCTTCAAACTCATAGGACTGGAGAACTGACCCCACTCGCAACTCCCCCTTTATCGTCCTGGCTTAGAACCGGCAATAGCGGATATGATTTTCAATACTGCAAAAGTGTACATTTAAAATACAATGGACATTGAATATTTTATTGATACCTATGGTATACTAGTAATCTCATCATGCGGTGAAACAGACAGATAATCACCAAGTAGGTCCCTGTGTGTGTGGGTTATGGGACTGACCGACTGACTGACTTTCTACCCCACTAGGACATCACACAAGCGATAAACACCCGATGACACAAAGTGCCACCATGTGGGTGAGGATTACCGTGGAGAGGATCCCAGAAACCGGGTTCAGCCTTTAGGCCATATTTATGGCCAGGCTATATTGCGGCCCCTGGCAAAATCCAGAGTAGGGCTTTAAATAACGAAAAATTCCATCCTAAAAAGGACGAGAAATAATTATTATATTAGTTATGGGAGAAAAAAACACACACGAATAGACCCACTGCTCACTCACAAACATGTCGTTAAAGTTGACTAATCAGGGATGTTGGCTTCGAAGTTTGAGTGCATCTGCACGAGAAGCGAGGAATCAACAGTCAACTTGCACGTCCTATAACAGCACACAGACACACACACAAAGTCCAAAGGACGAACAACCAGGACTTGCGGCAGAAGTTTACAGCCGGTGAACTGGGAGAAGAAAAACAGGGGACTGATATTAAACAAGCATCGTGTTCGAAATAACATTTCCTGGCCTCACTGAACAATTATTTTACAAGTGTGTTTTATATCATTTATTTGTCCAGAACTTTGGTTTGAGAGTTGATGTGATCTTTGATTATGTTTCCTGCATTAGAAAAACACTATACTTGCAACAGCAGCACTGCACGCAGTCAAGATTGGCGTCTGTTTACCTGACACCTGTAGACAGGAAGATATTGAAGACCTGTTTGGAAAAAGTATGTCTCATTCATCATCGCAATCTTCTTTCTTTTTTTTTCTTCATCACCATCGTCCTCAATCATTATCATCACTACCGTCATCATCACCTACCTCAACCTGATGTCGCCTACCGCATCACCATTATTACTGACTCCAATATCACCGTCATCATTATCTACCGCAACTTAATGTCGCCTACTGCATTACCATTATTGCTGACTTCAATATCACCGTCATCATCATCTACCTCAACTTAATGTCGCCTACCGCATCACCATTATTACTGACTCAAATATTAGCGTCATCATCATCTACCTCAACTTAATGTCGCCTACTGCATTACCATTATTGCTGACTTCAATATCACCGTCATCATTATCTACCGCAACTTAATGTCGCCTACTGCATTACCATTATTGCTGACTTCAATATCACCGTCATCATTATCTACCGCAACTTAATGTCGCCTACTGCATTACCATTATTGCTGACTTCAATATCACCGTCATCATTATCTACCGCAACTTAATGTCGCCTACTGCATTACCATTATTGCCGACTTCAATATCACCGTCATCATCATCTACCTCAACTTAATGTCGCCTACTTTATTACCATTATTACTGACTTCAATATTAGCGCCATCGTCATCTACCTCAACTTAAAGTCGCCTACTGCATTACCATTATTACTGACTTCAATATTAGCGTCATAACTATTCACAAAATTATTATTATTCTCTTATATCGTCATCATTATCTTGATTTTCAACATCAACATCATCACCACCGTGATCAGTTTCCAGCTGTGCTGTTAAGCGTCGAGTAGTAGTATAGTTTACGGTGGGCAGTAACGTCTCTTTAATGTCATCAGTCCTCTTCTCCTAGGGCGACCTCTTGATTTCACTTCAGATTTTTCATGTGTAGCGTCTGCAGATGTTCTGGTGCATAGTTATTAAATGACCAAATCATTTTAACTTGTATTTTCTCTCAACGAAGTTGGTTCACAAAGCATGCCTGTCTCCACGTTTTTCAACATGCTCTGTGAGTCAGTTTCAATCATGGCATGTGTGTACAGCTGATTCTCCATCCAGCGCAAGACACCAGTGACTGCCTCCACCTCCGTTCTCAAACTAGACTGTGTGATATAATTATGCTAGACTTTCTTGCACAACTCGACGTCCATTTGCTTTTTCTATAAGCTCCCATCCATTTCGTCTGCACTTCAATACACAGTCATTTGTATAGATCGCCTTGTATTTCTATATTCAAATACGTTTTTTTTTTAAACAGAGTCATTCAGAGGAGTATATAATATAACTGTATATGATTTTGCAAACACAGTCTTCATTGCCTCTTTTATTAAAAATCCCTGCAATATATTTCCATTGTCCATATATTTAGAAGGCGTATATAGTTACAAGTTTTCTGAGATTAGCAGGTAAAATTGTAGAGTGTGGGGCCTCAGGGATTTATTTAGCTTATGACCTAATCAAGTGTAAATCTGGTCCTACTCGACCGCCATAGCTGCGCTAGCCACACACTTGTGTGTTGCCGCCACTTGGAGGTGCAATTGGGAATTGACTTGAAGGGCCAGTCAATGCTTTTCAGTCATGTTATGAACAGAGAGACATCTGAGAACATCGCGTTGATGGAAAGATTAACAGTAGAAGAGGCAGATTAATCCCAGAAGAAGAGATGCTTGTTGGCTTAAAGCAATGAAACGGAGGAATATCAAATGGATTCAAAATACCAACGTCTACAATCTGTGCAGAGAGACTTACTTACTTAGTCGCTCCTCTTCTACCTTGGGATGTAGAAGTTTGTTAAAGAGACCGCCAGACGTCCCTATAAGCAGTTTTCTTTCTGCCTTTGTTCCATTCTAGTTCTCTGTCAGCCAAGGACTGTCGGATGTTGTCTTCCTAGTGGACCCTGGGTCGCTCTGGAGGTCCTAATGCAGAAACACGATGATAACGAGTATGCCATTGCTGTCTCCGCGGTCGGCTCTCGATAGTGTTTGTCAAAATCAACTCAAAACTGTCTGCTCCCAAATTGCCGGCAGTTGGAATCCAACCAGGAATCTCCTAATTACCAACTGCGTTAGCAAATCTTAAGACACAGACGCTGCCGCCTAATGTAGTAACACTTATGTTTTGTAAAATGTATACATGTTTTTCATCATAGGATTGGGGCTGATGAATCTGAGTTCGTTTTTGGAACCTTATTCAGCGGATTGTCTGTCAGACGCCAAAGAAATGACAATGTTCACCAAAATTGCTTTGTGAGTATAAATAGTAGCTCTATAATCTATACCGACTGTCTGAGTAGAATTAGCTCTATAATCTATACCGACTGTCTGAGTAGAATTAGCTCTATAATCTATATTTGCTTTGTGAGTGGAGGTAAAAGCTCTATAATCTATATTTGCTTTGTGAGTGGAGGTAATAGCTCTATAATCTATATTTGCTCTGTGAGTAGAGGTAAAAGCTCTATAATCTATATTTGCTTTGTGAGTGGAGGTAAAAGCTCTATAATCTATATTTGCTCTGTGAGTGGGGGTAATAGCTCTATAATCTATATTTGCTCTGTGAGTGGAGGTAAAAGCTCTATAATCTATATTTGCTTTGTGAGTGGAGGTAATAGCTCTATAATCTATATTTGCTTTGTGAGTGGAGGTAATAGCTCTTTAATCTATATTTGCTTTGTGAGTGGAGGTAAAAGCTCTATAATCTATATTTGCTTTGTGACTGGAGGTAAAAGCTCAATAATCTATATTTGCTTTGTGAGTGGAGGTAAAAGCTCTATAATCTATATTTGCTCTGTGAGTGGAGGTAAAAGCTCTAAAATCTATATTTGCTCTGTGAGTAGAGGTAAAAGCTCTATAATCTATATTTGCTTTGTGAGTGGAGGTAAAAGCTCCATAATCTATATTTGCTTTGTGAGTGGAGGTAAAAGCTCTATAATCTATATTTGCTCTGTGAGTGGAGGTAATAGCTCTATAATCTATATTTGCTCTGTGAGTGGAGGTAAAAGCTCTATAATCTATATTTGCTCTGTGAGTGGAGGTAATAGCTCTATAATCTATATTTGCTCTGTGAGTGGGGGTAATAGCTCTATAATCTATATTTGCTCTGTGAGTGGAGGTAAAAGCTCTATAATCTATATTTTCTCTGTGAGTGGAGGTAAAAGCTCTATAATCTATATTTGCTCTGTGAGTGGAGGTAATAGCTCTATAATCTATATTTGCTTTGTGAGTGGAGGTAATAGCTCTATAATCTATATTTGCTCTGTGAGTGGAGGTAAAAGCTCTATAATCTATATTTGCTCTGTGAGTGGAGGTAAAAGCTCTATAATCTATATTTGCTCTGTGAGTGGAGGTAAAAGCTCTATAATCTATATTTGCTCTGTGAGTGGAGGTAATAGCTCTATAATCTATATTTGCTCTGTGAGTGGAGGTAAAAGCTCTATAGTCTATATTTGCTCTGTGACTGGAGGTAATAGCTCTATAATCTATATTTGCTCTGTGAGTGGGGGTAATAGCTCTATAATCTATATTTGCTCTGTGAGTGGGGTTAAAAGCTCTATAATCTATATTTGCACTGTGAGTGGAGGTAATAGCTCTATAATCTATATTTGCTCTGTGAGTGGAGGTAATAGCTCTATAATCTATATTTGCTCTGTGAGTGGGGTTAAAAGCTCTATAATATATATTTGCTCTGTGAGTGGAGGTAATAGCTCTATAATCTATATTTGCTCTGTGAGTGGAGGTAATTACTCTATAATCTATATTTGCTCTGTGAGTGGAGGTAATTACTCTATAATATATATTTGCTCTTTGAGTGGAGGTAATAGCTCTATAATCTATATTTGCTTTGTGAGTGGAGGTAAAAGCTCTATAATCTATATTTGCTCTGTGAGTGGAGGTAATAGCTCTATAATCTATATTTGCTCTGTGAGTGGAGGTAATAGCTCTATAATCTATATTCGCTCTGTGAGTGGAGGTAATAGCTCTATAATCTATATTTGCTCTGTGAGTGGAGGTAATAGCTCTATAATCTATATTTGCTCTGTGAGTGGAGGTAAAAGCTCTATAATCTATATTTGCTCTGTGAGTGGAGGTAATAGCTCTATAATCTATATTTGCTCTGTGAGTGGAGGTAAAAGCTCTATAATCTACATTTGCTCTGTGAGTGGAGGTAAAAGCTCTATAGTCTATATTTGCTCTGTGAGTGGAGGTAATAGCTCTATAATCTATATTTGCTCTGTGAGTGGAGGTAAAAGCTCTATAATCTATATTTGCTTTGTGAGTGGGGGTAATAGCTCTATAATCTATATTTGCTCTGTGAGTGGGGTTGAAAGCTCTATAATCTATATTTGCACTGTGAGTGGAGGTAATAGCTCTATAATCTATATTTGCTCTGTGAGTGGAGGTAATAGCTCTATAATCTATATTTGCTCTGTGAGTGGAGGTAAAAGCTCTATAATCTATATTCGCTCTGTGACTAGAGGTAAAAGCTCTATAATCTATATTTGCTTTGTGAGTGGAGGTAAAAGCTCTATAGTCTATATTTGCTCTGTGAGTGGAGGTAAAAGCTCTATAATCTATATTTGCTCTGTGAGTGGAGGTAAAAGCTCTATAATCTATATTTGCTTTGTGAGTGGAGGTAAAAGCTCTATAGTCTAAGTATGCTTTGTGAGTGGAGGTAATAGCTCTATAATCTATATTTGCTCTGTGAGTGGGGTTAAAAGCTCTATAATCTATATTTGCTCTGTGACTAGAGGTAAAAGCTCTATAATCTATATTTGCTCTGTGAGTGGAGGTAATAGCTCTATAATCTATATTTGCTTTGTGAGTGGAGGTAAAAGCTCTATAATCTATATTTGCTCTGTGAGTGGGGTTGAAAGCTCTATAATCTATATTTGCACTGTGAGTGGAGGTAATAGCTCTATAATCTATATTTGCTCTGTGAGTGGAGGTAATAGCTCTATAATCTATATTTGCTCTGTGAGTGGAGGTAAAAGCTCTATAATCTATATTCGCTCTGTGACTAGAGGTAAAAGCTCTATAATCTATATTTGCTTTGTGAGTGGAGGTAAAAGCTCTATAGTCTATATTTGCTCTGTGAGTGGAGGTAAAAGCTCTATAATCTATATTTGCTCTGTGAGTGGAGGTAAAAGCTCTATAATCTATATTTGCTTTGTGAGTGGAGGTAAAAGCTCTATAGTCTAAGTATGCTTTGTGAGTGGAGGTAATAGCTCTATAATCTATATTTGCTCTGTGAGTGGGGTTAAAAGCTCTATAATCTATATTTGCTCTGTGACTAGAGGTAAAAGCTCTATAATCTATATTTGCTTTGTGAGTGGAGGTAAAAGCTCTATAGTCTATATTTGCTCTGTGAGTGGAGGTAAAAGCTCTATAATCTATATTTGCTCTGTGAGTGGAGGTAAAAGCTCTATAATCTATATTTGCTTTGTGAGTGGAGGTAAAAGCTCTATAATCTATATTTGCTTTGTGAGTGGAGGTAAAAGCTCTATAGTCTATATCTGCTTTGTGAGTGGAGGTAATAGCTCTATAATCTATATTTGCTCTGTGAGGAGGTAATTACTCTATAATCTATATTTGCTCTGTGAGTGGAGGTAATAGCTCTATAATCTATATTTGCTCTGTGAGTGGGGTTAAAAGCTCTATAGTCTATATTTGCTCTGTGAGTGGAGGTAATAGCTCTATAGTCTATATTTGCTCTGTGAGTGGAGGTAAAAGCTCTATAGTCTATATTTGCTTTGTGAGTGGAGGTAATAGCTCTATAATCTATATTTGCTCTGTGAGTGGAGGTAATAGCTCTATAATCTATATTTGCTCTGTGAGTGGGGTTAAAAGCTCTATAGTCTATATTTGCTCTGTGAGTGGAGGTAATAGCTCTATAGTCTATATTTGCTCTGTGAGTGGAGGTAAAAGCTCTATAGTCTATATTTGCTCTGTGAGTGGAGGTAATAGCTCTATAGTCTATATTTGCTCTGTGAGTGGAGGTAAAAGCTCTATAGTCTATATTTGCTCTGTGAGTGGAGGTAAAAGCTCTATAGTCTATATTTGCTCTGTGAGTGGAGGTAATAGCTCTATAGTCTATATTTGCTCTGTGAGTGGAGGTAATAGCTCTATAGTCTATATTTGCTCTGTGAGTGGAGGTAAAAGCTCTATAATCTATATTTGCTCTGTGAGTGGAGGTAAAAGCTCTATAATCTATATTTGCTCTGTGAGTGGAGGTAAAAGCTCTATAATCTATATTTGCTCTGTGAGTGGAGGTAAAAGCTCTATAATCTATATTTGCTCTGTGAATGGAGGTAATAGCTCTATAATCTATATTTGCTTTGTGAGTGGGGTTAAAAGCTCTATAATCTATATTTGCTTTGTGAGTGGAGGTAAAAGCTCTATAGTCTATATTTGCTCTGTGACTGGAGGTAAAAGCTCTATAGTCTATATTTGCTCTGTGAGTGGAGGTAAAAGCTCTATAATCTATATTTGCTCTGTGAGTGGAGGTAAAAGCTCTATAATCTATATTTGCTCTGTGACTGGAGGTAAAAGCTCTATAATCTATATTTGCTCTGTCTGTTGAGGTAAAAGCTCTATAATCTATTTTTGCACAGTTCAGATACGTCTGGCTCTATAATTTATACTTACATCGTGGATAGAATCGATTGTTTTTCTGTTATATATCAATGTTTGGACTGTTATCCTACTCCTGCTTGACCTGAACATCAAGAAAAACTGGCTCGTAAACAGCGTCTTTTCCCGAAAATGAGGTATTTGAAATATGTCAAGAGCTACGGTGGTCTGGAGATAACGATGATGGAGGGTTCCAGAAAAGGAGGTGCATTTTCTATGAAAAGCTATTAAAGGGATCGAGATCTAGCCAGAGAAAAGAGACTTTTCAGGCGTACGTGAAGAAAGCAAAGTTCTGTAAAGGACATTTTGACTGATGGTGAGTTTTGTTCCAGAACTTGCGATTTGCATATACATCCGTTCACAGATCAGGCTTTTTGTATGCAGACTGCTTGTTCTTTGCCTATAAGTCAGCCGTACGCCGACTTCAAAGGAAACCATAAAGTGTCGACTCTTACGACATGCTTGTTAAGGGGCAGTTTGTCTATTCTGTTTTCCTCCCACACTGGGGCCCTGGATCCCACAGAGGAAGAGCTGAGTCTACCTTCTGCGACTTCCCGAAGCGTGTCATTACTTAATTAATCATAGCTTCCTCTTCTGCTTCGATGTTCGCCCTTGAAAGGACAGCTGACACCTGATGTTGTGGTTCATAGCTAGGCTGCGATATATGCTCGCCTTAGGGTCCAACACTCCTCATTTCAGTAAAACCCTAATTAGTTGCTTTTTACGACATGCTTATTAGATGGACGTGTTTTTATTTCCACCCCACCCCCTGAACAATTCTCTCTAAGGCTGGGACCAGTTACCAACACGGCGATCTACAATGACAATGTCTTAGGTCTAGTTACAAAAAGTCTCAACCACTTAGTTACTACAGGAAGACAAACTCTAAATATGATCCGTTGACAACTTACAGGCTGATAGTTCTGGTAATAGGTACTCTAGTCATCTCTGGTACAGCCATTGATCTGGCAGCTCAGTTCCGCAAGCCGGAGTCAAAAAATCTCACACCGGAAGGTCAAGTCAAGGAACCGGATCAAGAGATCAAATCACAAACTACAGGTGAGATCCTGTCTGTCTTTCTTTATGCCAGCTTTCCCGACTGTCTATTTACCAGTCTCAGTGTTTTTATTACCATATATACTACTTACCCACACACCTGCTAACACGTCTTCTTTCTTTCTTTCTTTCTTTCTTTCTTTCTTTCTTTCTTTCTTTCTTTCTTTCTTTCTTTCTTTCTTTCTTTCTTTCTTTCTTTCTTTCTTTCTTTCTTTCTTTCTTTCTTTCTTTCTTTCTTTCTTTCTTTCTTTCTTTCTTTCTTTCTTTCTTTCTTTCTTTCTTTCTTTCTTTTTCTTTCTTTCTTTTCTTTCTTTCTTTCTTTCTTTCTTTCTTTCTTTCTTTCTTTCTTTCTTTCTTTCTTTCTTTCTTTTTTCTTTCTTTCTTTTCTTTCTTTCTTTCTTTCTTTCTTTCTTTCTTTCTTTCTTTCTTTCTTTCTTTTTTTCTTTCTTTCTTTCTTTCTTTCTTTCTTTCTTTCTTTCTTTCTTTCTTTCTTTCTTTCTTTCTTTCTTTCTTTCTTTCTTTCTTTCTTTCTTTCTTTCTTTCTTTCTTTCTTTCTTTCTTTTTTCGGTCTGTCTGTCTTTATTTTTTTTCAAACCCCCTATCTTGTTTATCCATCCACCGATTCATCCATCCATCCACCCACCCAACCTACCATCCATCCACCCGACCACTTATGCATGCATCCATGCATCCATCTTTCCATCCATCCTTCTATTTTTGTATGTATGTATCAATGTGTCTGTCTACCCATCCGTTTGTCTGTCCGTCCTTCCATTCATCCATCCATCCCTCCCTCCATCGATCCGATTACCTGTCTCCCCATTTCAATTTGATCTGTGACTCGTTTTTTACAAAAAAAAGTTTGTTTGTTCGTTTGTTCTATCTCTGAGCCTATTGTAAATAGATGTATGTCCAAACAACGTTCTTACAGAAGGTTTTCTCAAACCCAAGACATCCAGTCTTACATCTGACGCTGAAGCCAGTAAACCGAAAGCAGCGACACACATACAAAAAACAGGTAAGACAAACATTACTTGTCTAAAACAAGGTCCTTACATTTGACTTTGCGTACGTGGATTACTTCCGGTCCACTGTAGTAGGTAATCGGATTACTGCTGACGCTTTAAAGAATAATGTGTTCTAGCCAAACTTTGTTTGTCGATGCAAATCCTCCATTTCTAGACTGGCGATCCGAAGGTTCCTTCTCTCAAACACAAAGCTGAATGCTTGGTGATACACTATGAGCTGCGGATTTCATGTGGAATTTTTCTTTCTTTATCTGTTATGCCTCCGACGAATCTGTTGTAAACTGCACTAAAAATCGCAGGTGGGCAATAAAGTTTGGAATGGCGTGTGCTTATGCAGCATGGCGTGTCAATGCTGGCTTTCATTACTGACTGCTTTCATCAACACTGAGCAGCAATTCTCGTGTGGGACTGTTATTGTTGGCATTTCTGCCAGCTGCCTTATGCATTTAATCTGCGTGTCCGAGCTTCAATATATAGCTGGGATTAACATGTTTTCGCTAGTTTTCAAATGCGCCAGTAAAGGACATTGTGTGTGATTTCCAGCTGAAACCGGAGCAGAGCAGCTGTTGTGGCGACGCGTTTCCACCAGACTGTTATTTTCATTGTACAGTAATGTAGGCGTCTCCCCTTCTAGCAGTCTGATTACAGCAAAACCTTTATAAGTTGACCAAAAAAAAAAAAAAAACTGTAGAAAACTGGTCAACTTACAAGGGAAGTCAACATACATAATGAAGCCTGTTGTACTGATAATAATCTTTCTTAAACAATTTATATTTGAGACAACAGTAGCAAGTATGAAATCTTATAATAGCACAGCCAGGACAGTATTTTTTATGTATGATGCCCCTGTACAGTCATTTATTCTACGCCCATTTCCCCTCAGCTAAACTTCAGCAGCGTTGTAGATTTTCAAACTACCAACAATGAGAGGAGGGGTTATTTACTTTTAAACTGCACTAAAGTAATTAAAATTTAACTGAATACCGCTTGAAAACCGCAAGGTACAAGAATATAATGATGAGATTAAAGGAGATGAGATGTATAAACAACTACTTTAAAAAAAGAATGTATATAAATGGTTAAAGGGGGCAGCTCAATATCCCTACACATCTCTCGGGGGGGGGGGGGGGGGATGGTAGGAGGGGGGATCCTAGGTGACTATACATTTACTAGTTATCTGAATTCTTTCTTTCTTTTTTCATTATTTGGTTGTTTGTTTGTTTGTTTCTGTCATTATTAGTTTGTACGGTTTTTTTTTCTTTCATTTTTTGGGTCTTTGTTTGTTTGCTTCTTTCTTTCTTTCATTATTAGTGTGTTTGTTTGTTTCATTGTTTTCTTATTTTTTCTTCTTTCTGTCTTTCTTTCTTTGGGTCTTTCTATCTTTCTGTCTTTCGTTTTTGTTTGTTTGTTTGATTCTTTCTTTCTATCTGTCTGTCTGCCTACTTGCTGATATGAGTCATTTCAAATAAAGTTCTACCTATGCATTAACCTATCTATCTATCTATCTATCTATCTATCTATCTATCTATCTATCTATCTATCTATCTATCTATCTATCTATCTATCTATCTATCTATCTATCTATCTATCTATCTATCTATCTATCTATCTATCTATCTATCTATCTATCTATCTATCTATCTATCTATCTATCTATCTATCTATCTATCTATCTATCTATCTATCTATCTATCTATCTATCTATCTATCTATCTATCTATCTATCTATCTATCTATCTATCTATCTATCTATCTATCTATCTATCTATCTATCTATCTATCTATCTATCTATCTATCTATCTATCTATCTATCTATCTATCTATCTATCTATCTATCTATCTATCTATCTATCTATCTATCTATCTATCTATCTATCTATCTATCTATCTATCTATCTATCTATCTATCTATCTATCTATCTATCTATCTATCTATCTATCTATCTATCTATCTATCTATCTATCTATCTATCTATCTATCTATCTATCTATCTATCTATCTATCTATCTATCTATCTATCTATCTATCTATCTATCTATCTATCTATCTATCTATCTATCTATCTATCTATCTATCTATCTATCTATCTATCTATCTATCTATCTATCTATCTATCTATCTATCTATCTATCTATCTATCTATCTATCTATCTATCTATCTATCTATCTATCTATCTATCTATCTATCTATCTATCTATCTATCTATCTATCTATCTATCTATCTATCTATCTATCTATCTATCTATCTATCTATCTATCTATCTATCTATCTATCTATCTATCTATCTATCTATCTATCTATCTATCTATCTGTCTGTCTGTCTGTCTGTCTGTCTGTCTGTCTGTCTGTCTGTCTGTCTGTCTGTCTGTCTGTCTGTCTGTCTATCTATCTATCTATCTATCTATCTATCTATCTATCTATCTATCTATCTATCTATCTATCTATCTATCTATCTATCTATCTATCTATCTATCTATCTATCTATCTATCTATCTATCTATCTATCTATCTATCTATCTATCTATCTATCTATCTATCTATCTATCTATCTATCTATCTATCTATCTATCTATCTATCTATCTATCTATCTATCTATCTATCTATCTATCTATCTATCTATCTATCTATCCATGATCTTTTCTGTAAACTGAGAAATAAGGTAAAATATTTAATTCGTAAAAATAAGAAAGATCATTTTAAAAAAATGATTACAGATAAAACAAATAATGCAGACATTTGGAGGGCTATCAACATCCTAACCAATAAGCATTCTTCAGATCAATCAAAACCAAATTATCTAACGTGTGATGATTTTAGTTGTTTCTTCAAATCAGAAATAGAGAATTTAAAGTCCACAATACCAGACTCACAGTGTGACTTAAGCTTACTAGCATCATTCTGTGAGGAAAAATGCAATACGAATATCCCTTCTGAGATTCCCCTTATGTCTGTTGCTGAAGTATATGATTATCTCATCAACCTCAAGCAAACAAACTCCTCTGGCTTGGATGGAATCAGCAATCGAATCCTTCGATGTGCTGCACCTGTCGTTAGTGATTTCTTAACGTTTATATATAATCAGTGCCTTGCCAAGAACTACTTTCCATCAGCATTTAAAATTGCTAAGGTTTATCCTCTGCTTAAACCTGGTTCAGCTGACAACAATTCTCTAGGCAACTATAGACCCATTTCTCTACTATCTTCACTATCTAAACCATTAGAGAAACACATACATAAAATAATGTTTCAGCATTTAAATAAAAATAGTCTAATAGTCGATAGCCAGTCAGGGTTCAGACCTAAACACTCTTGTCAAACTGCGCTGACAAAAATGACAGACAACTGGCACCTTAACATCAACAATGGCAAAATTTGTGGTGCCGTATTTGTTGACTATAAGAAAGCCTTTGACATGGTTGATCACAATATTTTAATTAGTAAACTAAAGACCTTAAAAACCAACGACAATTTAGTGACATTAATAAAATCATTTTTGTCTGATAGGCAGCAGGTAGTCTCCCTCAGTAACCGTTATTCAAAACCCACACAGTTAAATATAGGCGTTCCTCAGGGTTCAACATTGGGTCCACTACTGTTTGCTACTTATATTAATGACCTTCCGTTACATCTCAGTATAACATGTGATCTGTTTGCTGACGACTGTACAATATATACTAGTCATGACAATTGTAATGAATTAGAACGTTCTTTACAGAAAGAAATAGATAAACTCATAAAATGGAGCAATGATAATCGCATGCAAATTAATATTAATAAAACTAAATCTATGGTGATAACAACTAGGCAAAAGCTACAAACATTAGCTGTACACAAGCCACCGCTTGAGCTCTTCATTGACAAGCTACCTATTGGTAATGTAGTTGAACACAAAACATTAGGTGTTTTAATTGACAGCCATCTAACTTGGAGTTCCCATGTTCATGCCATGACCAAAAAAAGTAGCACAAAAAGTATATCAACTTGGAAAAATTCAGCACTTTCTGGACGAAAATACACGTAAAATATTTTACGTATCCTACATTCAAACGCATGTTGACTATTGTTCCACAATTTGGGACGGCTGCTCCAAATCTAATGTCAAACGGCTGAGTTCTCTACAAAATAGGGCCTTACGCCTAGTTTCCGATAGAAACTACGTTGAGAAAAATCTTTTATATGGACATCTAAGGCTTCTGCCATTTAGTAAACGTTTAATTTTTAATAAGGCCAAATTTATTCACAAAATCCTATCTAAAGATACTCCAAATTACATAGACCGATTTATTCAATCTAATCCTAAGAATAGCAAGCGACTAGGTTTATTACATTTGCCTAAACCCAGAATTGATTTATTTAAAACAAGTCTAGCATATTCTGCTGCTCATTTATGGAACCATCTTCCACACGATCTGAAAACTACAAAAAGTCCTTACTCATTTAACCGCAAACTCTTTCATTTCATGACTATCAGTGATTACATGCCACCTTAAATGTAGTTAATAATCCACAATGCATTACTAGTTATAATTAATTGCAGTACGTATGATATGTTTGTATGCGTATATGTGTGACATGCTGGCGTGTGTAGGCGTATGTGTGTATGTATGATTCTGTGTATGCATGGGTAACTGTATACGTTTGTGTGTATGTATCTGTGTGTAGGCGTGTGTCTGTGAGTGTGTCTGTTTGTCTGTATGGTGTCTGGGTGAGTGTCTGTGTGTGTCTGTCTGCGTGTCAGTCTGTGTTGTGTGTCTGTGTGTGTTTTTATGTCTATCTGTATGTGTGGCTGCGTGTGTGTCTGTGTGTGTGATTGTATGTGGATATGTGCGCTTGGCTGCATGTTTGTCTGTGTGTGTGTGTGTGTCTGTCTGTTTGTGTGTATTTATGCTGTGTCTGTAGGTGTTTCTGCGTGTGTCTGTGTGTCTATGCCTGCGTGTGCCTGTGGCTGTGTGTTTCTCTGTGTGTTGTTTCGTGTGTATTTGTATGTTCAAATTTTTGATAATGTGTGTGTGTGTGTGTGCGAGTATTTGTGCGTCTGTGGGTGCGTTAGTATGTGTTTGTGTCTGTCTCTGTGTGTCAGTGTGTGTGTGTGTGTGCCATTATGTGCCTGTAGGTGTGTATGGCTGCATGTGTATATGTGTCTGTGCGTGGCTTTGTGTGTATCTGTGTGAGTCTCTATCGGTGTGTCTATTATATTATGTTTGCGTGTCTCTGCTTGTGTCGGGTTATGCCTCTGTGTGCGTATGTCTGACTGTGCGTGTCTGTGTGTG
>CAJHNH020007268.1:411788-436177 GCA_905116865.2 Candidula unifasciata
ATAAAAATAATAATAATAATAATAATTCTATTCTGTCTGTCTACCTGCTCATCTGTCTGTCTACCGGCCCGTCTGTCTGCCTGCCTGCCCATCTGTCTGTCTGCCTGTCCGTCTGTCTGTCTGCCTGCCAATCTGTCTGTCTACCTGCCCATCTGTCTGTTTGCCTGCCCGTCTGTCTGCCTGCCTGCCCATCTGTCTGTCTACCTGCCCGTCTGTCTGTCTACCTGCCCATCTGTCTGTCTACCTGTCCATATGTCTGTCTACCTGTCCATCTGTCTGCCTGCCCGTCTGTCTGCCTGCCTGCCCATCTGTCTGTCTACCTGCCCGTCTGTCTGTCTACCTGCCCATCTGTCTGTCTACCTGCCCGTCTGTCTGTCTACCAGCCCGTCTGTCTACCTGCCCGTCTGTCTGTCTACCTGCCCATCTGTATGTCTGCCTGCACGTCTGTCTGCCTGCCTGCCCATCTGTCTGTCTACCTGCCCGTCTGTCTGTCTACCTGCTTATCTGTCTGTCTACCTGTCCATATGTCTGTCTACCTGCCCGTCTGTCTGTCTACCAGCCCGTCTGTCTGTTTACCTGTCCATATGTCTGTCTACCTGCCCGTCCGTCTGTCTACCTGCCCGTCTGTCTGTCTACCTGCCCATCTGTCTGTCTACCTGCCTGTCTGTCTACCTGCCCGTCTGTCTGTCTACCTGTCCATATGTCTGTCTACCTGCCCGTCTGTCTGTCTACCTGCCCTCCGGTCTGTCTACCTGCCTCTCTGTCTGTCTACCTGCCCGTCTGTCTGTCTACCTGTCCATATGTCTGTCTACCTGTCCATATGTCTGCCTGCCCGTCTGTCTGCCTGCCCATCTGTCTACCCGTCTCAGTGTCACTATATACTGCTAGATGTATATTTGCAGCTACACATCTGTCAATAGATTTGTTCACTCCAGGCTGTTACATGATGTTTTACCACGCTGAGATTAAACAAAAAAAAAAAAAAAAAAAAAAAAAAAAAAAGACACACACATACATACACACAACCTGGATGGCAGACCAGTAGGGAAGATCACTGTAGCCCGTTCAACTCCTAAAAAAAAGTAATAACTGGGACACCTTTAACAGCCACGCCAGCCCACTATGACCTGTAGCCCTGTTCCGGTGAGGACATTTTAATATCCATACACTGAAAACCTTGTGGTTCATGCAGTCTTTGTTCTGTGAACACTATCTTATAAGCTTTCTTTTCGGTGGCTTTTGTCTGTCTTGTAGCTGGTCAGAATTGTAGATCCATCGTTACACTATTTCTTTATAAGCTATCTAGCTCAAAGTGTGCAAACACACGCACGCGAGTTATGGATGACAATGCAATGCTGTGCTAACAAATTGCGAATTTGTTTTTAACTATTAATTTTGAGTATAAAAACAATTCATTACCCTGCCGTGCTATGGTACAGAAAGGCAGTTGGATCAGGTGGCACCGTAGGAGGGCGACATTTTAAAAGGGGGTGGAATAAGCAGCGAAATCAAAATACAGTTTAGACGTTTATGGGGTCGCATTTCAAAGATTTGCACCATTCTTTGAAAATCTACCACACGTCGATGCAAATTATACTAACAATGTATAGTGCTCGACTGGAACTGTCAAATGTGTACGTGGTTATCTAAATACATTTGATTCAGTTGTTATGTTTAAGTACACTAGTTTTGATAGCATCACGTAGCAGGTCTTTTGCAGAACGTCGCTGTCATCTCAGTCTACGTGCTAGAAATTCGGACTCTCGCCAGCTCTTCCGCCCATGGACTTTCCTACCAAGGTGTCACTTACACCCTGTTCCTATCTCCTTTCCTGGTGCAGTGTCTGCATCCCCAGGTCTCGTAGTCCTTCTAGTTGGCCTACCGTCGTTTATACAGACTACGTCTACATCTATCATAGTCTCTGCTAAAACATGTTATTGTCTATTTTCCCCAGTATTGTCCCATACTGTGTTAAGCGCACTGAAATCTCTACAAATGAGAAGCCAATTACTATGGATTTCTTCTAACTCTCTGAGTCAGTCCAAGTGTTCATTTGCGACACGAATGTCCATAGCAGCATAAACATTTACTAAATTTCAGGCCCCCCCCCCCCTTTTCCCCCATGATTTATCTGTATACCATGAACCTCTAGTGTACTATGATTCCACTGAACCAGGTCAAGAACAACATGCTTCGCCAGCAAACATTGCCCATATCTTCTCTGCCCCGTAGGATTGAAATAACTTATGTATCCAGGACACTCATATCTACCTGTGTTTCATTCCTGCAACATGATGATATCAAAGATGATGATATCTCTTGCCACCGGAAGATGGTATCAAGCACAGACCATGCACTCTCTTGTAACGGCGTTGAGTCTTTTTCATTATTAGGTACAAAATCATTAGGTACTAAATTCATAGAAAATATTTCATCGCAGGAAGTAAACAGTCAGTCTAGTATTGCCTGCTTGTTAGGGAAGAGACAGGGGTTGTCCCGAAGGAGTCCTTACGGCTAGTGCCACCCTGCCCGCTAACCAGACGTTCCAGTGTACGACTGTAACACCCACAGCCATTCAGCTAATAAGCACGTAGGTCAACCGTAAGCTTAGTTTAAAAAAAAATGAGTTTGTCTCCTCTAGACCCGGGTTGTTTCGTACTTATTCCATCACGCACAACGGTCTTGATTGTACAAGGGTTTTCTTGATCAAGGGACTTACGACCCAAGTGTGCCCTATTCACCCTATAGGTACGTACTCATAGGGTAAGACCAAGCTGTCAATGGAGAACAGCTGGTGTGCTCCACTGCACGAGAGCTCAGACATCTACAGCTCTGGATCTTTCTAGGCTTTGTGTATTTCTGTGCAAAGGAGTCATGAATGGCCATATTCGCATATAGTTCATCCACGTTGCTCCACGACTTGTGGAAGCGACCATAAGACATCATATGTACTACTGTCTGTCCTACAGAAATGTTGGTGAATGTTCTGCTCTCATTCTCCGCCTACACAACCGGAAAACGTCTCTTGTCCACGTCACAGGCTCCGGGCTCAATCACCGTCATTCATGGCATGCGATTTCTGACCATGGCATGGATTATCATTGGCCACGTATATTTTCTGGCAATTCTCGGTCGTGCAAGTAAGTTCCTCATTAACATTATCATGCTGTATATTTCTTTAAAAAAAAAAAAATAAAAAATCATCATTTTCTGCTTGGCGGGGCTAGTAGCTTATCTTGGAAATAGACACATGGATAAAATTTAAATAAATCTGCCATGGGAAAAAAACACACACCCCGCATCCTGTTTCGCTTACCTAGACTTTTTTTTTTAAGTATCCAGAAACCATGAGGTAATCCTTTGACTCGGTACTATGGATATCGCAAACCTTTGGCCTTGATTCCATGATAGATACCGTAAATCTGGGAGAAATGTAGCTTTTCCGCTTTACCCCGGGCGTGAACCCGGACCACAAGGTCTTCGTAGCCCGGTCGCCGCGAAGTCAGCTTTAACCAACTACGCTAACTAGCCAGGCCTCACCTAGACATAAAAGCTGTCGCTACCCTCTGTATTTTACCACATTTTGTTATGACGGCATAGAAGGTGCCAGTCCTTCGTGGAACGTGAGATAGCGACGAATACAGTAAAGTCGTATGTGATCTTGACTCAGTATGACTGGAAAAGTAGCCATAGGCAGTCAGAAATAAACTTATTACCAAGGACACAAGATGTATGTTTAATCAACACAGATCGGGCGTGACCAGTGGTATTACCCTTGTGGAGCTACGGAGAAGGAGATCGGAGCACACTCGATGAGCCCGGAGTGCTGCGATCATAGACCCGACTAATCACTATCCACCCAGTAGACATCGTCACCGTTTAGTCGACTGACTGACTGACTTTCCACCCCACTAGGACATAACACAAGCGACAAACACCCGATGACACAATGTGCCACTATGTGGATGAGGATCACCGTGGAGAGGTCCCAGAAACCGCGTTCAGCCATTAGGCCCTATTTATGGCCTGGCTATATTGCGGCCCCTGGCAAGAGCCAGGGTGGGGTTTCAAATAACGAAAAATTTCTTCCTAAAAAGGACGGTATTCCTTGAGAACGTTAAACTGCAACAATGGCATAAATGTGAATATAAATATACAAGGTCCGACAATTAAGTAATGAGACCAATTCCATAAAAATCAAAATAATCAACAGTTGAAAATTTTACCTGTATTTTATTCAAAGTAATACCCTTGTGCATTGATACAGCAAATGGCACGATCTAACAAGTATTGGAACGACCTCTGTAATTTTTCTGTTGTTATGGCCATAAAGTCAATGTTACAGCCCTTTGGATATCATCAATATCGTTAAAGAAGCGTCCTTTCAATCGTAACTTTAATTTTAGGAAAAAAAAAAAAAAAAAATCAAAGGGGGGACAAATCTGGGGAACATGATGGAAGGCTGAGAAGACACACTTGTTTGGGGGCCACACATTCTTGTTTTGAGGATGTCTCTTGGGTACTCAACCCTCTGATGTTTTTGGTCATCAGACAACGTAAGTAAAGTAAGTAAAGATCCCTTTTCACGCCTTTCGGCGCATCGGGCAAATGGGCAGAGCGTCCCATATTTTTACAGACCATCAGCACTCTGTGGGTAATGTGGTCAGCATTACGCCGGCTGTCTTTACTTTCCCAGGACAGCCCATGGTACAAACCGGCAAGCAGCTCTTTTTTTTTTTTTTTTTGCGTGTGTGCTAAAAATGAGCAGTAAAATGTTATGAATGGTCTCTCAATGAGGTTTACCTGCCATCATCCTCACAGTAAAACAATAATCTTCCTATATCCGTTCTCTGACTTTTGCAATGATTTTATCATTACGAACAGAAATTTGGCGTCTAGGACTAGGTGCATTAGTAATTATTTCCACACCATTTTTGAATCATGAATACCACCTGAAAATTTGTGCACGAGATAGACAATTATACCCATAAACTTTTTGCATCATTTCAACTGTTTCAATGGCGCTTTTTTCTGAGTTTTAAAAAGAATTTAATGTTAGCTAAAGGTGGCCGTAACGTTGACCACATCACACACCGAGTGCTGATTGGTCTATAAAACAAGATCAAGTGGTATATGTCCAGAATGCGCGAAGGCGTCAACAAAATGTCCTGTACTTGTTCTCCCCACTGAATACTGCAAGATCAGTCGTTCCCTATCTGATACCAGGTAACATAGAGGAGGGAAAGGTGTCACTTCTGCGATACAGGATGTTTGATGCCATCACCAACATGCCGTTGGGCGTGGATACATTTTTTGTGATCAGGTATTTCTGTTTTCTGGGTTTCTGTGTGCAGTGATGCTATAAATAGGTATAACATGAGGGGGTCTGACTGGTTGACAGATCTGGGGAAGTCCTTACAGTGAGAGACATAGAGTCCACGGAAGAATGGGAACACGAATTTTGGGGCTGACAAACTATGTAGCACGGTTGCCAAAGTCGGTACTTTCATCCAGATTTTGAACTATCTGATTTTTTGCCCAGTAATATTTAATACCCTGTCGATATTTTGGTGCGTTTCAACAATATTTTAAATTTTGGTGGCATTGTGTTGAACATTTAAAACAAGCGACTGGGAGTGTTCTTCTTCTTCTTCTTCCTCTTCGCGTTCATCAGCTGTACACTCTGGCGGAAAGTTCTGGTTGTTCGTCCACTTGTGAGCTGCAGTCCTGCTCCAGAACCTGAGTATTGCACGTTCATCAGTTTTACAGATCTGATTCACTTGAATGCAGACTGCTGGTTCCTTGCCTCTCAGGCAGATGCACACCGACTTCAAATGAAAATACCCAAGTCGACTCTTACGACATACTTGTGGGGAAGCAGTGGGTCCATTCTTGTTTTTCCCACAATGGGGACCCGGAACCCACACGGGGCGGGGAGGGGGGGGGGGAGGGGAGTGTTATTGAAATTAAGAGTGATACAATTGTTGACGCAGATCGCTTTTATTTAAAGACGTCAACAATAAAGGCGTTGAGAAGATTAAAGTTATAGCTCAAGGACATTAACTGCTCCCATTAGAAACCGCCACAACAGCTTTGTTACAAACCGAGCGTGGGAAATAAGTGATACAACAATGATGTAACCGACAATAAAAAACTTGATAACGTGAAACACTCAAAGGAACTTGTCAAAATGTTGACACGTGTTACCACTGATGGGAAAAATCTCAGAATAATTAGGGAATATTTATTATAAGCAAATAACAGCTAATAAAATGGGAAATAGAAGGGGTACATATGAACAGATCAAACAGGGAGTAGGTAAGACAGTGATGAGTTTTATCATCTGACCTTTTCTCTCCCTATAACTAGATGATACTGAGTGAGTTCGAAGATACACAAAGAATTAGAGTGGGAGGTTGTAATATAAACAACATACAGATAACAGAGTACTGATAACTGAACAAGCAGATTATCTAAAACAATTATTGGATATTGTAATGAGGGAGAGTGCAAACAAGGGTCTGTCCTTGAATATAAAGAAGACGGGAGATATTAGTTATATGAAAGAAACGAATACCACCACCACAGTGTCATATTAGAACAGATTGTAAACAGTTGATCCAAGTCGATAAATGCAAATACATCGGTACAATCAAAACATCAGATTAAAGATGTGGGTCAGAAATTAAGAGCAGAATAGTCCAAGCTAAGGCTGTATTTCAACAGGATGAAAAACATCTTGTGCAACAAAACCCTCTCTTTGGATGACCGAAAGAGAGTACTTAAATGTTATTTAGTACCTGTATCACTGTATGGCAGTGAATAATGGAATGCGAATGCACAAATTGGAAAGAACTTTGAGGGGACGGAAATGTGGTTTTTCAGACGAATGTTCAAAATCCCCTGGACTGCCAGAGTAACTAACGAGGATTACTTGAAGGAAGCTGATGAAAGCAGATCAATATGTACAGCTATAAGAACAAGACAAGCCCTGCTCTTTCGTCATGTGATAAGGAGGGGATTAGGAGGGGGTGGAGGTTTTTGAGAATGTTGTAAAAACCGGAAAGATCAACGGTAGAAGAGGAAGAGGCAGACGGAGAGATGATGGGTTGCGACGGTGGAACAGAGGGATATCATGGGTGGAAGTGATCCAGAGGGCAGGGGACCGAAATCTGTGGAGGATGATGCTCAGCGTGTTTAGACGTTCGCTATGTCTTCCATTATATTTCAACAGTGGGCATTCTGGAGCATCCTGGGATAAGATTTTGTGAATGAAAAATAGTTTCTTCATGTGTAGATACTAGAACCCAGTTAGGCAAGTGTGTGGGGGGGGGGGGGGGGGGGAGGGGGTGTTGGGGATAGACCCCCTGCCTCTTCAACAAGCATGCTGTACGTTTATTCTAATAATTAGAGGTTTTCTCCGAAGTGGGAGTGCATCTGCCTGATAGACCAGGAACCAATAGTCTGCATAACCAATAAGCCAGATATATAAAACGTATGTGAAAGCAACACTAAGGTTATGGAACAATACCAAAGTCCAGAAGTGAACGAACAACCAGAACTTTCTGCCAGATTACATGCGTTGAATGCGATAAAGAAGAAGAAAAGTATTTCCATCACCTGACTCCATATCTTAAGGTAAACCTTTCGATTCTCTGCAATCTATCTTTGTCAGTCGAGACGTGAATTGCCAAGAGCTATATCAATCCTATCCTGATATACGGAAGTGAATCATGAGCAGTTGGGCGATTAGTAAAACATTATGTGGAGGCTGCGAAGATAAGGTTTTGTAGATGAAAATGGAAAATACCATGCACAGATAAAAGAGCAATGAAGACGTCTGGAAAGAAACTGACTCACGAAGAGAGCTGATTGCACTCATTAGAAGGAGACAATCTACATTCTTTGGTCATGTGATGAGAAGGATAAAAGATAAGACTGAAGTACATCGTGACGGTAGCAGGGTTGAATGGGAGACTGATGGGAAAGATGGAGACCGAGAAAACAGATGCAGGACGGTTGGACATTATGACACGCATAATCATCTTTGTCAGAACTCTTTGACATTATGACATGGACAATCATTTGTGTCAGAACTGTTTGACATTATGGCATGGACGATCATCTGTGTCAGAACTGTTTGACATTATGACATGGACGATCATCTGTGTCAGAACTGTTAGACAGTGCAGGAGGCAAGCGGTTGTGGACAGACGTCATAACCAACGCCACACAGCATGTGTGTGTGTGTGTGTGTGTGTGTGTGTGTGTGTGAGTGAGAGAAAGAGAAAGAGAGAGAGAGAGAGAGAGAGTTTGAGTTATTATTATTTTTTATAATGTCAAGTTTGTCGCTCATTATTATAACATGAGGAGATTTATATGGCAGACTCTAGAGTCTGTCGCATCCACCAGTGGCTGCATGGTCTCGAGGCATGGTGTCCGCATCGATTGCGAGAGGTTCCTGGTTCAATCCCCGTTAATGGCTAGGATTTTTTTCACGTGGACTTGGACTTCTGGTAATTTCCCCTGATCTCTGGGTAGTGAAATCGAACGCCGGTGTGTATTGTTGTGCCCGTAAAAAATGCCTTGGCAGTTGGAAATCAAAAAGAGTAGTCTAAAGGCGCTGCCAGGACAAAATTGGGAGTTGAAAATCTACCCTAATTATTTCAGGATCGTCGCTGGTGCTACAGAGCCAGTGCACTGTGCTGAGCTTTTTCGGACTCAGACTTGCGTTAGAAGAATAACGGAACACTGATGGGTTACTACGCGTGTGCCATGATGTTGATCTGTTGTTCAAACGTTAAACTTCAAACCTCGCTCACAGCTTGATTTGGCTTGCACCCGTTAACCCCATGTCTTGTGATTCCCACACCATGTTGTTTAAACCAAGGTTCCTCAACCTTTTTAGACCCACGGCCCACGAAAACAGTGAAAATTATTCCGCGGCTCACCTAACAGCTGACCAGACACAGAAACAAAAACAAAGGTAGACAGCAGTTTTTGTGTGACATCCCATGTTTTATTATTACAAGTTTCATCTGGTGCTACTTCTTTTGATTCTTGTCCTTGAAGTGTTAATCCTCTTGAGCCCTGAAAGAGAAACACTAGTCTTCTTCCGACCCCGTTATATGATTATAAATAAATTCTGGCGACCCAACCTCACATTTTCTGTGGCCCAGCACTGTACCGTGGCTCACTAGCTGAAGAACACTGGCTTTAACCAAACCGTCTAGATTTCCATGGAACTATTAGTGGTCTTCTTCGTCTTCTTCTTTGCGTTCGCCAGTTATGAAATCCGGTGGAAATTTCTGGCCAACCGTCCAATTCTGGACTTTAGTATAGTTGCAGAACTTGTGATTTGCATGCACATCCGTTTTACAGACCTGCTTATTTGTATGTCGTATGTAGGTTCCTCACCTCTCCGTCAAAAATTCTTTATTCCCCTCCCCCACCCACCACCACTGCAATGGGGCTCCATAATCCACACGGGGAACTACCAGTGGTAGTACACGACCAAAGCCCGTAATATGCTGAATGTGTGTGTCTCTTACAGCGGATTTCTGGTGTCCTATCTCAACTTAAAGAAAGTCACCGAGATGGGGTGGAAATTTAGATGGACACGTTATTTCCTGCATCGGTACTGGAGGTAAGTGTATTGAGGGTTAGAGTACTGGAGTTAAGTGCACTGGGGGTAAAAGTACTGGAGGTAAGTACATTAGAGGTAAGTGTGCTTGAGGTATATTCACTAAGTATAAGTTAACTGTAGGTAAATGTACATGTCGTACATATACTGGAGGTAAGTGTACTGAAGGTTAGTGTACTGAAGGTAAGTTTACTGGAGGAAAGTGTACTGAAGGTTAGTGTACTGGAGGTAAGTGTGCTTGAGGTAAATGCAGTTAGTATAAGTGTACTGAAGGTGTACAGGGTGTAAGTGTAACAGGGTAAGTGTACTGAGTTTAAGTGTACTGGAGGTAAGTGTACTTGTGGTAAGTGTACTTGTGGTAAGTGTACTGGTGGTAAGTGTACTGGAGGTAAGTGTACTGGTGGTAAGTGTACTAGTGGTAAGTGTACTGTAGGTAAGTGTACTTGTACCTGTTTCATTCTCATTGCTATGTGGAATGTCTCTTGTACCTGTTTCATTCTCATTGTTATGTTGAATGTCACTTGTACCTGTTTCATTCTCATTGTTATGTTGAATGTCACTTGTACCTGTTTCATTCTCATTGTTATGTTGAATGTCGCTTGTACCTGTTCCATTCTCATTGTTATGTTGAACGTCACTTGTACCTGTTCCATTCTCATTGTTATGTTGAACGTCACTTATACATGTTTCATTCTCATTGTTATGTTGAACGTCATTTGTACCTGCTCCATTCTCATTGTTATGTTGAATGTCACTTGTACCTGTTCCATTTTTATTGTTATGTTGGAGGTCACTTGTACCTGTTCCATTATCATTGTTATGTTGAATGTCGCTTGTACCTGTTCCATTATCATTGTTATGTTGAATGTCACTTGTACCTGTTTCATTATCATTGTTATGTTGAATGTCACTTGTACCTGTTTCATTCTCACTGTTATGTTGAATGTCACTTGTACCTGTTCCATTATCATTGTTATGTTGAATGTCACTTGTACCTGTTCCATTATCATTGTTATGTTGAATGTCACCTGTACCTGTTTCATTCTCACTGTTATGTTGAATGTCACCTGTACCTGTTTCATTCTTATTGTTATGTTGAATGTCACTTGTACCTGTTCCATTATCATTGTTATGTTGAATGTCACTTGTACTTGTTTCATTCTAATTGTTATGTTGAATGTCACTTGTACCTGTTTCATTCTCATTGTTATGTTGAATGTCACTTGTACCTGTTTCATTCTCACTGTTATGTTGAATGTCACTTGTACCTGTTTCATTCTCATTGTTATGTTAAATGTCACCTGTACCTGTTTCATTCTTATTGTTATGTTGAATGTCACATGTACCTGTTTCATTCTCACTGTTATGTTGAATGTCACTTGTACCTGTTTCATTCTCACTGTTATGTTGAATGTCACTTGTACCTGTTTCATTCTCACTGTTATGTTGAATGTCACCTGTACCTGTTTCATTCTTATTCTTGAGCTGTGAACCCTGCAGACTGTAATCGTGTAAGAGACAAACCACCACCCATTTCCTGTTACAAGTTGAGACATATTCTTTTGGCAGCGTACCTGGTGGGTCGCCACCCATGGGTTGAAGAATACCACTCTCACCAACACGTGCTCTTTAGCTGTGTCCAAGCTTTATGAAGAAGGTGGGGTTGTCGACGGCTACAGTAACGTATGACCTGGTTTGCAGCACACTCAGCCTGTCTGCAATAGTCGACAGTGTAAGGATTATCGCACACATAGTACTGTGTCTCTGGTACATACTAGAATCAACCTCACGTCTTCATTATGTACACATTCAAACTTTCTCAGCTGACTCTTCCTTACCGCGAGCAGCGCTAGTCTACAATCCAATCACCAAGTAATAAATTACATAATATAATAATAACAACAACAACAGTCATCATGATCAAGTACCCTGTCGAGTGACGTATGCCCGAATCTCGACCCTTGTAATTTTTAATCTATTCCACTGATAATATTCCACCACGCCATTGCTTCCAACCGCCAAGCTTCATCGAGGTATAGGTGCCTCTTTCGCTAGTATGTAGTTAATACTATAAGCATATTGAGAGTGCTGGTTGTTTCGCCTCGACTTTCCACGTCTCTTCGTTACCTTATCAACTATCTAACCAGCAACATAAGATGGTACAGGTACGTACACTAAAATATTTCGTTTGACTTTGCTTCCCACCTCTCTCCCTAGTCGGTTCAACTATCTAACTATTCAGTTGTCCAACTATTCAACCATATAGTACTGCCTCTGAATGTTAACAACATAGGACGGTCAAGGCAGGGGTGTAAATACTAGAGAGAGAGGGGGGGGGGGTGCACCCACAACAATCTAATACGTAGCAGTTTCTATTACTATAGCCTTGAAAATGGGTGCCTCGAGACAATATGCTCATAAAAAGTCGCCCCTATTACTATACTATAAGTTTGAATGGGCACAGGCACCAAGAGGAAAACAAAGAGACCCCGCCTCTGAGTACCCTCAGAAGTTGAAAATGACAGAGATGCGAAACTGAAAGAATCGACCCCTCACAAACATTTGTCAACTGTAACTTTTTAATAAACATAAAAAACTAAACAAGAGCTGGCATCACAGACTGGTTCCCAGTAACATCAGGAGTAAGACAAGGTTGTGTATTATCACCTTTACTTTTCATAATATTTATGGACAATATTAATAAAATAGACATAACACCAACAGATGTCGATAAACAGGAGGACTTCAATGAGCTGCTCTTTGCCGACGATCAATGCATATTTCACAGTGATAGTAAACAGCTGCAAGACCACATGAACCTACTACACGACAGTTGCCTCAAGCATCATATGAAGATCAATACTGAAAAGACAGAAGTCATGAGCATAAGTAGAGAGCAACAGACCATCGACATAAAGATTCTAGATCACAGCCTAAAACAAGTGCAAGAATTTAAATACCTGGGAAGTATCTTTACATCCAATGGTAAAATAGACAGAGAGATTGAAGCAAGAATCCAACAAGCCAACAATGTCGCATACCAGCTTGCCCCAATTTTAAAACACCCTGCTGTCCCAGCTGAGATAAAAAGACAAATTATAAATACAATCTTTATACCGACATTAGGTTATCAATGTCAGACTTGGACATTAACAAAAGAACACGAGAGAAGACTAACCACCTGTGAAATGAGATGTTTGAGAATGGCTGCGAATAAAACCAGAAGAGATCGAGTGAGAAACGATGTGATCACAAGAACTATTGGAACCATACCCATCGTTAAATTTATTGAGAAGCAAAGAATGAAATGGTTTGGTCACCTAATGAGAATGGAACCAACGATGCCAGCATCAAGAGCATACAACATGAAAATCGAAACAACAAGAGGCAGGGGAAGACCAAGAAGAAGATGGATTGAAGGAGTCACGGACAACTTGAGACTTCATAACATCACGGCATATGAAGCGACTGAGCGCGCCCTGGCTCGGTTGCCGATCATCTGATAGACTGCGACGCCTAGCGGCACAAGCAGATTTTGACAAAAGAAGAAGAAGAAAAAACTAAGACAAACAAAGTTACCAACAGGCCGCCATCTTGATGACCTAGCAGGAGGCGACTTTTGGACAATCGGTCACCTACCTGACCCTTGACCAAGGAGGAGGAGGAGGGTTTCCTTCTCCTTCTTAAATACGCACCATTAACAACATATATAGCTACTGTCACTCTGTCCATGGTACCCGCGGCAATTGTATCATCAACCACATCTCAACAGCCTCCAGGTTCCTTATTTGTCCATTCACTTTCTAAGATTCACAGCCATATAGTAGAACTAGCCCAGTACACAATTGCAGTACTTCTTTTGTAAGTTCACGAGAGAACAAATTGAGTTTCGTATCAGTTACATTACGTTAAAGAAACAACCCCCAGCATTGTTGGGCTATTGCGGTTTTTTGAGGCAATTTGTTTTTTACGTTTCACTGCTTCTTCGAAAGAAACCTGTTGCATAAAATATGTTTCATCTTTTAGAATGTCACCTTAGCCCGGCTTATTCTACTCTTCATTTCTGTCGCACATCGTCTATCTGATGTTATAATAACAATACCACTATAAGTCCAGGAGTGGACGAACAACCAAAACTTTCCGCCAGAGTTTACAGTCGTCCGTGAACGTGAAGAATAACAAGATAATATTAATAATATAAAACACCAAGCAGACGATACGCCTTATGTCCTTGACAGATTGACCCCGACCTACATGGTGGCTTTAGTGTTGGTGGAAGGGCTGCAAAGGTTCTTCGTGTCCGGCGCCACGGCGCCCACACTTCAACCTGACGATAAAGAGGTCTGTGAAACATACTGGTGGACCTTCCCGCTTTACATCAACAACCTCACACCTGGTGGTGCGGTAAGCGACCTTTCAAGCATTTATCTAAACATGAGTAGAAGACGTTTTTCATGCGAATGGGGCTGCTGTTATGAAGTGCCAGGTTCGATCAAACTAGTTTTCGATTTGTGTCTAGCAAGTGATAACTACATTTACCGAAGATGGGAAATTGGATAAAGAAATTGACATTAGATGCAGTAAAGCAAACCAAGTATTGGGACAGCTAGCCTCCCTCTTACAGCATAAGGCAATCCCAATCAGCACAAAGAGACATTTTATTCAAAGCATATTTATTCCAACTCTGTGCTACCAGTGCCAGACATGGTCACTCACAACAAACCATAAAAAAAACTTAGTAACCACCGAAATGAGATGTCTGAGAAGGGCTGTAGGGTGACCATAAGAGATAAGATCAGAAATGAGATCATAAGAGAACAAGTCGGCACAGAACCAATTCTGGATTACATACAAAGACAGCAAGTGAAATGGTTTGCCCACTTAGAGAAAATGCCTTGTGACACCATACCATACAAAGCATACATGGAAAGAGAAGAAGGACGTAGAGCACGGGGTAGACCAAGAACAAGATGGAAGGATAACATCAGAGAAACTCTACAACAGCACGATGTGCCTATGGTCGAGGCAGCCAGAAGAGCAAGAAACAGAACCTTTATCTCCCTCGACACCCACAGCGGTAAAAGAGGAAGTGAAGAAGAAGAAGAAGAAGAAGAAGAAGAAGACAGTGATCTCTAACCTGGCAGCGCGCCTTTACACCCCCCTCCCCCCTCCACAGGACCAGGAGGGGTGCAGGGGGCAGCGTGAGGAGGTTTCAAAGCAATTTTCAAACTAAATTAATGTGAAGATGTAGTGATATCTGTTGTGCCTTGTTCAGTATCAGGCCACAAAAAGCAGACATCGTCAAGACTAAACTGTCAACAAACACAATGATTTGTGGACACTAAAACAAATAACAGACATCGTCAAGACAAAACTGTTAACAAACACAATGATTTGTGGACGCTAAACTACCATTTGTTAGTGATTGTTATTTGACGCTTTCAGTGACAATGGAATGTTTTCTCCAAGTGCTTGTCAACGGTAAAAGTAAAGAAACCTTTTTAACGCCTTCAAACATAAGGGCGTATAGGGCTAGACATATATTTTATAGACCAATCTGCACTGGGAGTAGGATGTGGTCAGCATCACGGCGGTCACCTTTACTTCCAGGACTGCACTTAGTACCCACTCAAGGCTAGGTCGACCTGGAAGCCAAAAGGATTTTGTTTTCTTAAAAAAAAAAAAAAAAACACACACAGACACAAAATATCCCGCTTCGTCAGGACGTGAACCTACGACCCTCCAGTCCGCAGCACCTAACCGCTTCACCACGCCGTTGTAGTTCTTTATTCCTTTTTTTCGCCCTCTTTTTGTTCATATTTTTAAAAATGTTGTATTGGGGAAAGAGGGGGGGGGGGGGGGGGGGGTGATATCTGGACTGGGTCGGAGACCACTGGTCTAATGACTCCTTCTTGTATCCCTACTTCTTTATATGAGTACTTCTTTATATGAGTGCTAATCAATTCGTGGCCAAGATTCTATAATTTTCAATTCACAAGTGTTACTGTATTCTTGAAGCGGCACATTTCTTTGATCTTTGTTTGATTAATAACTTCTGTACCCTTAGAAAATAAAACATAGAGTAGCTTCTTCTTTCGCCCGCTTCAAATAGATTATCTATATCTGCTATGTTGTCTCTAGTATAAACTCCATTGTCTGTTGTAATTCACTCAGCGACCCGTAAAGTTTGGTTTGTTTCTCTTGACTAAAAGTTTGGCCTTGATATTTTGTATTTGTGACAGTCTTGGAGGACGTGTTCTGTTGTCTCAGGTGCTAGTCCACATTGCAAATGGCTGATTCACCGATTTTAAATTGTGTGTACACGTGGCTGCGAAGTCGACTGTGTCCGGTTCTAAGGCGTAGAATAATAACTTGCTCTGGTCTGTCCATAAAATGATAATCGTTTTTTGCCAGTTTTGGTGGCTTTCTGATTGATTTGATTATTTTCTTCTTTTGTTGAAATGAGACTATTACGTCAGGTTGTTCTTCATTTGCACCTTCGTTAGCTAGTTTATCAGCTCTTTCACTTCCAGATACCCCACAGTAGGATTGTACCCATTACATAGTTACCTACACCGGCTGCCTAGTTTAGAGAGTAACTAACACGCGTGGAGATTGTTTGACAAGGGCAGCAATGCGAGATGATTATTTTGATAGCCTATCCCCCACTCAAAGAAAATTATGTAACTCACGGGAGACGTGCTAGAGATGACCACCTGAGAGTGAAACGCGTGTAATTTTATGTTCTGAAAACAGTTTCTCTGCCTCAGTTTACTCGAATTATTGTAAGTTTGCTGACTGTTTGCTTTCAATGTGGTTTTTTAAAATATAAACTAATGTTTGATTACATTAAAAGAAAAATGACACGTGCATGATTATGAACAGGTTGCATGCTAAATGTCAACTGACACCAAACGTTACAGTTACAGTTGTTTTAAGTTTGGCAGGACTTTTGGAAGTTACTGTAGACTCGTGCTCTGAAGGTGGTGGATTCTCATTCGAGCCCCATCCTTTCGTTTGTGAATGTGGGTGTTTCTGATATCCCTGGGGGAGAGGGGGGGGGGGGGTGATTGTGCTTCGTCTGGTGTTCTTTGCGGAGAGACACAGAGCCAGACAAGATTTTTATTTTTATTTTGGGGTATCCAGAAGCCATGAGTTGTTTACCCTTAGGCTCGGTATTATGGATATCGCAACCCTTCGGCCTTGATTCCATGATAAATACCGTAAATCTGGGAGAAATGTGGCTTTTCTGTCTACCCCCGATCGTGAAAACGGACCATAAGGAGTTCGTCATCCGGTCACCGCGCAATCCGGTATAGATTGCTAGCGAAATAGAAAAAAAAGCTAATGTGATGAAGTAGAACCTCTCTTTAAAACACCTGAACACGAGCTGTTAATGCCTTAGCAATTGTCTGCAGTGAATTCTAACTGTAACTAGACGGGGCAGGATCAGAAGTAACGCTGTAAGGAAAGAACAAGGAATGGAATTTGTACTAAATGCAGCAAGAGACAACAGACCAAAGGTTTGGACCTGTGTCAGGACTATCACTAGAGATTGCACCACAGAGAGACATATAGGGCAACACTGAGAGCCCTGCCACTGAGATAAAGTGCAACAAAACCAGATGTCGACCACGCAAGAGATGGGTAGATGGATTATCCGTGGACGCAAATACCAACATCCACGTAGCTTATACCAAAACTCGCACCCATTTCCTCTTCGAAACCTGACGCTGAAAGGCAACACAGGACTAGAGAAGATGAGACTATTGTCAGCTCAAGTTATAAGCAGATGTAAGTTAGGGTGAGGGGTTAGGCTGCTGTGGTTTTATTGCAAATGTGAGTGGACACTGAAAACGGAAAGCCTTGCGTCTAACGTCATACCATCCTAAATGAGAATGGAGGGGGAGGCGGTTGTTAGAGCTCTCGGATGGACTGAGAGTCGCTCAGCCCCACAAGTAATTGTAAACGACTTAACGAGTCTGGAAAATAGAAACTGCCATACTACATGTAGAATGGTTTGCATCGCTTTATGAGTTCATTCATTCATTCATTCATTCATTCATTCATTCATTCATTCATTCATTCATTCATTCATTCATTCATTCATTCATTCATTCATTCATTCATTCATTCATTCATTCATTCCTTCATTCATTTATTCATTCATTCATTCATTCATTTATTCATTCATTCATTGACTCACTGACTCGAGTACATTTAATTAATAATTAATGATTCTACCAGTGCTTTGCCCACTGCTGGAGTCTGGCTGCCGACTTTCAATTTCACCTCCTGAGTCCGCTGATGATAATGCCTTTTTATTAGTGAGTATTCTAGAACTTCTACTGTCGACGAGAATGTATTCATACGTTATTAATGAGTATTCTAGAACTTCTAATGTCGACGAGAATGTATTTAGTTAGTTTAGTTTAGTTTTTCCTTCCACGTATGCCGCTAAGCGTTGTGGGGAGATGCAAGTTCCTGTCATAAGCAAGGCGGGCAGCATCTGATGTTCTGAGGCCATGCTTTTGGCAGGTTTCGGAGACCCCGTCAATCCACCGTTTCCTTGGTCTTCCTCTTGCCTTATATCCTGAGCTTCTTTGGTTGAAAATTTGTGATGTTATTTGATCATTTTTCATCCTGGTTAGATGTCCAAACCATTTCATTCTTTGATGTTCTATGTAGTCTAAACATGGCGTAGTTTTGACAGTGTTTCTAATGTCTATATTCTTTATCCTGTCTAGTCTGGTCTTGTTCGCTGCTTTTCTTAGACATTTCATTTCACAGGCTTCTATTTTTCTTTCATGGGTCTTGTTGATTGTCCATGTTTGGCACTGGTAGCAGAGTGTTGGAATGAAGATGGTGTTTATCAATTGTCTTTTGGTCTTCATGGTTATATCTGGATGTTTAAGCAGAGGTGATAGTTGGTATGTGACAGCATTTGCTTTCTGTATTCTTGTTTCTATCTCTCTGTCCATTCTTCCATCCTCTGTAAATATACTGCCCAAGTATTTGAACTCTTTGGTTTGCTTGATTTTGGCACTTCCAACATTTATATTCAGTGGCCTGTGTGTTCTGCTGATCTTCATAACTTCTGTTTTTTCTGTACTGATTCTCATATTATGTTGTAAACAGCTGTTGTTGAGAGTAGTCAGATGTTCCTGTAGATCATATTCATTTTGATACAGTATGCTTTGATCATCAGCAAAAAGTAATTCGTTTATAGCATACACGTCTGGGTGTATGTATTGGAGAATGTATTTAGACTTTATTATTCTTTATACTAGAATTTCTTATGTCGAGGAAACTTATTCAGACTTTATTAGTGAGTATTCTAGAACTTTATGTAGAGGAGGATGTATTCAGACATTATTAGTGAGTATTCTAGAACTTTTAATGTCGAGGAGAATGTATTCAGACATTATTAGTGAGTGTTCTAGAACTTCTAATGTTGAGGAGAACGTATTCAGACTTTATTAGTGAGTATTCTAGAACTTCTAATGTAGAGGAGGATGTATTTAGACATTTTTAGTGAGTATTCTAGAATTGCCAATGTAGAGAAGAATGTATTCAGACTTTATTAGTGATTATTCTAGAACTTCTAATGTCGAGGAGAATGTATTCAGACTTTATTAGTGAGTATTCTAGAACATTTAATGTCGAGGAGAATCTATTCAGACTTTATTAGTGAGTATTCTAGAACTTTTAATATCGAGGAGAATGTATTCATACTTTATTAATGAGTATTCCAGAACTTCTAATGTAGAGAAGTATGTATACAGACTTTATTAGTGAGTATTCTAGAACTTCTAATGTTAAGGAGAATGTAATAATACTTTATCAATGAGTATTCTAGAACTTCTAATGTCGAGGAGCATGTATTAGGACTTTATTAGAGAGCATTCCCAAACTTTTAATGTCGAAGTGAATGTATTAAGACTTTGTTAGTGAGTATTCTAGAACTTCTAATGTTGAAGAGAATGTATTCAGACTTTGTTAGTGAGCATTCTAGAACTTCTAATGTTGAAAAGAATGTATTAGGACTTTTTATTACTGAGTATTATAGAACTTCTAATGTTGAGGAGCATGTAATAAGTTTTTTTTTTAGTGATTATTTTGATCTTGTAATGTTGAGGAGGATGTATGAAGACTTTTTTAATATTGTAGATCATCTAATGTTGAGGAGAATGTATAAAGACTTTACTAGTTAGTATTGTAGATCTTCTAATGTTGAGGAGAATGTATTAAGACTTTATCAGTGAGTATTCTTGATCTAATTTTGAGGAGGATGTATTAGGACTTTATTAGTGAGTATTCTAGATCTTCTAATGTCGAGGAGAATGTATTAAGACTTTTTTGTAAGTATTCTAGATCTTCTAATGTCGAGGAGAATGTATTAAGACTTTATTTGTAAGTATTCTAGATATTCTAATGTCGAGGAGAATGTATTAAGACTTTATTTGTAAGTATTCTAGATCTTCTAATGTCGAGGAGAATGTATTAAGACTTTATTTGTAAGTATTCTAGATCCTCTAATGTCGAGGAGAATGTATTAAGACTTTATTTGTAAGTATTCTAGATCTTCTAATGTCGAGGAGGATGTATTCTAAAAAGACGTATAAGGTATAGACAGTTGAGGTATAGACAGCTGAGGTATAGACAGTTGAGGTATAGACAGCTGAGGTATAGACCACTGTTGTATAGACAACTTTTATAGACAGCAGATGTAAAACTGCATTACAGAAAACTGATGTGTAAATTGAGATATAGTCAGGTAAGGTATGAGCTGAGTTATGGTAGTTAAACTACTGACAGGTGGGGTATAGAGAGCTCAGGTATGAATTGAGGTATAGACAGTTGAGCTATAGACAGCTGAGGTATGGACATCAGAGGCATAGACATATGAGGCATAAACTGTTGAGGTATAGACAGCTGAGGTATAGACAGCTGAGGTGTAAACAGCTAAGGTATAGACAGCTGAGGTATAAACAGCTGGGGTGTAGACATCTGGGTATAGACAGCTGAGGTATGGACATCTGAGGCATAGACAGCCGATTTATGGACATCTGAGGCATAGATAACTGAGGTATAGACAGATGAGGCATAGACTGCTGAGGTATAGACAGCCGATTTATGGACATCTGAGGCATAGATAACTGAGGTATAGACAGATGAGGCATAGACTGCTGAGGTATAGACAGCCGATTTATGGACATCTGAGGCATAGATAACTGAGGTATGGACATCAAGGCATAGACAGCTGAGGTATGGACAGGTGAGGTAAAGACAGCTACATTTTGAACTGGGGGGTAAACATTTGAGGTATTGACAGCTGAGGTATAGAAAGTTGTGGTATAGACCACTGAGGTATAGACAGTTGTGGTATAGACCACTGAGGTATAGACAGTTGTGGTATAGACCACTGAGGTATAGACAGTTGTGGTATAGACCACTGAGGTATAGACAGTTGAGGTAAAGACAGGTAAGGTAAAGACAGGTAAGGTATAGACAGGTGAGGTATAGACAGTTGAGGTAAAGACAGGTAAGGTATAGACAGGTGAGGTATAGACAGCTGAGGTAAAGACAGGTAAGGTATAGACAGGTGAGGTATAGACAGTTGAGGTAAAGACAGGTAAGGTATAGACAGGTGAGGTATAGACAGTTGAGGTATAGACAGCTGAGGTATAGGCAGTTGTGGTATGGACAGTTGAGGTATAGACAGTTGTGGTATAGACAGCAGAGGTATAGACAGTTGTGGTATAGACCACTGAGGTATAGACAGTTGTGGTAAACACAGGTGAAGTATGAACTGAGGTATAGACAGTTGTTTTATAGACAGTTAAGGTATAGACAGTTGTGGTAAAGACAGGTGAGGTATGAACTGAGGTATAGACAGTTGTTTTATAGACAGTTAAGGTATAGACAGTTGTGGTATTGACAGCTGAGGTATAGACAGTTGTGGTATAGACAGCTGAGGTATAGACAGTTGTGGTATAGACAGCTGAGGTATAGACAGTTGTGGTATAGACAGCTGAGTTATAGACAGTTGTGGTACAGACAGCTGAGGTATAGACAGTTGTGTTATAGACCACTGAGGTATAGACAGTTGTGGTATAGACCACTGAGGTATAGACAGTTGTGGTAAAGACAGGTGAGGTATGAACTGAGGTATAGACAGCTGAGGTAAAGACAGGTGAGGTATGAACTGAGGTATAGACAGTTGTTTTATACACAGTTAAGGTATAGACAGTTGTGGTATAGACAGCTAAGGTATAGACAGTTGTGGTATAGACAGCTGAGGTATAGACAGTTGTGTGGTATAGACCACTGAGGTATAGACAGTTTGTGGTATAGACCACTGAGGTATAGACAGTTGTGGTAAAGACAGGTGAGGTATGAACTGAGGTATAGACAGCTGAGGTATAGACAGCTGAGGTAAAGACAGGTGAGGTATGAACTGAGGTATAGACAGTTGTTTTATACACAGTTAAGGTATAGACAGTTGTGTATGGTATATAGACAGTTGTGGTATAGACAGTATGACAGGTATAGACAGCTGAGGTATAGACAGTTGTGGTATAGACAGCTGAGGTATAGACAGTTGTGGTATAGACAGTTGTGGTATAGACAGTTGTGGTATAGACAGTTAGGTATAGACTGGTATAGACAGTTGTGGTATAGACAGTTGTGGTATAGACAGTTGTGGTATAGACAGTTGTGGTATAGACAGTTGTGGTATAGACCAGTATAGACAGTTGGTATAGAACTGAGGTATAGACAGTTGTGGTATAGACAGTTAAGGTATAGACAGTTGTGGTATAGACAGGGTGAGGTATAGACACTGAGGTATAGACAGTTGTGGTATAGACAGTTGTGGTATAGACAGTTGTGGTATAGACAGCTGAGGTATAGACAGTTGTGGTATAGACCACTGAGGTATAGACAGTTGAGGTATAGACAGTTGTGGTATAGACAGTTGAGGTATAGACAGTTGTGGTATAGACAGCTGAGGTATAGACAGTTGTGGTATAGATAGACAGTTGAGGTATAGACAGTTGTGGTATAGACAGTTGTGGTATGACTGGTATAGACAGTTGTGGTATAGACCACTGAGGTATAGACAGTTGTGGTATAGACAGGTGAGGTATAGACAGGTATGACAGGTATAGACAGTTGTGGTATGACACTGAGGTATAGACAGTTGTGGTATAGACACTGAGGTATAGACAGTTGTGGTATAGACAGTTAAGGTATAGACAGTTGTGGTATAGACAGCTGACACTGAGGTATAGACAGTTGTTGTAGACAGTTGTGGTATAGACAGCTGAGGTATAGACAGTTGTTGTGGTATAGACAGTTGTGGTATAGACAGTTGTGGTATAGACACAGTATGAGGTATAGACAGTGTGGTATAGACAGTTGAGGTATAGACAGTTGAGGTATAGACAGCTGAGGTATAGACAGTTGTGGTATAGACCACTGAGGGTATGGTATAGACAGTTGAGGTATAGACAGTTGTGGTATAGACAGTATAGACAGGTATAGACAGTTGTGGTATAGACACTGTTGGTATAGACAGTTGTGTATAGACCATTGAGGTATAGACAGTTGTGGTATAGAGACAGTTGTGGTATAGACAGTTGTGGTATAGACAGCTGAGGTATAGACAGTTGTGGTATAGACCACTGAAGTATAGACAGTTGTGGTATAGACAGTTGTGGTATAGACAGTTGTGGTATAGACAGTTGTGGTATAGACCACTGAAGTATAGACAGTTGTGGTATAGACCACTGAGGTATAGACAGTTGTGGTATAGACAGTTGTGGTATAGACCACTGAGGTATAGACAGTTGTGGTATAGACAGTTGTGGTATAGACAGTTGTGGTATAGACAGTTGTGGTATAGACAGTTGAGGTATAGACAGTTGTGGTATAGACAGTTGAGGTATAGACAGTTGAGGTATAGACAGTTGTGGTATAGACAGTTGTGGTATAGACAGTTGTGGTATAGACAGTTGTGGTATAGACAGTTGAGGTATAGACAGTTGTGGTATAGACCACTGAGGTATAGACAGTTGTGGTATAGACAGTTGAGGTATAGACAGTTGTGGTATAGACAGCTGAGGTATAGACAGTTGTGGTATAGACAGTTGTGGTATAGACAGTTGTGGTATAGACAGTTGTGGTATAGACAGTTGTGGTATAGACCACTGAGGTATAGACAGTTGTGGTATAGACAGTTGAGGTATAGACAGTTGTGGTATAGACAGTTGTGGTATAGACAGTTGTGGTATAGACAGTTGTGGTATAGACCACTGAGGTATAGACAGTTGTGGTATAGACAGTTGAGGTATAGACAGTTGTGGTATAGACAGTTGTGGTATAGACAGTTGTGGTATAGACAGTTGTGGTATAGACAGTTGTGGTATAGACAGTTGTGGTATAGACAGTTGTGGTATAGACCACTGAGGTATAGACAGTTGTGGTATAGACAGTTGAGGTATAGACAGTTGTGGTATAGACCACTGAGGTATAGACAGTTGTGGTATAGACCACTGAGGTATAGACAGTTGTGGTATAGACAGTTGTGGTATAGACAGTTGTGGTATAGACAGTTGAGGTATAGACAGTTGTGGTATAGACAGTTGTGGTATAGACAGTTGTGGTATAGACCACTGAGGTATAGACAGTTGTGGTATAGACAGTTGTGGTATAGACAGTTGTGGTATAGACCACTGAGGTA
>CAJHNH020007268.1:436194-476194 GCA_905116865.2 Candidula unifasciata
GACGTTGTGGTATAGACCACTGAGGTATAGACAGTTGAGGTATTGACAGTTGAGGTATAGACAGTTGTGGTATAGACAGCTGAGGTATAGACAGTTGAGGTTTAGACAGCTGAGGTATAGACAGTTGTGGTATAGACCACTGAGGTATAGACAGGTGAGGTGTGAACTGAGGTATAAACAGTCAAGGTAAAGACAGGTGAGGTATGAACTGAGGTATAGACAGTTGTGGTATAGACAGGTGAGGTATGAACTGAGGTATAGACAGTTGAGCTAAAGACATCTAAGGTATGACCTGAAGTATAGAGGAGGATGTAGAGACCACTGTAGATATTACTAGATTAACTGTTCAAACCGAAAAATAAAAATTTCCTCTAAGAAAGATAATTAACCTCGAAATGACACTGTTTATAACTAGTGTATGTCGCCTAAATATAACCATCATAAGTTAGCACCGGCTGTCTGGGGTCTGGGATCTTGAATACTTGCTGCACAAACTTCTTCATCATTCGCTAGGTAGCCGCGGCACTACCCAGAGTTGGATGGTACTCAGTTGAGGCAGTTAATTTATCTAGGATCGACTCAAGGTTCTCCACTCTTTGATTCTATTAATAAATGCGGTGCCGATAACTGACCAGCAGTTTGCGCGGAAGCGGCAGGACTTTGTCGTTTGCTGTGACATGATGTGTGGACAAAGAAGAATGCTTGGGTGATTGACATTGCATGCTTTTTAGAAAAAAAAAAAAAAAAAAACAAGACTAAGAGACTAAAAAGGGACGAATTATGGCTAGGCAGAGAAGAGGACGATATCTAGCAGCTGCTAAAGATGGGGGACAGAACGCTATGGGTATGTTCCAAGTGTTGCAATCTCGATTATTAATTCAACATTTTATACAAGTGGAATGCTCATATTTGGGGTGCTGTCTGTGGATGGCGGCCATCTTTAGCTCTGCTTCCGTTGTATCTAAGTGACAGGGCTCTCTGTGGAACACTATCTTGTGTCTAAGTGACAAGGCTCTCTGTGAGCACTATCTTGTGTCTAAGTGACAGGGCTCTCTGTGGAGCACTATCTTGTGTCTAAGTGACAGGGCTCTCTGTGGAGCTCTATCTTGTGTCTAAGTGACAGGGCTCTCTGTGGAGCACTATCTTGTGTCTAAGTGACAGGGCTCTCTGTGGAGCACTATCTTGTGTCTAAGTGACAGGGCTCTGTGTGGAAAACTTTCTTGTGTCTAATTGACAGGGCTCTCTGTCGAGCACTATCTTGTGTCTAAGTGACAGGGCTCTCTGTGAGCATTATCTTGTGTCTAAGTGAAAGGGCTCTCTGTGAGCACTATCTTGTGTCTAAGTGACAGGGCTCTCTGTGGAGCACTACCTTGTGTCTAAGTGACAGGGCTCTGTGTGGAAAACTTTCTTGTGTCTAAGTGACAGGGCTCTCTGTGGAGCACTATCTTGTGTCTGACAGGGCTCTCTGTGAGCACTATCTTGTGTCTAAGTGACAGGGCTCACTGTGGATCACTATCTTGTGTCTAAGTGACAGGGCTCGCTGTGGAGCACCATCTTGTGTCTAAGTGACAGGGCTCTCTCTGGAGCACTATCTTGTGTCTAAGTGACAGGGCTGTCTGTGAGCACTATCTTGTGTCTAAGTGACAGGACTCTCTGTGTAGCACCATCATGTATCTAAGTGACAGGACTCTTTGTGGACAATTATCTTGTGTCTAAGTGACAGGGCTCTCTGTGGAGCACCATCTTGTGTCTAAGTGACAGGGCTCTCTCTGGAGCACTATCTTGTGTCTAAGTGACAGGACTCTCTGTGAGCACTATCTTGTGTCTAAGTGACAGGACTCTCTGTGTAGCACCATCATGTATCTAAGTGACAGGACTCTCTGTGTAGCACCATCTTGTGTCTAAGTGACAGGGCTCTCTCTGGAGCACCATCTTGTGTCTAAGTGACAGGGCTCTCTCTGGAGCACCATCTTGTGTCTAAGTGACAGGGCTCTCTGTGGAGCACCATCTTGTGTCTAAGTGACAGGGCTCTCTGTGGAAAACTTTCTTGTGTCTAAGTGACAGGGCTCTCTGTTAGCACTATCTAAAGTCTAAGTGACAGGGCTCTCTGTGGAACACTATCTTGTGTCTAAGTGACAGGGCTCTCTGTGGAGCACTATCTTGTGTCTAAGTGACAGGGCTCTCTGTGAGCATTATCTTGTGTCCAAGTAACAGGGCTCAATGTGGAACACTATCTTGTGTCTAAGTGGCAGGGCTCTCTGTGGAGCACCATCTAGTGTCTAAGTGACAATGCTCGCTGTGGAGCACCATCTAGTGTCTAAGTGACAGGGCTCTTTGTGGACAATTATCTTGTGTCTAAGTGACAGAGCTCGCTGTGGAGCACCATCTAGTGTCTAAGTGACAGGACTATCTGTGGAGCACTATCTTGTGTCTAAGTGACAGGACTCTTTGTGGACAATTATCTTGTGTCTAAGTGACAGAGCTCGCTGTGGATCACCATCTAGTGTCTAAGTGACAGGACTATCTGTGGAGCACTATCTTGTGTCGAAGTGACAGGACTATCTGTGGAACACTATCTTGTGTCGAAGTGACAGGACTGTTTGTGGAGCACTATCTTGTGTTTAAGTGACAAGACTCTCGGTGGAGCACTATCCTGTGTCTAACTGACAGGGCTCTCTGTGGAACACTATCTGGTTTCTAAGTGACAATGCTCTTTGTGGAGCACTATCTTGTGTCAAAGTGACAGGGCTCTTTGTGGAACACTAACTTGTGTCTAAGTGACAGGGCTGTTTGTGGAACACTATCTTGTGTCTAAGTGACAGGGCTTTCTATGGAACACTATCTTGTGTCTAACTGACAGGACTCTCTGTGGAGCACTATCTTGTGTCTAAGTGACAGAGCTCTCTGTGGAACACTATTTTGTGTCCAAGTGACAGGACTGTTTGTGGAGCACTATTTTGTGTCTAACAGACAGGACAGTTTATGGAACACTATCTTGTATCTAAGTGACAGGGCTCGCTGTGGAGCACCATTTAGTGTCTAAGTGACAGGGCTCTCTGTGAGAACTATCTCGTGTCTATGTGACAGCGCTCTCTGTGGAACACTATCTTGTGTCTAAGTGACAGGGCTCTCTGTGGAACACCATCTTGTGTCTAAGTGACAGTGCTCTCTGTGGAACACTATCTTGTGTCTAAGTGACAGGACTCTCTGTGGAGCACCATCGTGTGTCTATGTGACAGAACTCTCTGTGGAGCACAATCTTGTGTCTAAGTGACAGGGCTCTCTATGGAGCATTATATTGTGTCAAAGTGACAGGGCTCTTTGTGGAACACTATCTTGTGTTTAAGTGACATGACTCTTTGTAGAGCGCTATCTTGTGTCTAATTGACAGGGCTCTCTGTGGAAGACCATCTTGTGTCTAAGTGACAGGACTCTCTGTGAAACATTATCTTGTGTCTAAGTGACATGACTCTTTGTAGAGTACTTTCTTGTGTCTAAGTGACAGGACTCTATGTGGAGCACCATCTTGTGTTTAAGTGACAGTACTCTTTGGGGATCACTGTCTTGTGTCTAAGTGACAGGGCTCTCTGTGGAACACTATCTTGTGTCTAAGTGACAGGACTTTCTGTGGAGCACCATCTAGTGTCTAAGTTACGAGACTCTCTGTGGAGCACCATCTAGTGTCTAAGTGACAGGACTCTCTGTGTAGCACCATCTTGTGTCTAAGTGACAGGACTCTATGTGTAGCACCATCTTGTGTCTAAGTGACAGGACTCTGTGTAGCACCATCTTGTGTCTAAGTGACAGGACTCTCTGTGGAGCACCATCTTGTGTCTAAGTGACAGGACTCTCTGTGTAGCACCATCTTGTGTCTAAGTGACAGGACTCTCTGTGGAACACTATCTTGTGTGTAAGTGACCGGGCTCTCTGTGTAGCACCATCTTGTGTCCAAGTGACAGGACTCTCTGTGTAGCACCATCATGTATCTAAGTGACAGGACTCTCTGTGTAGCACCATCATGTATCTAAGTGACAGGACTCTCTGTGTAGCACCATCATGTATCTAAGTGACAGGACTCTCTGTGTAGCACCATCATGTATCTAAATGACAGGACTCTCTGTGTAGCACCATCATGTATCTAATTGACAGGACTCTCTGTGGAGCACCATCTTGTGTCTAAGTGACAAGGACTCTCTGTGTAGCACCATCTTGTGTCTAAGTGACAGGGCTCTCTGTGTAGCACCATCTTGTGTCTAAGTGACAGGACTCTCTGTGGAGCACCATCATGTATCTAAGTGACAGGACTCTCTGTGGAGCACCATCTTGTGTCTAATTGACAGGACTCTCTGTGGAGCACCATCTTGTGTCTAAGTGACAGGACTCTCTGTGTAGCACCATCATGTATCTAAGTGACAGGACTCTCCGTGTAGCACCATCATGTATCTAAGTGACAGGACTCTCTGTGTAGCACCATCATGTGTCCAAGTGACAGGACTCTCTGTGGAGCACCATCATGTATCTAAGTGACAGGACTCTCTATGTAGCACCATCATGTATCTAAGTGATAGGGCTCTCTGTGTAGCACCATCATGTATCTAAGTGACAGGACTCTCTGTGTAGCACCATCATGTACCTAAGTGACAGGACTCTCTGTGTAGCACCATCTTGTGTCTAAGTGACAGGACTCTCTGTGTAGCACCATCTTGTGTCTAAGTGACAGGACTCTCTGTGTAGCACCATCTTGTGTCTAAGTGACAGGGCTCTCTGTGAAGCACTATATTGTGTTTGAATTAGTGAAAATTATATGGAAGCTGTAGACTTTTGGTTTTATAGAAGAATGAGGAGAGCATTATTGCGCAAGACCTTCTAATGCGCGCGAGTTTTGCTAGTCACAGACGTCATCACCATGTACTGACTCCTATGCTTCCCTAAAGACTTTAGCAACGACGATGAAACTTTAACCCAGAATTTCGAAACGTGCTAGCAATCACCACCGGTATTCTGAGTTCTACTGTTCTATAATGTACAATATTGAAAATAACAAGTATGACTATAAATGTATGGCGTGTATAATACAATGTGCAGTCTATCTTATAGTTTAAGCTCTATGATTTTTGTGAAATTTATCATCTGGCCAGTCACAAATACGGTGGTATCGCAAGTTGTCTCATCTTTGCCGGGGTCCAAATGTTTCTGTCCGGAGTTATCGCCTACAGCTTCAAAATGAAAATTGGAACTCTTGAGTACATATTCTGTTTTTGTTTGCTTAAAGTTACAGCAATTATAGACTGCTGCTGCTGCTACTAGTGCTACTGCTGCTGCTACTACTACTACTACTACTACTACTACTACTACTACTACTACTACTACTACTACTACTACTACTACTACTACTACTACTACTACTACTACTACTACTACTACTACTACTACTACTACTACTACTACTACTACTACTACTACTACTACCACCACTACTTCTACTACTACTAATACTACTACTAGTACTAATACTACTACTACTACTACTTCTACTACTACTACTACTACTACTACTACTACTACTACTTCTACTACTACTACTACTACTACTACTACTACTACTACTACTACTACTACGACTGCTGCTACTACTGCTACTACTGCTGCTGCTGCTACTACTACTGCTGCTGCTACTGCTACTACTAATGCTGCTGTTACTACTACTACTGCGGCTACTACTGCTGCTACTACTTTTACTACTACTACTGCTGCTGCTTCTCGTGCTACTACTGCTGCTACTGCTACTACTTCTACTGCTGCTACTGCTATTATTAATAATAATTTCATCATCATTATTTAATTTTTCTTCTTCTCTACATTTTCCTATTCCTTCTTCTTTTCCCTTTAGTTTCTTTTTCTTATTATTTTGAGACAGTAACAGATGATATATCCTCCTCCTTCTTCTTCACATGTCTTCCTTCATCACTCCTCCTTCTCTTCTTCTTTTACACATATACTTCCTTCTCGTTCTTTTTTCTTCTTCTAATTATTATTATTATTATCATCATCAACGTCATAATGAGTCAATCACAGAATAAATAAAGGTGGCAGAGGAGCAGTGAGGCCCAAGGGCGGAAGAGGACGAGAAAGAAGCAGCAGCAGCAGCAAAAGAAGAAGAAGAAGAAGAAGAAGAAGAAGAAGAAGAAGAAGAAGAAAAAGAAGAAGAAGAAGAAGAAGAAGAAGAAGAACGAATGAACGAACGAACTTGATTTTCAAAGGGTTACAAATTAGGCACGCAGGCCTGTCTTACATTCGGCCCTTCCAAACTTCCATCTTTCACACAGCAGTTGTATTTCATCAATAAAGCATGTTATATTCATGTAATGATATGCATATTATGGAAATGAAGTCAAAAACAAAAGCATGGGTGATGAAGAAGAAGAAGAAGAAGAAGAAGAAGAAGAAGAAGAAGAAGAAGAAGAAGAAGAAGAAGAAGAAGAAGAAGAAGAAGAAGAAGAAGAAGAAGAAGAAGAAGAAGAAGAAGAAGAAGAAGAAGAAGAAGAAGAAGAAGAAGAAGAAGAAGAAGAAGAAGAAGAAGAAGAAGAAGAAGAAGAAGAAGAAGAAGAAGAAGAAGAAGAAGAAGAAGAAGAAGAAGAAGAAGAAGAAGAAGAAGAAGAAGAAGAAGAAAAGAAGAAGAAGAAAAAGAAAAAGATAAAGAAGAAGAAGAAAAAGATAAAGAAGAAGAAGAAGAAGAAGAAAAAGAAGAAGAAGAAGAAGAAGAAGAAGAAGAAGAAGAAGAAGAAGAAGAAGAAGAAGAAGAAGAAGAAGAAGAAGAAGAAGAAGAAGAAGAAGAAGAAGAAGAAGAAGAAGAAGAAGAAGAAGAAGAAGAAGAAGAAGAAGAAGAAGAAGAAGAAGAAGAAGAAGAAGAAGAAGAAGAAGAAGAAGAAGAAGAAGAAGAAGAAGAAGAAGAAGAAAAAAGAAAAGAAGGAGAAAGAGAAGAAGAAGAAGAAGAAGAAGAAGAAGAAGAAGAAGAAGAAGAAGAAGAAGAAGAAGAAGAAGAAGAAGAAGAAGAAGAAGAAGAAGAAGAAGAAGAAGAAGAAGAAGAAGAAGAAGAAGAAGAAGAAGAAAAAGAAGACGAAGAAGAAGAAGAAAAAGAAGAAGTAAAAGAAGAAAAACGAATGAACGAACGAACGAGCAAACAAACTTTATTTTCAAAGGGTTACAAATTGGGCACGCAGGCCAGTTTGACATTTGGCCCTTCTAAGCACTCATTTTTCAGAGTCCCAATGCCTGTTATCACTAATGCATTTTATGGATTTAATAAAGAAATATGCATTATGGAATGATGCATGCACACATCATGTGTACACAATCTTGCACACTCAACCACACACACACACGTTTACATACATCCACATACATGCACACTCATATACAGACATATGTAATACATACATACACGCACCTACATACAAACACAAACATAAGACACAAATAAATATACATAGACATACATGCACAACATAAAACACACACATACATACATAGACATACATGCACACACACATTCCATACATTTACACCTACACATGCACGCATGCATACACACACATACAATAACATATTCAGACATCCACAACCACACATATGCACTTACATGCGTGTACACCCATATATGTGTATACATACATATACACACATACATGCATACATACATACACACATCTATACATACACTCACATCTTTACACACGTACATACTTACTTGCAAACATACCTAAATACACATACATACAAACACATTCTTACACGGCTACATGAGCATACATACATCCACCAACATGCATACATACACACATAGATACATACATACATACGTGCATGCACACATACACCCACATACATTACACACACATGCATGCATTCACGCATATATAATCACTCATACAGATACCCACATACATACCTACACACATGCATACCTGAATACATACAAACTTGCATACTTCCGGTGTAAACAGCCACAATGGCGGTACGCTTTTTCGTCCGTGGAGGCGAATGGCGCAAATTAGCTATTTTCGCTCACGTATAATGTGAAAGTTTCATCGGAATGGGGTCTGAACCGTGCAATGGAGTACATGCACGTGAGTTTAGACTTCCCTCAGGGTGTATTCGACGTCCGATGGCGACTATTTACCAATTCAAAACAACCCTAGACGGACAAGGAGAACGCGAACAGGCAAGCACGGTGGCGCCTGCAGAAAGCGACTGAAATGTGAGAGATTCAGTATGTTCGTGTTCTCTACTGGAACTGCGCTTCGTTCAGTCAACGCCGACCCATTTTTGAGAAGCTCCTCTACAGCAACGACATTGTTGTCCTACAGGAAACACACCTCGGTGACGAGATCGTAAAAATTGCGGGCTTCCAATCCTTCTACAATAGACGGCACCTCGGACAGCTCATTCTTGTTCGTGACCACATACCGGTGTCTGAGGTGGACATGCCTAAGTGGAATGATGACGATTTATAAGTTCACGCAGTCAGAGTGATGGGCCCGGCCCAGTTTGTGATTGTCAATGTGTACGCCTGCAATGGAAAGGTGGATACAGCGAAATGGCAGAGTTTGCTCCAGACGGAGGAAAAGAAAGTCCTTTACTGCGGAGATTTCAACGCCAGAGGACACCAGTGGGGCAATGTGATCACTAATAAACAGGGGGAAGACCTGGAGGATGCCCTAGTGTCTGCCAATCTAGTATGCTTGAACGACGGAAAGGTTACCCGAATGGCAACACGACAAGGGGATTCTGACAGCGTAATTGACCTGGCCCTAGTGTCTCCCTCCATTGCATCAGGATGCAGGTGGAGCACACTGGGATACCACTACAGTGATCAATTTCCTTGCGTCGTCCTGGTAGAGAAGAGCAACAACAAAGGTCATGTAATCAATGTGCCTGCTTTTATATATGACCGTACAGGGCAAGATGCCATTAGCAAAGTCCGACGACGTAAAACAAGAGCAGATCGCAGACGGCGGGAGAGATGGGCCCAGCCATCATGGTGGAATGAAGTAGTTAACATAGCGTGGCTAGAAAAAAAGGAAAGCTGTCAAGGCATGGCAAAAGGCAAGGAAAATTGATCCGTCACTTTCTGAACGCCTGATCAGTCTGAAAGATGAGGTCAACAAGCAGACAGTGGCTTTCAAGTTAATTGCGAATGAAGCAAAGACAGCGAAATGGAACGAATTCTGCAAGAGCGTTTGCTCCGAGGGATCTCTTGTGACATTCTGGCGCCTTCAACGGAGCATGCACGGCGCCGCACGACCAAGGGGTATCCCTGATTTTCAGGGTACAGACCTGATATGGCAGAGAACTGATGCTGATAAAGGAAAAACCCTTCTGGCGCGCTACTTGGAGCAAACTGACCAAAAAGACGAAGCTACAAGAATAGGGGTTAAGATGAAACTGTCGATGCTGTGCGAGAACACTGTGCTAGGCACTGATCTCACAATCACTGCAGATACCTTAAGAACTTGCCTCAAGAAATCGCGCAGCACTGCTCCAGGCCCTGACGGCATCCGATACAACGACATGCTGATGATGTGGAATGCTGATTTGAAAAGCGTGGCAAAGGAATTCAATATCAGCATCCAGAGTGGCCAGATACAAGAGGAATGGCTCCATAGTTATTTGTTCCCACTACCAAAGCCTAATAAAGACCACTCGAAGATCTGCGGCTACAGAATCATCTCGATGCAGAATACTGTTGGCAAACTTTTGGAAAAAATTGTCGCACAAAGATTGACCACCTACTTGGAACTACATGATAAGTTCCCACCAACACTTGGAGGGTACAGGTTAAATAAAGAGACATGGTTCAATGCTGCAGTTTTCGCCTACGATGTGTACGAGGGATTTCAGATTAAAGAAGAGACATGTGCGGCAGTGTTGGACTTAGAAGATGCCTACAATAAAGTACCATACTATTATTTAATGCAATTACTGCTTAAACTAGAAGTTAATCCTATTCTGATCCGCTGGATTGCTGCGGTCCTGTTCCAGAGAAAGATTGTACTAAGATGTGGTAGCTGGTCCTCAGAACCGCAAACGATATGTTCAGGCTTGCCACAGGGATCACCGCTATCACCAGTCTTATTCAACGTTTATACGGTGATGATCACTGAGCAGCAGTTGAATGGAAAGGGAAGGACTTTGTCATTTGCTGATGACATTTTGATTTATCGACGAGGGCGTGATAGACAGGAGATCGCCAGCACTATGCACAAAGAACTCGATCGAATTGCCGCCTGGTGTGATGGTTCCAATGCCTATGTCAATCCTTCGAAGGCATCAGTGTCATGGTTCTCTTTGAACAATCACATTGTCAAGTCGGAATTACCAGAAGTGAAAATGCGTGATAATGTATTGATCAGAACCAACGTTATGACGTTTCTCGGGTGAGGTTCGATCGCAGCTTGTCATTCAGGGAACACGTTGACCATGTGATAACAAAAGCACGCAAAGGTCTATCTGCAATGAGGATTATGGCTGCTTCCAACATTGAGCAAAGACTACTAATACTTCTATTCTACGGTCTGGTCCTTTCCCCCATTGAATACGCTCTGGCCATCCTCACTGTCAGTGCTACCCAGATTGAACGACTCGAAAAGGTGCAAAATGAAGCCATGCGCATTATTTTGGGATGTACTAGAGACACATCCTGTGGAGCAATGAGGTATCTACTTGACTTTCCAACAATGAACCAAAGGATCAGGATGTGGTGGGCTCGGGCATATCTCAAAATATGTGCTGATAAGAAACACCCACTGCATCAAGCGCTTTTTAGTGAAAAGGGCCACAGACTGAAGAGGGGGAAATCGTGGCTAGGTCGGGCAGAAGATGTTATTAGGCAAATATGCAGCCTAACCGACATCATACCTGGTGCAGAATGGATACCTGTGCCTCAGGCGTTTATTTGTACATTTTCCTGTATTGTCACACTCAACAGGCGATGTAGAGAAGAGAATCCTGTTGCTGTTAATGCAGAGGTCAACGCTCTCATCGGTGAAAATTCAGACGAAGCAGATGCAATAATCTATACAGACGGATCCGTTATACGCCAAAGAAGAATCGCATGGGCATTTACAGCACGCTCAGCGGGCAGAACAGTCAAAGAAGCCAACGGCGCCTTCTCCATGACAACCAGCAGTATGACGATGGAGGTGATGGCAGTGACACAAGCGCTTGCCTGGCTTGAAACACAAAAATACACCCGCGTGTGTATACTCAGTGATTCAATGAGTATGATCCGGAGGGTTCAGGCAGGTTCAGTGCGAAGACAATGGCTTGAATCATTACAGAAGTCCACTGTCCGTGGAGTCACCTTTATTTTTGTTCCGGGACACGCAGGCGTCGATGGAAATGAAAGAGCTGACAGGTTGGCTCGATCCGCTATCACTACCGACGGTCAGCCTATGGATCATGCTGATATTATCAATGCCCTCAGAGAAATGGGAAGGATAGAGGACTTTGGTGGCAGTGAATCCACATCACTCGCCAGAATGGCAGACTTGGGAATTAAGATCGGCACAGCAGAAAACGAGACGCACACCAGCTACGCCAGAAGACTTGTTAATCAACATAGAACTGGTACTATTAGCCATCGGACGTTGGGGTTCATACTGAGGGGAGGATCTGAGCACCTATAGACATGTCCGGAGTGCAATGAGGATAACCCAACTAACTAACTAACTAACTAACTAACTAACTAACTAACTAACTAACTAACTAACTAACTAACTAACTAACTAACTAACTAACTAACTAACTAACTAACTAACTAACTAACTAACTAACTAACTAACTAACTAACTAACTAACTAACTAACTAACTAACTAAACTTGCATACATTATATAAACCCACACTTACATACACAATCACACATACACCCACATAATTACAACATACATTCATAAATACACACACTTACAAACCTAGATATACATACACATATCCATATACATACACACACACCCATACCCATAAAATACATACATACTTACATACATACACACACATAGATACTTTTATACATACATACACATCCATAATACACATACTTACACAGCAACATATATTTACATACATCCACATACATTCACATACATACATAAACACCACACACATACACCCACATACTTACACAGCTACATATATTTACATACATCCACATACATTCACATACATACATAAACACCACACACATACACCCACATACTTACACAGCTACATTTACATACACATATTCTCATACATACACAGACACAGACATATGTAATACATACATACACGCACACATACATACCTCCACATGTATACATACACTACATCTACATGCATACATAATACAAACATACATCCATACATACATCAACACATATAAATACATACACAAACATAAAACATATACATAGACATACATGCACAAACACATACATGCATTCATACATACATACACATACATGCATACATACACACATTCATGCATATACGCACATACTTACACACATATAACATACATACACACATATACAATCACACATACAGACACGCACATACATACATACGTTCACATATATATGCCTGCATACATACATACATACATACATACATACATACATACATACATACATACATACATACATACATACATACATACATACATACATACATACATACATACATACATACATACATACATACATACATACATACATACATACATACATACATACATACATACATACATACATACATACATACATACATACATACATACATACATACATACATACATACATACATACATACATACATACATACATACATACATACATACATACATACATACATACATACATACATACATACATACATACATACATACATACATACATACATACATACATACATACATACATACATACATACATACATACATACATACATACATACATACATACATACATACATACATACATACATACATACATACATACATACATACATACATACATACATACATACATACATACATACATACATACATACATACATACATACATACATACATACATACATACATACATACATACATACATACATACATACATACATACATACATACATACATACATACATACATACATACATACATACATACATACATACATACATACATACATACATACATACATACATACATACATACATACATACATACATACATACATACATACATACATACATACATACATACATACATACATACATACATACATACATACATACATACATACATACATACATACATACATACATACATACATACATACATACATACATACATACATACATACATACATACATACATACATACATACATACATACATACATACATACATACATACATACATACATACATACATACATACATACATACATACATACATACATACATACATACATACATACATACATACATACATACATACATACATACATACATACATACATACATACATACATACATACATACATACATACATACATACATACATACATACATACATACATACATACATACATACATACATACATACATACATACATACATACATACATACATACATACATACATACATACATACATACATACATACATACATACATACATACATACATACATACATACATACATACATACATACATACATACATACATACATACATACATACATACATACATACATACATACATACATACTTGCATACATAATATACACACACACACCCACAATCACAAATACACTCATATACAATCACACATACACCCACATATATACACCCATATACTTACATCATATATACATAAAGACACACACATACGTACAAACCTAAAAGTACAAACATATATCTACATACATACACACACTCACCAACAATCACACACACACACCCACATAATACACACTTAGATACACATATAATGCATTTAAGTTAGAGGATAATGCATGTGAATTATTAACTACATCTATGGTGGCATATAATCACTAGTAAGCATGCATTTCAAAAGCCTGCGGTTAAATGAGCAAATACAATACATTTAGCCGTTTGATGTTCTTAGGTTTGGTTTCATTCAACCAGAAAAATCTGCAGTGTTCTGAGCTAAAATTTTATGAATAAATTTGGCTTTATTAAAAATAAATTGTTTATTAAATGGGAGAATTCCTAAATGGCTATAGAGATGATTTTTGTCAGTGTGTTTTTTATTGAGACTAGGTGTAAAGCGCGATTTTGTAGAGATAACACAGTCGTTTTAAGTTAGATTTGGAGCAACCATCCCAAACCGTGGAACAATAGTCGATATGGGATTAAATGTGGGATACATAAAATATTGTTCTTGTACTCTGATCCAGAAAGTGCTGAATTTTGGCTAACTAATTAACTGTTTGTGCTACTTTCTTGCTTATGGCAGAACATGAGAACACCAAGTTAAATTGCTATCAGTTGTAACGCCTAATGTTGTGTGTTCATTAACATTACTAATAGGTAGTTTGTCAACATAGAGCTCAAGCGGAGGCTTGTTTAATAAGTTTAATATCTGTAACTTTTGTCGAAGAAGAAGAAGAAGAAGAAGAAGAAGAAGAAGAAGAAGAAGAAGAAGAAGAAGAAGAAGAAGAAGAAGAAGAAGAAGAAGAAGAAGAAGAAGAAGAAGAAGAAGAAGAAGAAGAAGAAGAAGAAGAAGAAGAAGAAGAAGAAGAAGAAGAAGAAGAAGAAGAAGAAGAAGAAGAAGAAGAAGAAGAAGAAGAAGAAGAAGAAGAAGAAGAAGAAGAAGAAGAAGAAGAAGAAGAAGAAGAAGAAGAAGAAGAAGAAGAAGAAGAGAAGAAGAAGAAGAAGAAAAATAAGAATAAGAAGAGAAGAAGAAGAAGAAGAAGAAGAAGAAGAAGAAGAAGAAGAAGAAGAAAGAAGAAGAAGAAGAAGAAAAAGAAGAAGAAGCAGAAGAAGAAGAAGAAGAAGAAGAAGAAGAAGAAGAAGAAGAAGAAGAAGAAGAAGAAGAAGATGAAGAAAAAGAAGAAGAAGAAGGATGATAAGGAGGAGGAGGAGGGGAAGGAAGTGAAGGAGAACATAAAAACAGACACTCACAAATACACACACAAACGTGATATATTATTAACAGTAAAAACATGACCCTTTTCCACAGTGTACCATCATTGCATCTGTACTTCACCTACGTCCCATTCTACACAAGGGTCGGTCCTTTTGCTCTGGGTGTCCTTACCGGGTACATCATGTGGACTAACAACGGCCGTGTCACCATGGACAGGGTAAGCCATGTTTATGTTTCCGCCAACAACAGCCGTGTTACTATGGACAGGGTAAGCCATGTTTATGTTTCCGCCAACAACGGCCGTGTCACTATGGACAGGGAAAGCCATGTTTCTGTTTCCACCAACAACAGCCGTGTCACTATGGACAGGGTAAGCCATGTTTCTGTTTCCACCAACAACGGCCGTGTCACTATGGACAGGGTAAGCTATGTTTCTGTTTCCGCCAACAACGGCCGTGTCACCATAGACAGTGTAAGCCATTTTTCTGTTTCCACCAACAACGGCCGTGTCACTATGGACAGGGTGAGCCATGTTTATGTTTCCATCAACAACAGCCGTGTCACCATGGACAGGGTAAGCCATGTTTCTGTTTCCACCAACAACAGCCGTGTCACTATGGACAGGGTAAGCCATGTTTTTGTTTCAGCCAACAACAGCCGTGTCACTATGGACAGGGTAAGCCATGTTTTTGTTTCAGCCAACAACAGCCGTGTCACTATGGACAGGGTAAGCCATGTTTCTGTTTCCGCCAACAACAGCCGTGTCAGTATGGACAAGGTAAGCTATGTTTCTGTTTCCGCCAACAACAGCCGTGTCACTATGGACAGGGTAAGCCATGTTTCTGTTTCCGCCAACAACGGCCGTGTTACTATGGACAGGGTAAGCCATGTTTCTGTTTCCGCCAACAACGGCCGTGTTACTATGGACAGGGTAAGCCATGTTTCTGTTTAACTTGAGGATTGCTTCGGATTAAGCACAACATTCCTTTTAATAATGGCTTTTAGCAACAGCTGTGTAGAAATCTGCGTGCGTTATTTTCATCCTGCTGTTGTGGTAGAAGACCTAATTCAGGTCGATTGCAGTATACCCTCCCTCACTGGACTACATGCTTACCCGTAACCGTTGTATGGTGCCCTAAGGTAGCTGTGCTTTATGGCTTCACGGTAGAACGGGGTTTGTGGTATTTGTACCTGTTTCTTCTTTTTCTTTGCGTTCACCAGTTGTAAACTTGGGCAGAAAGTTCTAGTTGTACGTCAACTACTGGTCTGCAGTCTTGAGTGTTGTGTGTGCATCTGTTTAACAGATCTGACTAATTTATATGCGACTGTTGTTTCTGTGCCTCTCAGACAGATGCACTTCGACTTTGAAGGTAGCGCCCAATTGGTCGACTCTTACGACATGCCTTGGGGGGGGGGGGGCAGTGGGTCTATTCTTGTTTTCCCCATAACAGGGCCTCGAAACCCCACATGTGGAGTACCTGTTTGAATCTCTTCCTTCACATCGGTCGATCTGTATTCGTATGCCACGCCCGCATTGATGGGCAGATGACTGTGTGACTGCAGGCGTGCCCTAATGTACCTGTGTTACACGAAATGTATTTGAGATAAACAGTCCCTGCTCAATGCATAGGCATAAAACGTGTTCCCTGTTTTCGTTAAATTTCGTGTTGCGTCCCCTTGTTGTTGAGGTAATAGTAGGTATGTTATTATGTCCCCTTGTTGTTGAGGTAAAAGATTTTGAGTTATGTCCCCTTATTGTTGAGGTAGAAGTATGTGAGTTGTTTTGTCCCCTTGTTGTTGAGGTAAAAGTATGTGAGTTGTTTTGTCCCCTTATTGTTGAGGTAAAAGTATGTGAGTTGTTTTGTCCCCTTGTTGTTGAGGTAGAAGTATGTGAGTTTTTATGTCCCCTTGTTGTTGAGGTAAAAGATTTTGCGTTATGCCCCCTTATTGTTGAGGTATAAGTATGTGAGTTGTTATGTCCCTTTGTTGTTGAGGTAGAAGTATGTGAGTTGTTATGTCCCCTTGTTGTTATGGTAGAAGTATGTGAGACGTTATGTTCCCTTATTGTTAAGGTAGAAGTATGTGAGTTGTTATGTCCCCTTGTTGTTAAAGTAGAAGTATGTGAGTTGTTATGTCCCCTTGTTGTTGAGGTAGAAGTATGTGAGTTGTTATGTCCCCTTGTTGTTGAGGTAGAAGTATGTGAGTTATTATGTCCCCTTGTTGTTGACGTAGAAGTATGTGAGTTGTTATGTCCCCTTGTTGTTGAGGTAGAAGGATGTGAGTGGTTATGTCCCCTTATTGTTGAGGTAGAAGTATGTGAGTTGTTATGTCCCCTTGTTGTTGAGGTAGAAGTATGTGAGTCGTTATGTCATCTTGTTGTTTAGGTAGAAGTTTTTGAGTTGTTATGCTCCCATGTTGTTGAAGTAGAAGAGTTTGTATTGTTATGCCCCCATGTATGCGAGTTTTTGTTGTTATGTCCTCATGCTGTTAGGATATACAAGTTTGTGTTGTTATGTCTTCATATTGTTGGCGTATAAGAGTTTGTGTTGTTTTGTCCCCTCATTTTTCGGGGTAAAATAGTATGTTGTTATGTCCCCTATATTGTTGGGGCAAAAGAGTGTGATGTCCCCACGTATCAATGTCCCTCTTTCGTTGAGGTAGGAACGCCTGTGTCTCCCCGTGTCTTCTACTGTTAGGGTAGAAAAGCTTTACAGTCACTGTCTTAGTACGGTAGTTAAACTGGTATGAATAAATGAATGAATCAATCAGTCGAAGGGTCGACATGCTAATAGTACCAGGTGATTAAAAGTTCGCTTATGTTTTCATTCTCAGTGTTGAATATCTTCCAGACCATCTACTTACCCCGTTGAATGCGTCTCTCCATGTATGGATTCTCTGACTGTTCTAATGCACTGCCCATTTGATCCCAGAAAGCTTTCAGCACGTCCGCTTGATCATCCAGCAGCTCAGCGCTCAAAGTAGTAGCAGCAGCTAATCCATCAGCCTGATCATTACCTCACAATCCTGGATATCATGGACAGAAAATTCATGATAATTTAACCTGTACATCATACCAAAGTGGCCACCAATGATTGCTGTTTTTTTTTGTGTGTGTTCCTTTTCAGAACGTTGTTGTGACTAGTTGGATCCTTTCCACAGTAGCCGGGTTGACTGTAGTATTTGGTGTCCATGGTGATTTGAGCGGGACATATCAGAGCAATCTGTTAGTGGCTACCATTTATAATGCAACACACCGGACCATATTTGGGGCTTGTATTTGCTGGATCATTGTCGCCTGCACGTCTGGATATGGAGGTAGGGCCAGTGAGAGATGTATCAATGCTTATTGTTATTATCAGTCGGCATCTGTGGCTCAGGCGTTAGGAATGCGCTTCGTAATGCCGGGGTGTCAGGTTCGATCCCAGGTGCGGGCGATCTGTCTTGCGCTGGTTTCGACAGTGGTACCGAGAGCTGACCGTGCGGAAACCAGTGGCAAACTACTGCATGTAAATTTGCCTAGAAAAACCACAACATCCTGAAACAGAGGCTGCTTTATTTATAATGCACAATTATTCATACTGTAGTGCTTGTGTTGATGCCTAGTTGGCGTCACCTTCCTCTTCCTGTTCGGTTATTATTTGAAATCCCTCTGTCTCAATGCCCATAATAAATAAAAGGATATCACAATGATCTTCGAATATCAACTCTATTATGTAAACACTACCCTGGCGCCTCAAACAAACAGACAAGAACATCTCAGTATCACAAATACAACTTGTAAATTTTTATTCCTTTTATTTAAACTATCTCTTTTCTTTTTAACAATTATTTTCCTCGAAAAATGTACATAAATTAATTACTTCAATACATCTGTTAGAAGTAAGTAAATATGATTTCACCTCTAAAATTTCTTTAATCTATGGGTCTTAAAGATTACTCTATACAGAGTATCCCTTAAGTCCCGAGTGAAGTCTCTAGCACACTAACCTAGCTTGGCCTGCCCTCCCTCGTGTTTGAGAGGTCCAGTCACTCGCTAATATAGTTACCATTAGCTCGCTTCCAGAATCTTCCATCAACGTGTTTTCCAAACCGCTATTCTAAAATACAAGTTTATCAGAAAAATTCAGAAAATGTTGACAGTTGGGTATTTTCATGTACTAGAAGGCAGGGTCACATTTTAATTCTATCTAAATTGTTGGAAGTCTCGAGAAACTCAGGTTAAAGACCCTATGACATTATTAGCGAGTAACCCTTTTAGTACTGCACTGTTTTGCTATCACCGAGTTTTGTGGAAATCTTCTAGAAATAAAGGTGAAGGCCATGATGAGCCTGTTATTCTCTAGTCGTTTTAATTAAGCGCAATTTGTGTAGGCACCCTATTACAATCCAAAATTGCTGGGATTGGTTCTGCAACGTCCTGTAAAGGATACGCAATTACCTTTTTTTTTTTTTTTTAATTGTCAGTCAGTCCCCTGACGTTTTCTACTTTCTATAGAATTGTTTGGCGTGGCTAGAGGTAACAGGTGGGTGGAAAGGGGGGGGGGTGAGGCGGAAAGGGGCGGGGGGAGGGGGTGCAATGACTCTGTCACTTGCTCACTGCTCACTGTGTCCGTCACTTGCTCGCTCTGTCCGTCACTTGCTTGCTGTCTCCGTCACTTGCCCACTGTGTCCGTCACTTGCTCGCTATGTCCGTCACTTGCTCGCTCTGTCCGTCACTTGATCACTGTGTCTGTCACTTGCTTGCTGTGTCCGTTACTTGCTCGCTCTGTCCGTCACTTGCTTTCTGTCTCCGTCACTTGCCCACTGTGTCTGTCACTTGCTCGCTGTGTCCGTCACTTGCTCGCTGTGTCCGTCACTTGCTCACTCTGTCCGTCACTTGCTCACTGTGTCCGTCACTTGCTCGCTCTGTCAGTCACTTGCTTTCTGTCTCCGTCACTTGCCCACTGTGTCTGTCACTTGGTCACTGTGTCTGTCACTTGCTCGCTCTGTCCGTCACTTGCTCACTCTGTCCGTCACTTGCTCACTCTGTCCGTCACTTGCTCACTCTGTCCGTCACTTGCTCACTCTGTCCGTCACTTGCTCGCTCTGTCCGTCACTTGCTCGCTGTGTCCGTCACTTGCTCGCTGTCTCCGTCACTTGATCACTGTGTCCGTCACTTGCTCGCTGTCTCCGTCACTTGCTCGCTGTGTCCGTCACTTGCTCGCTGTCTCCATCACTTGCTCGCTGTGTCCATTACTTGCTCGCTGTGTCCGTCACTTGCTCGCTGTGTCCGTCACTTGCTCACTCTGTCCGTCACTTGCTCGCTGTGTCCGTCACTTGCTCGCTGTGTCCATTACTTGCTCGCTGTCTCCGTCACTTGCTCGCTGTGTCCGTCACTTGCTCACTCTGTCCGTCACTTGCTCGCTGTGTCCGTCACTTGCTCGCTGTGTCCGTCACTTGCTCGCTGTCTCCGTCACTTGATCACTGTGTCCGTCACTTGCTCGCTGTGTCCGTCACTTGCTCGCTGTGTCCGTCACTTGCTTGCTGTGTCCGTCACTTGCTCGCTGTGTCCGTCACTTGCTTCCTGTGTCCGTCACACTTCTATAGAATTATAAAGGATTAACACACAAAAACAGTAAGTTATCAAATACTCTGTTTACTGAATCTGTTGTTTTCCAGGACCGATCCACACCTTCCTGTCCTGGTCACCATTCACAGTCCTGAGCCGCTTGACCTACAGTGGCTACCTCATGCAAATGTCCGTGCTGACAGTCATACTTGAGAACCTGGAGCAGCCAATTCATTTAAACATGATGTCTTTTGTAGGTGATCGAAAACGATTTTAATTATTGCTAGCTTTTTTAACTTTGAACGTAAAATAGCAACATACTTCACAACAGCAGTGCATAAAATACTGGTCAGGTAAACTGTACGACAATGATACAGAAAATACTAGACAAAAGCCCTGTTTGATGTTTACAAGTGGTAAACTGTATTCGACAATTAGAAAGCGAAAGATTAGTCGATGTTGAAATGGCTGTAAACTCCGGGGTTCTTTATTTATATCCTCCCCCAGATGACGTCACTGCATAGTCCAACATTTTAGAGGGTGGTAAGAGACTGAGTTTTCCGGCTTTTGGAGGTTTTTAACGACTCCACAACATCTAGATCTGGCCTTGACTCCAACCCACCTACGTCCAACGCGAGGTTGCAGCCTAGGTCCCACGACTGCATGCTGCCTATCTACCACCCCCTGAAAAAATAATTGTCCCGTGACCTGTGGATTTCCCCTGTTTGGGGTAGGATATTAATAAAGCACCAACACCGGTCCTGCAAGCAGGACGATCATTGGTCCAACTAGTGTCCTGACAGGAAGAGAACGCAAAGATCAGCCTTTTCAACGACTCCACAAGTCGACAACGTAGACAACAACCCACCATCGTAGACAACAACCCACCATCGTAGACAACAACCCACCATCGTAGACAACAACCCACCATCGGCAAAGACAGTGATAGTGCCAACACAACCAGCTGACATGGAGGTCACTCAATTCCTGCAGAGAAAAACACGAAAATTTTCTACTAAAACCAAGAAGAAACATGATTCACCCAGAGGAAAAGACACTAAAATGTTGGGTTCACAACAGCAACAAAAAACAAAAACAAACAAAGGACGTAGAGTCAACAACTACAGAAATAACAAAGAAAGCAGATCACAAGGCTATTTAACATCATCATCATGTAGCAGGTCCTTTGCAGAACGTCGCTCTCATCACAGTCTGCCTGAAAGGAATTCAGTCTCTCGCCAGTTCTCATGCCTCGTGCACTTTCACATTCAAGGAGTCACTTATATCCTGTGCCCATCTTCGTGTCGATCGGCCTTTGCCCCCCCCCCCTTTCCTGGTACCATGCCTTCTGCTATAATTGTTTCCAATCCGTCTGGCGCTTGATATGATCAACATATTTAAACTTTCGAGACAGGATGCTGTTTTTTAGCCAATCTTTCTTGATGTTCATCATGGCTATTTAACAATAGAAGGAAACAATTACTACGCAGTTTAAAGACAGAATGATAGACAAAATCAACGAAGTGAGAGAGCAGGATCCAGAATCCAGATAATATCTTGGCAGAATGTCAGCAGTGGTAACATTTTATTACCGACAACACAAAAAGGTTTTTTGACAGAACAGCGCTAAATGTCGCAGTACAGCATCGTGAGGAGCAAGACCTTGGGACATTCTCGGGCTTTGAAGTTTTGTATCATTTTCAAAAGGAGGGAATCCGAGAAAATGCACAGGAATACAAGATACACTGGATAAAATAAAAACACATCTAATCAAAGACTAAAACAACTAAATCTGACAGACAAGCGGTGTTCACATGCCTTCGTCTCTAGTCGTCCCATATCCCCTTCCATTCTTGTGTTTCTGATACACTTGAACATAACACTACAAAAACTGGCAGCAAATATTATACAGACTGAAAAAAAAATATACGCAACATCCAAAATACTTTACACGAAAGTAGTGCAGCACTATACTCACACACATACAGGATTTTAAAAAAAGGGGGAATTATTCTCCCCCCCCCCCCCACCTCCTCACCCCCCCCCCCCCAATGATTGAGACTGAAAGAGTTAACAATCTAAGACAGGCAGCAGTGGAGCAGAACAAGTCAAACAGGACAAAGCCCAGACAGCATGTAAATATTAGCTTGGAGTATATTTTAAATAATCTGACATTCTTTTTTTTTTCTTTCTTTTGTCGAAATCTCGTTAATTAATGCCGTAACGTCGAAGTTATTCAGACAATCGGCAGCCGAGCCAGGGCGCGTTCGATCGCTTGATCTACCGTGATGTTATGCAGTCTCAAGTTGTCAGCTACTATTTCAATCCATGTTCTTCTCGGTCGCCCTCTATCTCTTGGTGTTTCGATTTTCAGTTTGTACGCTTTTGCTGCTGGCATAGTTGGTTTCATTCTCATTAGATGGCCAAACCATTTCATTCTTTGTTTCTCAACAAATTTGTTGTTCCGAAATTTCTGGTGATCACGTCGTTTCTCATTCGATCTCTTCTGGTTTTATTCAGAGTCATTCTCAAACATCTCATCTCACAGAAGGTTAGTTTTCTGTCGTGTTCTTTGTCAATGTCCAAGTCTGACACTGATAATCTAAAGTCGGCATTAATATTGTATTTATAATTTGTCATTTTGTCTTTATTGGGACATCAGAATATTTTAAAACTGGAGCAAGTTGTTACATAACATATAATATCTGACATTTACATTTTATTTATCACTACAGATAGTATTTGGCATCGCCGGCGTTGTGTTTACCAGCGCTGCAGGCGCCGTTCTGGTCATGTGTGTTGAGATGCCGACGTTAAGTCTGGAGAAAGTGCGAGACCACACACGGAAAGTGTAAATCTGAGTGTCAAATGGCGACGTTAGGCTTGGAGAAAGTACGAGACCACACAAGGAAAGTGTAAATTTGAGTGTCAGATGCCGACGTTAGGCCTGGAGAAAGTACGAGACCACACAAGGAAAGTGTAAATCTGAGTGTCAAATGGCGACGTTAAGTCTGGAGAAAGTGCAAGATCACACAAGGAAAGTGTAAATCTGAGTGTCAGATGCCGACGTTAAGTCTGGAGAAAGTACAAGAACATACATGGAAAGTGTAAATCTGAGTGTCAGATGCCTACGTTAAGCCTGGAGAAAGTATGAGATCACACAAGGAAAGTGTAAAACAAAGTGTCGACGTTTTTCTAAACTAAGAAACGAAGAACATATATTTACTACCAACATTTTTTGTTTGTTATTTGACGAGTTTGTCTATTTTTAGTTTATGATGTTTCTCTTTATGGTATTGTTATTGTTGTTCCTGTTATTATTATTATGTTGATATGTTGATTATGTTGATATATGACATTGATGACTCTCTTAAAAGAAGCAGCTCACAAAATGGGACTAGTTATCAATCTAGACAAGACAGAATACATTCTAATAACAAGACATGGAAAGGATATAAACTATGGCCACAAACAAGTTGGAAATATGAAAATGAAACATACAAGTATTTGGGTAACACTGCAACTGCTCCAACATGCTGAGAGAAAAAATAAAATACAATCTGGAAATAAAATATACTATGCTCTTCAACATCTGCTAAAGTCAAAGTCTCTATCTCGCAACACCAAGATCAAAATATTAAAAAAAAAAAAAACGTTAATAAAGCCAATCGTTTTATATGGCTCTGAAACTTAGAACCCGACTAAAGGAGATAAAGCGTCGTTACAAATTTTCGAAAACAAAGTATTACCACAAACCTTTGCAGAAATCAAAGATGCAAACAGCTGGGAATGGAGAGTGTTGTTGTTGCTGTTGTTGTTGTTATCGATCCAGCGGCGCATGAGCTTTCGCCCTTTTGGCCCAATGCCATGTAGTGGAATTTGCATGTTTTCACAAGCTGTTCTTTTCCTCCGTACAAGGTGTTCCACTTGTCTGGTCTCGGAGGGAGTAGCGTTCTTCTTGTCTCACTGAGTTTTGGGCACTCAAAGAGACGGTGTTCAACAGTTTCGTAGGGGTAGTTACATAGCTGGCACTCTGGGGAGTGTTGTGGCTGTATTCTGTTTAGGTGTCCATTGAGTGGAGTATGTTGCGTTCTAAGTCTGAAGATGGTGGCCTGGTCCCTTCTTGTTAGATGGTTAATGCTGTCATTAGGATCAGGGCCAGACATATGTCTAAAAACCTCTCTTCCAGTGTCTCCCATGGCCCATCTGTTCAACCAAGTCTCTTTGTTTAAAGCTCTTATCAGTGTTTTTGCTGTCTGGAGGGTTGTCGCTGTAGGTGGTTGTTCTTGTGTTGCTCCTTTCTTTGCCAATCTGTCAGCTCTGTCATTACCTGGTGTGCCGGAGTGACCTGGAATCCACTGCATCACTATTCTGATGTTGTATGAGGTAATAAGCTGATCAGTATCCAGGATTATCTTGGCTATGTCAGTTCTGCAGCGTTCACTGCCCTCATGAGCTTGAAGGGCAGACATTGAATCTGTGAAGATGACAATATTTTGGACCTTTGAGGGGTAAACATCCATTACAGTCTTCAGGTGGTATACTGCGGTTTCCAGTGCAATTATTTCCGCTTCATAATTTGAACAGAATTCCCCGCATGCATCAAAAATCTCTTCAACAGATCCATCGGGATAACCTATGTAGATTCCGTAACCTGCTTTAATGGTAGCTTTAAATGCTGATCCATCAGTAGAGACATGTATCCATTCTTGGGGGTAAGAATCTACGGTCTTTAGTGATGAGTTAATAAGAGCGATTGGATCGGACTGTTTGGTTTCCTCGCCTACCAATTTAATTCAGACTTCTGGAGCTTTAAAACGAGCATGTGGTGGTAGGTTTTTTGCAACATTCTGAATTCCTTGACGTCTTTCTGGGAGGTGGTATCTGTCCTGAATTTCATTAACACAGTGTAAAACCGATTTGTGCTTTATTCTTTGTTTGTATTCCCAGTTTTCTACAAGATGTCTATTAGGATGGTTACGATTTTTCCTAACGCATCTTTCATAAATTTCTAAAGTGGCTTTTTCTCTCCGCAACCCGAGGGGTTCCACATTTGTATGGATTTCACATGCAGCAGTTGGTGTAGACTGCATAGCTCCGCAGATTAATTGGAGGGCATTATTCTGTACTCTGTCAAGAGTCTCTAGGTTAGTTTTGGAGCAAGTTGTAAGCAGTGAGTTGTTGTACTCTATCACAGAGCGAACATATCCTAGATATAAGCCCCTCAGAGTTTCCTTGTCTGATCCCCATGATGTACCTGCAAGTCTCTTTAATAACTGTGACCGCCTCAATGCCTTATTCCTGACGTTTTCAATATGGTTCTTGAGGCTGAGCTGCGGGTCAAGTGTGACTCCAAGGTATGTGGGCTGCTCTTCTTTCATCACTTGGTGTTTGTCTAACCACAGGTTAATATTCTTCCTTGCTACTTGGTGGCTTTTGGTAAAGATTGTGTAGACCGTCTTTGCACAGTTAACCTTGAGTTTCCATCTTTGGCAGTACTCATGCAGTCTTCTAAGGTCTCCATTCAGTCTTTGGGCTCCACTTTCCACATTTTCATAACTCTGCCATTTTGCTAGGTCATCAGCGTACAAGGCTTTTTCGGCCTTGTTTTGTTCTCGCAGGTCATTGATAAAGATTAGGAACAGTGTACAGCTCAATGATGAGCCTTGTGGCAAGGCCTCCTCCAAGACTTCTTAAGAAGAGATTGCGTTGTGCATCTTAGTCTGTATTGTTCTATCTATCAGGAAGTATTTCACCCAGTTATACAATCTGCCATGTATTCCTATGCTCATCATCTTCATCAGGAGACCTTTTCTCCATACTCTGTCATAGGCCTGCTGGAGGTCGACAAAGACTGCCACTGTGTGTTTCTTATTCTGGAAGCCATCATGTATTCTTTGTGTCAGTCTGAACAGCTGGTCTTCTGTGCAGCTGTTGGTTCTGAAGCCTGCCTGTTCATGGCATAGAACACCAGAACTCTCAAAGAACCAATATAAGCGCCTGTTTATCATTCTTTCTGCAACTTTGCCCAAGCATGATGTTAAGGATATCGGTGGTAGCTTTTGGGGTCATCTGGAGGCTTTTTGGTTTTAAGAATGGGGACGATATATGCATTCCTCCATGCCTTTGGAAGTTTGCTTGACCTCCAAGTTTTATTAATAAGCCTGAGCACTACTTCTCTCCCAGACCGGCCAAGATGTAGCAGCATTTCGTTGTGGATCTTATCTGGGCCTGGGGATTTTCTGGGTTTTAATTTCTTCAGGGCTTGCTCTAATTCATCCATGCTAAATTCATTTTCAAAAAGGGAGTCGCTGGCTGTTGGAGCTCTCTCTTGTTTCTTCAACTGAGAGAGCTGTGTTATATTGAGTTCTGACAGCTCACCTGCTCTGTTAACCGAGGCAAAATAATGATTGAAATGTTCTGCTTTCTTCTTGTCTTCAGTGATTGTCTTACTCCCATCTGTCACTGGTTTTGGGTTCACCCTTCTACTTTCTCCGGAGAGGTTTTTAACTAAAGTCCATGCTTTATTTCCATTCTGTCTAAGGTCTAAGTTGGAGCAAGTTTCTGTCCATTTATCTCTTTTAGCCCTATTAACTACAGGCTTTACTCTGGCACATGCTTTATTGTATTGGATCTTTGCTTCTGTTGAACGTGCAGTTTCGAGCAATATTCTTGCTTTATTCCTTTCAGATATAGTATTTTGAATTTCTTTATTCCAAAAAGGTTTATATGCCTTCCGGCTGCCCCTTAGGATGGCTTTCAACGCTGCATTCAGGATTGCTTGTGTTATGTCTTCACAAAAATTTTCCACACATCTGTTGTCAATTCTTCCCAGGAGGCAGTCAGATGTTTCCTGAAATAGTTTCCAGTTTGCTTTTCGGAAATTCCAACGGGTTCTCTGCTTGAAGCGTAATTTAGCGGTGGTGCTTACAGTTGTGAGTATAGGTTTGTGGTCACTTCCTATGTCATCCAGGACTTGGGGATAGCTTACGTCTGCTAAATCGGATGAGCAGATGGTCAGGTCTGGTCGGATGAGAGATAGGTGGGCCCTGTGTAACAGTGTAGGTGTAGACTCTGTGTCCTGCAGCACTAATAGGTTAGTTTTTTTCACAAGTATCTTCGATGTATTTCCCTGTGCTATAGTAGTCAGGGTAACCCCAACGTGGCGAGTGTCCGTTGAAGTCACCAACAAGAAGGGTTTTATGGTACTGTGTCTTGTATAGTTCTGGTATGTTGCATGTTGTCTGAGGTGGGCTATACACGTTGTATATCGTATATTTGCTTCCATTGTGCCAGATAGTTATTTTTTGCACATCTGTTGGGTGAGATGTAGACAGCATTGTTACATCTCCTTGTATGTTGTTTCTGATATAGGTCACTATGCCCCGGCATTGCACTTAAAGGCATAACTAGTATATCCAGTGAGATGCAGATCAGAGTCTTTATGCAGGGTTTCTTGTAGGGCAGCCACGTGTACCCTGTGGTTGTTTAGCAGTTTGGCAAGTTCAAGTTTCTTATTTCTTATTCCACAGATGTTCAGCTGCAGAATATTGAGCATCTGTGTATTTTTTGCTGTGCTGTCTGAGTTCTCTTTGCTTTCCCTCCCACTCTTCCTCCTCCTGGGGTGTCTGATTTTCCTATATATTTCAAATTTTCCAGTAGCCAATTTTTGGCACATGACAGCCTGGTTTCCCACTGTCTGGCGCGGGCCTTGATAGACGAGGCAACGACCGATCTCGTATGTATTCTTAAATTTTGACATATTCATGGCTTGTGGTGCTGGGGTGTCTGTGGATTACCTACCTCCCCGGGCAGCATCCAGAAATGCCCTGTACCAGTTCTAAAGGAAATATGGGTTGTGTTTCTGCCTTCCCCTTTAACACGTAGCTAAGGTGGGGCTCACAGTGTGCTCTTTCCCCGCCACCAGATTGCCTGCAGGTTTCGCTCAGCTCTTCATGGCTCTAAGCATGGCCTAAGCATGAGTAGTTGGGGCAACTGGATCGTCACGTCCTGAGTCCCTGTGCCTTCACGATAGTTTCCGGTATTCAGGGGGGGGGGGGGGGGGGGTTAGCATACTTGTTTCCATTCCTAAGACTGTTCAGCACACCTTTGGCTCCTTCCCTCCCACAGGGGGCAGTACGGTGTGGTGCACCGGGTTTATTATCAAGGTTTGCTCCTCTAGATCCATTGTGTTTTGCCTGGGGATTCGCACCCCCAGTTACCAGGACTACCTCGGGGAGGCTGTGACTCTTCGCCACGCACAATGGTCTTGAGGTAAGAGAGGTTTTGCTAGGTCAAGAGGCTGACACCACAATGGACGCTCCTTTCGTGAACAGATATTCATTAGACCTAGGGTGAAGTAAGGGGGAAACCCACTACCCACAACACCAACACTTCTTACCCCCTGCCTCTCGAGGCTCAGTCCCGGTATGGAGAGTGAGAAGCAACAACGAAATTCATTATCTGTTTAAATCACCATTGATCACTAACATCATGAGGCTAAAAGACTTCAATGGCTAGGGAGAATGTCAAATGACAGAGCGGTAAAAACTGTCTACACACGGGAGCTGAATGGTCGTAGACCACGAGCCAGACCAAGAAGACGACGGAGAGATAATGTCCAGACAGACCTGCAAACACTTGGTGTCACCAACTGGAAAGAGAAGGCCAATCAGAGAGATGAATGGAGGCGGGTGATATTTGCAGCTAATGAACCTCAAGGGCTCGGAAAGCAGTAAAAACAATAAAACAGAACATTCGGTCAAATGGAAACACCTGTTTGTATTTGTGTATACTTACACTTTCTTTATGTTTGTAATGATTTCTTCTACTTTTATTTGCAAAGTCTTTTATCAGATCCTCAAAACGAATCTTTTTTAACACATTTGCTTCTATGTTTAATAGACAAAGCATCCAGTCTGCCTTGGTGCATAGTTGTTCTTATAGGATTTAAAAAAAAAATACTTCAGCTGAGAAAATAAACGTCAGAATCATAGTCAAAAATGTTTACATTCAGAGGTAATATCTACATTAATTTTTCTCATCATTATCATCTTCGTGATAAGCTGTCTTCCACACATATTGTTAATAAACGACAATCTCCGGGATTCCCCGGAAAATAAACATGAAATCAAGAACGGAACTACATGGTCAGAAAACATACTCAGACCTTGAACCCTTTACCACCGAGACCTTTTGTGTTTATCAATACTGAAACAAGACTGGAGATAGCTATCATGTATGCCTCAAGACTGACACTGGACTTGAGATACGGTCTCCAGTGGAGTACATTGATAATGATAGTTATTATTATTAATACGTTTCTTCAAATCAGCGTTGCTGACGGGAAACCTCGTTCACTGCTTGCTGGCATTTCTCATAACTTTCTGTCAGAACCTGCAGGAGGCGGGACTTTGCTTCTTCATAGTAGTTTTTTCTATAGAAGAAGTCCAGTGTGGTCCAGCCAACAAGCGACAGAATTTCTGGTCAACAACTGGAATGATTTGACAACATGGAACCCAGGCAACAAATCCTTATCTGTGTGTGAACAACACATTGAGCAGACCATTCAAGGTTATCTAGCAAACCAACCGTGGGCTCTTAAAGGTATGTCTTCTAAACGTGTGCTTGGAGAGTGTCATCATCATCATGTAGCAGGTCCTTTGCAGAACGTCGCTCTCATCACAGTCTGCCTGAAAGAAACTCGGTCTCTCGCCAGTTCTCCCGCTTCATGCACTTTCACACTCAAGGAGTCACTTATTTCCTGTGCCCATCTTCGTGTCGGTCAGCCCCTGCCCCTCCTTCCTGGTACCATGCCTTCTGCTATAATTTTTTCCAATCCGTCGTGGCGCTTGATATGACCAAAATATTTCAGCTTTCGATAAAGGATGCTGTTTGATGCCAATCTTCCTTAATGTTCAGATCTTTTAAGATGCAACTATTTCTCATCTTCTTTGTCCAATATATTCTGAGCAGCTTTCTATAGCATTTCAGCTCAAAAGCCCCTATTCTCTTTCTTAAGGACTGAGAGATAATCCACGACTCACATCTGTATGTAGCCACAGGGAAGATGCATGCTCTCAAAATTCTATTTGAAGAGTGTACCTGGTTTAAAAAAAAACAAAAACTATTAAAGCTAATGATTTCTGAAGGACTGACTTATTAATTAAATAGAAGTAACATACAAGGCAGTTATTTCGTTAGCAAACATGGAGGCAGCAGGTGATGATGCTATTACTGTAGAAATGTTTAAGGCAACTGATGATGTAACCGCAAACGGCGTAAAGATTTTTTTAAAGAAATAGGGGCAGATAGATCATTACGGTCTGAGGACACTAGAGATGAGAGGAGTTACCATAAGTTATGACCAAGGCTCAGCTCTCATGGAAAGGCGAGGCTGATGTACAACCAGACAGTTACTGCCCCTATCGAAACTGGACCTCTTCTCTTGCTTCTGAAGATGGGGACGGAGCGCTAATGGGGGTGTCCAGAGTGCTATGATGTCAATTCTTAATTCGACATTCAACATTCGACATTCAACATTCAACATTGATTGAATTGCAAATAAGAAATGAAAGGAAATGTAGCGAAGACGCCAATAATACAAGTATATCAAACAGGTGTAACACTAGAGACAAAAGAAAGTCAAGTAACAGATCAATTCTTATTTATGTAGTAGTTTTGAGAGTGAAGAAAACAGAGAAAGAAATGATAACAGGCGCTGGCAAGGCATAAGCACGTTTAATAGCTTGAACCAAACATGGAACCCTGCATTTTACTGTTTGAAAACCAAGTTAGGTATTGAACCTTCAACATATTCCAGTGAACGTTTGAGAACCACCAAGGACACGGAAGGAAAGTTAAATGCACTTGAAAACAAAAGCTTAAGCAAAACGATGAACATAAAATGGGGTGACGAAATAAGAGAAATGTCTTATCAACAGTTATAAGACAGAGAAGATGTCTGGGCAACCACTAGTATCAACAGTTATAAGACAGAGAAGATGTCTGGACAACCACTAGTATCAACAGTTATAAGAAGAGAAGATGGACATAAAGTAACACAATAGGACAATGTTTAAAAAAAGTAAACGACCCTTTTCCACGCCTTTAGGTATATAGGCCATATGGGGCTAGATCTATACTTTTATGGACAAATCGACACACGATAGGTGATGTGGTCAGCATCACGCCGGCCGCCTTTACTTTCCGGGACTGCACCCGGTATCCACTCAAGGCTTTGTCGACCTGGGAGTCAATGTAACAAGACAATGAATGAATAAATTAATATAACAAAGTATGCAATAAACAGCTCTTCATGATGGGGAAACATGCTAGTATTAAAAAAAAAAAATGTCACATCGGACATGTAATGATTTATGGCTAATGTCCCTTTAAACAGAGGAACTAATGGGCGTTAATATTATAGATGTAATTTATATTAATGAATTCTGTATCCTATCTTGCTGCAGTTTTTGATGCCTGGGCAAAGCCTGGCCCATCACTGCTGGAGGGCCGATCGATGTTCGTAGGGAGCTACCATCAATGTAGAGGTGTGCGATTTCCAGATGGAATGACTGGAGAGGGAATTGGAGCAAATTACTGCGTGGTGTATTTGGCTAATTTGACAGTTTCAAAAGTACGTTAGATTGCTCATGTTTAGTATTTCTTTTGTTTTAATGTGATATGTGAAAAAACAACATAAATTTTATAAATGGTGACAAAAAGGGTTGTACGATTTTTGTCATCAATATTATCATCATCATTATCCTGTTGTGTTATTATATGCCACAAAGGGCTCGCAATCTGTTTCTCCATGCTGGTCCCTCTTGTGAAATCGATCCTGTCGATATCACGGTTTGCGTCAGCCTAGTAAATCTACATCTTTCAGGACGGCATTTTCCCTGGGAATTGGAAATAATTAAACTTGAGCTGAATTTGTACTGCAATATGACAAAGCTAAAACATTTCTGAAGAAAAAGTATAAAAACCAAATCACATGGAAAAGAACCACAAAGTCAGCATCACAACCCTAATTCACAACACAGCGAGGATACAGTTCAAACATAATATGATTTACGCACGCTTTTAATCAGTACCGGGGCTGCCGGATTGTTGAGCATTGACCCCAGTGAGTTCAAAGTTTTTAAGTAATCGCAGTTATCAAAATGTGTAATACATATTTCATACAGTTATTATTAAACTGACAGTAAGAGAAAAAAAAAAATCTTTAATTACATCTACCATTCAAATGTCAAAAACACCATCTAGATGCCAGGGAAAACATCTAGATATCGATGTAAAACATCCAAAGTGGCAACACTGAAAACAAATACTTCGTTTCGCTAACTCTAGTTTTTCAAATCAGGTTCATACAAATTCATTTTCCAAGCAAACAAAACAATATAAGGATTCCTGTCTTAGCAGTCACTTAAGTAGCGATATGTCTAAATGTGATGGATTCAGCCGCCAGGTAAGTGGTGATATATCTAAACGTGACGGATTCAGGCGCCTGTTAAGTGTCAGTGTGTCTAAACGTGACGGATTCAGGCGCCTGTTAAGTGGCAGTGTGTCTAAACGTGACGGATTCAGGCGCCTGTTAAGTGGCAGTGTGTCTAAACGTGACGGATTCAGGCGCCTGTTAAGTGGCAGTGTGTCTAAACGTGACGGATTCAGGCGCCTGTTAAGTGGTGATATATCTAAACGTGACGGATTCAGGCGCCTGTTAAGTGGCAGTGTGTCTAAACGTGACGGATTCAGGCGCCTGTTAAGTGGCAGTGTGTCTAAACGTGACGGATTCAGGCGCCTGTTTAGTGGTGATATATCTAAACGTGACGGATTCAGGCGCCTGTTAAGTGGCAGTGTGTCTAAACGTGACGGATTCAGGCGCCTGTTAAGTGGCAGTGTGTCTAAACGTGACGGATCCAGCTCACAGTTGTTTGTTTGTTATAGTATCCAGAAGCCATGAGTTGTTAACCCTTAGGCTCGGTATAATGGACATCACAACCTTTCGGCCTTGATTCTATTGTAAATACCGTAAATCTGGGAGAAAATATGTCTTTCTGCGTACCCCCGGGAGTGAACCCGGACCACAAGGAGTTCGTCACCCGGTCTCCCCGCAATCTGGTTTAGCCAACTACGCTAGAGAGCCTGGTTAGCTCCCATTTAAGTGACGGTATGTTTAAATGTGACGGATTCAGCAACCACTTATGTGACCATATTTTTAAAGTGACGGATTCAACAACCACTTAAGTGGCGATTTGTCTGAACGTGACGTTTTTAGCAGCCAGTTAAGTGGCGATTCGTCTGAACGTGACGGATTCAGCCGCCAGTTAAGTGGCGATTCGTTTAAACTTTACGGATTTAGCCGCCAGTTAAGTGACTGTATGTTTAAACGTGACGGAATCACCAGCCACTTGAGTGACTATGTGTAAGCTTCTATCATTACAGTTTGTCTTAGGGTTTCTCTTGGCCGCCCTTATTTCCGTAATCCGTTTTTTTCCCCATCTTCCTCTACTTCAAGTGCATTAAATTTATTTTTCAGCTCACTCTGTAACGTTTCTCTTACTTTTGTTGTTAATGAGGGGTTTAAATTGCCACGTCTTTGACTATCTGTTCTTGGCAAGTACGTTATTGCAGCTTTTTACATTTTAATTTTCAGCTGTCCCACACATAAGATGTAGCCACTAAGCTGTTGCCAATTTGTCCCTTTACATTGCAGGATCCTCTGTCTTACAACATAACAGCTTCGAAATAACATTCCATTGTCTGACTTCACAAATACATTACAAGTGTGTATGTGATTTTATAATTTTGGTCATTCTAAGACTAGAGATGACGTTTCTCTGTTTTGATTTTCAATTTAGAGATTAGGTTTCATTGATACGATGGCCTTGTCTATAGTCAAAATTGGCGCATGTTTACCTGACACCTGTACACAGGAAGATATCACGACCCTGTTTAGAAAAAGTATGTCATCATCATCATAACCATTTTCATCTTTAAAATCCTCATCATCAAAGTTTATTTATTTTATAATTATCGCTACTTCATTATCTTAATTATTGACGAATTCTATCATCATCATCTTAAAAAAGTAAAGTAAAGAACCCCTTCAAGTGTATTAGGCACATAAGGCTAGACCGATATTTTATAGATTAGTAGTCACTGGGTGGGTAATGTGGTCTGCATTACGCCGGCCTCTTTTACTTCCCAGGACTTTATACCTGGTGCCCATTTAATTCTGGATCGATCTGGGAGCCAAGGTCATGTTTGACAAAAAGCTGGCTCCATTCGGGTTTGAACCCATGTATTTCTGTTCCGTAGGCGAGTGCCTAGCTGCTACACTACGACGGGTCCTATCGTCATCATTACTATTTACAAAATTATTATTATCACAAAAAATATGATAATGTCATCGTTGTCTTGATTTTCATCTTTATTATTATAATAATCGTTACTGTCAAACTTTCCGTTTGCCAAACTTTCCAACATTAGATTGATGACACTGGCTATAGTCTTCTCGTACGGATGTAGTATATTATTAATGTCATCAGTCCATGTTCTTCTTGGTCGCCCTCTTGTTTCACAATCGATCAGTCCCTCCCCTACCGGCTGCTACTTGAAGGTTCACCTAGCCATCCTTGGATTACAAATCTTAATCTGGACTGAAGACCAACAAGGCAGATCTAAGTAATCCCGTTCAACATACAGAGAGGTTGTAGTGAGGGCGCCCATAACGGATTTTTTGTATACACATCAGTCCGATCTGTAACAGGGACGAGCTGGCAAAACCCAAGTTCTGGGATAAGACTAAACTCCAGAAGTGGACGAGCAACCAGAACTTTCTACAGGAGTTTACAACTTGTGATTGTTAAAAAGAAACAGAAGATGCGTGGAGTTGATCACATCACGTCGTTTGCCGCCTTTACTTCGCAAGAAATATGTCAGTACCACGATTGGACCGGGAAGCCAAGGTCAATGAGAATACAAACGATCCTGGAAGTGTTTCTCTGCAGCAAGTGAATACAACGACTACAGACAAATGTGCTCACCAACGTTAGCCCTGTGTTTAGTCTTAGTTGCCTCTACTTACAAAGTGTTGCCAAAATAGTTGCTGTTTATGCTTTAGTAGGCAATTGTAATCGCCATTTTGATTCGCGAGAGCGTAAAAAGATAATGTGGTGGTTCCCCTTGACTTTTGTACCTACAATGGGGTCTGTTACCTCTGCCACTGACAACAGTTTCTGTCTGTCAGGACAAGTGAGTGTCATTCTAAGATACGTTTTAGACTTGTTCCTATATACCGGCGGAAGTAGGCGCCTGAACCTCGAGGCTTAGGCACCTTGAGTCAGCCAACCCCGCCCCCTTTTTTTTAAAGGAACTGAGTTTCCACTCCCTTCCAAGTCCCCAAAAAAATGTCTCTACGAGAAAAACGCGGAAAAGGGAAAGGGGGGAGGGGGAGTTAATCAAGAAGTAGACCAAGAAAGAGACAGAGGTAACCTAAGAAAGAAACAGAGGAAAACCAAGAAAGAGACAGAGGTAACCTAAGAAAGAAACAGAGGAAAACCAAGAAAGAGACAGAGGAAAACCAAGAAAGAGACAGAGGAAAACCAAGAAAGAGACAGAGGAAAACCAAGAAAGAGACAGAGATAGACCAAGAAAGAGACAGAGGTAACCTAAGAAAGAGACAGAGGAAAACCAAGAAAGAGACAGAGGAAAACCAAGAAAGAGACAGAGGAAAACCAAGAAAGAGACAGAGGAAAACCAAGAAAGAGACAGAGGTAGACCAAGAAAGAGACAGAGGTAGACCAAGAAGAGACAGGAAAACCAAGAAAGAAACAGTGGAAAACCAAGAAAGAGACAGAGGAAAACCAAGAAAGAGACAGAGATAGACCAAGAAAGAGACAGAGATAGACCAAGAAAGAGACAGAGATAGACCAAGAAAGAGACAGAGATAGACCAAGAAAGAGACAGAGATAGACCAAGAAAGAGACAGAGGTAGACCAAGAAAGAGACAGAGATAGACCAAGAAAGAGACAGAGATAGACCAAGAAAGAGACAGAGATAGACCAAGAAAGAGACAGAGATAGACCAAGAAAGAGACAGAGATAGACCAAGAAAGAGACAGAGATAGACCAAGAAAGAGACAGAGGTAGACCAAGAAGAGACAGGTAAACCAAGAAAGAGACAGAGGTAGACCAAGAAAGAGACAGAGGTAGACCAAGAAGAGACAGGTAAACCAAGAAAGAGACAGAGGTATACCAAGAAGAGACAGGTAAACCAAGAAGGAGACAGAGGTAGACCAAGAAGAGACAGGTAAACCAAGAAAGAGACAGAGGTAGACCAAGAAAGATACAGAGGTAGACCAAGAAGAGAAGGTAAACCAAGAAAGAGACAGAGGTAGACCAAGAAAAAGTCGATGCCTGACGGCTTGAAACGATGGCCCGGATAAACATCATATGTAGAATTGGTTAAGAATATCAAGGGCCGCAATCAGTGCGAAGACATAAGCGCTTACGCCGCTTGGCGTGACACATGAAGATGTTGATGCGTTTGCCCTCTGCTTGATTAACCACCGGCTCTGTATACCATTGCTGAAAGCAATGCAGAGATGTCTGCCACCAAATCGCCTGCAGCTGGAATCGAACCGGGTTTGTTGAAATTGCCTCGAGAGCGAGAAGCAACAGTGAAATTCATAATTTGTTCAAATCACTATTGATCACTGGCAACATGAAAGAAAATAGACTGAAATGGCTGCGACGCATTGAGAGAATGACAGAGAGGTAAAATCTGTATACACAAGGAAGATGCAAGCAGACAAAGAAGACGATGGAGAAGTAATACCTAGACAGGCCTACAAACACTCAGTGTCACCACCTGGAAAAAGAAGGCCAACCAGAGAGATGAATGAAGGCGAGTGATATCTGCAGCAGTGAACCTTATGAGGTCGGAATGCTGAAGAAGTTCACAACGCCAAAGCCCCAGAGACTAACGCCTAGGGTAGGACCTACGTGTTGTTTATTTTGTGAATGTCTTTCATCTTAGGATTGGAGGCCATGCAGCTGGGCTTCTTTCTTACCTCTCATTCAACGGACTGTCTGTCGGAGGAGAAAGAAGTTACAACGTTCACCAAAATTGCTCTGTGAGTGGAAATAACAGTTCTCCAGTCTGTACTGGCTGTTGTAGTAGAAGCTCTATAATCTTTATTTGCTACATCAGTGAAAAACAGCTCTATAATCTGTATTGGTCTGTGAGTAGAAATAAAAGCTCTGAATTGTATTTGACACAAGGGTGTAAATAACATTTACATAATCTTTCTTGACTTGGAGTAAAAGTAATAGCTCCCTAACTTATACTTCAACTGCGAGGAGACGTGATAGCATAGTAATCTATACTGTGCACAATGAATAGAAGTAATCTCTCTAAATCTGTACTTGAGCCGTGAATAGGTATAATGCATCTATAATTTGTACTTATAGCTGTATTATTTCAGTGTTTCCCGACCTTGCTTCTTCTTTTTATAAAATATGTAGATGTTACCATTGTTTGTCTGTGACAACCGTGTAAAATTCTCCATCTGATGTAACTGCATGGTACTTGGTACAGCACGTCATTATTAACAGAGTGTTGACTACATAACGCACAATATGCGAAGCCAGAACAATTACCAACACAAGCGCTACTTGCACTGTGCTCTGCTAGGGGTATATTTTTACACACCACATTGCTGTATGACGAACACTAAGTTGCTACGACACGGCAGAGACGAATGTTCAATTGTAGACTTTTATTCGCCGAATCACAACATATCACAGGCAGCGCAACCTTTCGTCCTCGTGGTAGTTATGCCTGGCTGGTTTCTGACGGCCTGGTCAATTCTCTCGGACACTGCTTTGATCCATCCGTATCTCTCAAATCACATAACCACCCTCTACTAAAGCCTTGCACCTGGTATTAGTACATGTTACAACTGGCAATCAGGAAACATTTATATCTTCTCTCGAACAATTACACGTGTCGTCAATTTCTCCATTCTCTTCAGGCGTTCTCTCACATACGACCTCTCGCAACCAGGTCCGAACCTAAACTGTCTTACTGCGACCTCTCGCAACCAGGTCCAAACCTAAACTGTCTTACTGCGACCTCTCGCAACCAGGTCCAAACCTAAACTGTCTTACTGCCGTCTCTCGGCTGACGTCTTCCGTTCCAGTCTCACGCTTTTCTTGTATTCCTTTTATTCGCTCACCATGGGATACTCTAGACCCACTTATCTCGTTTTTCTCTTGTATCACTGGTCCTCTGACCTTGTTCTTCCCATCGGGAACTCTCGGGGATTTTCCAGGGAATTCACAACATTACGCTACTCATGAATTGATCTAATGTGAAAGCAAGAGGTCGCCCTAGGAATATAGACTGATGATATTAAAGAATTTTTACACCCACATGAAATAACATTAGCCATTGCTACACGCCAGGCAACGGATCGTAGACCATTCCTCCCCACGTCGCGAAAATAGAAACCTGCTATAATAATGCTGATGGTGACAATGTGTGCAGCAAATTTAACATGTGTTAGGTAATCACGACTGAAATCGCTGCACGCTGGGCAGTCCTGAGGCTGCATAATCCTCCGATGAAGCAGCCCCCTCAAGATACCCCAACTGACTGATGCCATTTTACCTCGACCTCGAAGATATATAGATATATAAACGTTGTATTTATGGTACCTTGATCAAAATGGTGAGATCGCACACAGACGCACAAGGAAGTAGGAGTATAGAGGTTAGTTGCGTATCCTTCACAGGACGTTGCAGAACCAACCCCAACAGCCCATGGCCTTTGTGTGGATTTTCTAGGCAAATTTACATCCTGTAGTTTGCCATTGCTTCCTGGACGGTCGGCTTTCTTGATACCACTGTCGAAACCAACGCAAAGCGCTTGGCCCGCAACTGGGATCGAACCCGGCATCTCGGCATTACAAAGTTGGAGTATACATGAAGAATTATGACTTTGACGGTACCTCACCTTCCATGATACCATCAGGAATCCTTTCTGGTGTTTCCTATCGCAGTGATTCACCACTTGTGAAGGGTTTGGGATCAGTAGTTTTTGTTGACAGTCAGTGTCCCAAGGTGCTGTGATGATGGCGACCATTGTTATTATTCTCTCTCTAAAATGTCAGACAATGCTGTCATTGAATAAGTTAACACATGTGTTAGCTAGTGCTCTATCAGCCTACAATTGTGAACAACGTCTAGGGTTTTCGACCACATGCTCACAAGGTCTTAGATTTCAGCACT
>CAJHNH020007279.1:0-7500 GCA_905116865.2 Candidula unifasciata
ACTGGTTTGTTTGTTACACCAAAGATTATCTTTGACGGTTTGTTTGTTACACCAAAGATTATCTTTGACTGGTTTGTTTGTTAAACCAAAGATAATATATTTTTGACTATTTTGTTTGTTACACCAAAGCTAATCTATCTTTGACTGATTTGTTTGTTACACCAAAGCTAATCTATCTTTGACTGATTTGTTTGTTACACTGAAGATAATCCATATTCTACTGGTTTATTTGTTACACCAAAGATAATGAATCATTTACTGGTTTCTTTTTTACACCAAAGAAAATCTATCTTTGGCTGATTTGTTTGTTACACCAAAGATAATGAATCGTTTACTGGTTTGTTTTTTACATCAAAGATAGTCCTTTTTTAGTTTCTTTGTTACACCAAAGATAATCTATCTTTTACTGATGTGCTTGTTAAACCAAAAATAATGGATCATTTACTGGTTTATTTTTTTTTTACACCAAAGAAAATCTATCTTTGACTGGTTTGTTTGTTACAGCGAGGATAATTTTTTCTTTCACTGGTTTGTTTGTTACGCCTAAGATAATCTATCTTTGACTGGTTTGTTTGTTAAATCGAAGATAATGAATCATTTACTGGTTAGTTTGTTACATCAAAGATTATCTTCGACTGGTTTGTTTGTTAAACCGAAGATAATATATTTTTGACTGATTTGTTTGTTACACCAACGATAATCTATCTTTGACTGATCTGTTTGTTAAACCGAAGATAGTCTATCTTTGACTGGTTTGTTTGTAACACAAAATATAATCTATCTTTTACTGGTTCGTGTGTTACACCAAAGATAATTTATCTTTGACTTCTTTGTTTGTTAAACCGAAAATAATGAATCTTATTTACTGGTTTGTTTGTTACAGCGAGGATAATCTATCTTTTGCTGGTTTGTTTTATACACTGAGGGGGATTTTTTATTTAATTGTTTATTTGCATAACCGAAAGTCATGTAGTGACGGTTTGTTTGTCAGCTCGAGAGTACTGTGTTATTAATGGTTCGTTTGTTTCAGCGGGGGACACCTGTCGTTTAGCAAGCAAGTCGGTATGTACAAACAGATGACTACATACAGAGCACACGGATGACAGCAAGGAGTAAACAAAAACACAATAACATGCCTAGCCACAGCCGTGTGTCCTGCTTCCTCGTCCTGGTAGTTCTTATATATATATATATATACATACACACACACTCATATATGGTACAGGTGTTTGTGTCGTTTGAGAGACAACTGATGGGCTTTGAGGTGGGCTATAAATATGAAAACAGTGGGAACTGGGGAAACTCCTAGCTAAAGACAAATGAACCAGGACACACTCAACAACAAAATTATATACCAAGCTGAAAATAACAGTGTTTGTCTGTACTACAGGTTGAGTACAGCAATATTTACTTTTGTTTTTCCCTCTACCCATTTTATCTGTTTGTGTGGCTTTTTCTTTGTTTGTCTCTATTCTTTGTGGCTTTTTCTTTCTTTGTCTCTATTCTGTGTGGCTTTTTCTTTCTTTGTCTCTATTCTGTGTGTGGAATCGTTTACCTTGTTTTACCCTACTCGTAAAATCCCCCCCCCACCCCTTTCCTCAGCGTTCCACATTTCTCTACCTTCTCTTCCTAATCCATTCGTTCTGTCTGTCTTTCTTTCTTTTGTGATCTCATTGATATCAATCACGTTGTAGCCCAGCGTCGTGGTTTTTCTGTATTTGTCTTGCGCTTCTCGGGTGGCTTGGGTAATGCATTTGTAGGTTTCAGCAACACTATTTATCCATCTCTTTCTTGGTCTTCCTCTCGCCTTACTCCCAGTTGTTCTGGTGTAAAGTCTCGAATGCAGTGTAGTTTTCCGTTTTAATCCATCGGAAATCGAGGCGTAGATATATAAATAGGGATGAAATGAAGTTTTACAAAGGTGAGTGTGTCGGCTCCGCGATTCAGTTTGAAGGACCAGGGTGTCTTTCTCTGTTTGTTCTCTACTATTTGACCTGTCCGGCTTTGAATACTCCGCGGGTAGCCACGCAATTACCGGCATAGCGCTCAATGGTCGACGAGAACCACAAACTGTACAAGGGAACTGAATGTTAGAAACTACGAGGCAGACCAAGAAGACGATGGAGAGATTATGTCCAGACAGACCTGCAAACACTTGGTTTTATTCTGACTAGACACAGAAGGCCAACCAGAGAGATGAGTGGAGGCGGGTGATATCTGCAGCAAAGAACCTCAAGGGCTCAGAATGTTGAAGATAAAGAAGGTAATCTGTTATTACTGACCGTAGGCAGGGAAACCATTATTTGTAACAGTATCTCTTCGTTCATTGAGATGTTCATTGTTACTTTCTTCCTTCAGTTGCCAACTTTCATAGTATTTAATTTGTTAGGGAAATAATAGTGTAAACAGTGGTCTGGATCGTACACGTTTGCTGATCCACTACTTGGTGCTAGAACTCCTGCTCACTTCCGCTAGCAACACAGTCATCAGCATATCTTGAAGTTGTTGTCTTCCAATGATAGCCAGCCGGGGCATTTAGGGTTTTCCAATGCTCTCTGTGTAGGAGTTGAAAAGGCTTGATGACGATGCAGATTCCAGTATAACAGCTCCTCCTAACTCTTTGAGTGACGGGTAGAAACAAACTTTATTGGTAAAGGATCCCAAATTGGCACGTAGGTCCGTCTCGGCCCTTTAAAACACTAATCTTTCACACAACATTTGAATTTTACTTATAGAGCTTGTTAAGTTCGAATAGCAAAAACGTAGCTACAATTAAGGTGGCTAAATTAATATAGCTACAGTTAGATTAGCTACATTTATGGCAGTAGAGATGCAAAATAAACAGAGAAGAAAAGGTAGGGGAATGCACACATTCAAACACATATTTCACATTCCGCCATCACGGATGCAAGATGGCGCCAGAGCACATTTCTCAGCCAACATAACAAAGTGACAGACGTGAAGGACCTGGGGAGAGATTTGTCAATGCCGACATGAACCTTGAAGTTCGGCCGCTAAAGTCATTCAAATACAGACGATGGGCTGTGTTTTCCTGTTAGCAGAAGACAGATAGGACAAGGTTAGTGAGCCTTGGTCTCTGTCGTACCTGTCCCGACCCGCACCAGTGCTTGCCTCAGTCACGACATATGTAAAGTACATCTTCAACTATCTATTAAGTTTGGGCATGTGTCTGACTGCCAGTGAGGACCACGTCACCAGGTCATCCACTTATTGGCAGCTTGGGACAGATTAGGTTTTAGGTTGGGTATTATCAAAAGCGTCTGTAGCTTAGGCGTTGCGAACTCGCTTCATAATGTCGTGGTGCCGGGTTCGATCCCTGCTGCGGACTGTTTGTCTTGCGTTGGTTTCGACCGTGGTACCGAGAGCCGACCGTCCAGTTGCAGTGACAAACTACTGGACGTGAATTTGTCTAGAGAAACCACAACAGTCGGAAGGTGCTAGGGTTGGTTCTGCAACGTACTGTAAAGGATACACAACTAATTAATTAATAAACAACGGAGCAACATCATGGCATAAGGATAGTAACCGATAAGTGCTCCCTTCTAATTCTAATTTAAGTCTGAGTCTGAAGAATCTCAGCGCAGTGCACGTACTCTGTAGCACCGATGAGGATCCTGAAATACTTTGTGTAGATTTTTAACTCTACATTTTGCCTAGGCAATGCTGTTAGTCTACTTTTTTAGATTTCAAACTGCCAAGGGATTTATAACGTGCGTAACAATACACACGGGCGTCCAATCTTGTTACCCAGAGACGAGGGGAAATTACTAGAAGTCCACGTCAACAAATCACAGCCTTCACCAGGGCCTGAACCCTGGACCCCGCGCACTTGAGGCGGTCGCCATGACTCGAGACCACGCAACCCCCCGTACATGGCGGAAGGTAACCTAAAGATTACACCAAACATATATTAGCAGACAGAACAGAAGTGGAGTAGAAATTAGAAACGGAAATAAGAATGACAGACATATTTCCTTAACATCCCACCCCCTCCTCCCCCCCCCCCATATTTTCCCGGATTGCTAACTTTAGCTTTGGTTACTCTGAGATTACAAAATCGACCTGGGTGGTGTCCATACATCCATTTATGTAAAATAAAACACAAAATCGACCTGGATGATATCCATACATCCATTTATGTAAAACAAAAACACCAAATCGACCTGGATGGTATCCGTACATCCATTTGTGTAAAATAAAACACCAAATCGACCTGGATGGTATCCATACATCCATTTGTGTAAAATAAAACACAAAATCGACTTGGATGGTATCCATACATCCATTTATGTAAAACAAAAACACCAAATCGAACTGGATGGTATCCATATGTCCATTTATGTGAAATAAAACATAAAATCGACCTGGATGGTATCCATACATCCATTTATGTAAAACAAAACACAAATCGACCTGGATGGTATCCATCTATCCATTTTTTTTTCAGAAAAAACATTAATTCGATTGCATTTAAGCGTTTTAACTCATCAGAAATTTACTTATATTTGCTATCTTTATTGTGTAGAACTTGTTTAGTTAATGTTTACTGTGGTTCCACTAGGTCTTGTTGTCATCAGACGGTGTAACTGCTGGTGATTTGTCCTTGTGTAATACTATTGTAGCATGTCGGTGTTGGTTTCCAAGGAGGTAGTAATCTTCTGTACTGTTCCTGGGGTGCCGCCAGCGTATGCCAGGGGCGCCGACAGCGTATGCCAGGAGCGCCGCGAGCGTATGCCAGGGGTGCCGCGAGCGTATGCCAGGGGCGCCGCTAGCGTATGCCAGGGGCGCCGCCAGCGCATGCCAGGAGTGCAGCGGCAGTAATCAAGAAAATTAGTCTAAACATTGTGAAATTATTAAAGAAGGCATGCAGATACTTAAGGCTATGGTCGCCACTGTCGAAAAGAGTGTACTGTGTCTTTCACACTCAGCCGTGTCTCGCACTCAGCCGTGTTTCACACTCAGCCGTATTTCATTCTGCCTAAAATGCCAGCCGTTACGCCAAGAATTATCCTTGTATTTATCTCGAGGTGCGACCTTTACCTGAATTCGTTAAGGTGCAGTCTATAAGTAAAGTTATGGTTACATTGTCTCAGCAGCCACCGGCGAGCCTAAGCCTTTAAAGCTGGTCTGCCTCATTTCGCGGAAAGGCAACTTGCGACTAAAGGAAAATCCGAGAAAAACTCAGAAAATATCATGCTAGTTACCTTTCTTTGTTTGGCTTTGTTTCGGTTGGGAACGAACAGGCACTAGAAGGGAAATGCTCCAACTGCCATAGAAGTGTTGCTAACGGCTGCTTGGTTCCTACTAAATTACAGAGACATCTGGAAAGCAATCATTCTGATTTAGTACACACAGGCTAAGAAATCTTCAAACGGCGGACGTTGTCTCTTCAGGTAGGGTCATACATGATGAAGAGAATTTGTAACAATGAAAAAAAAAAAAAAAGGATATAAAGCAAAATGCAGCTAAACAGTTTAATTCATCGCATTAAAGACAAGTGAACATTAAATTTGCACCTTTTTTTCATTCCCTAAGTATTCAACCGCTTTATTTGGTAGGTGGATTAGGGGCCGCGAAAATTGTTTAGCATGACAAGGGGGTCGCGAAAATTGTTTATCATGACAAGGGGTGCCGCAAAAATTGCTCAGCCTGACAAGGGGGTCGCGAAAATTGTTTATCATGACAAGGGGTGCCGCAAAAATTGCTCAGCCTGACAAGGGGGCCGCGAAAATTGTTTAGCCTGACAAGGGGTGCCGCGAAAATTGTTTAGCCAGACAAGGGGGCCACGAAAATTGTTTAACCAGACAAGGGGTGCCGCGAAAATTGTTTAGCCTGACAAGGGGCAACAAAAATTGTTTAGCCTGACAAGAGGGCCGCAAAAATTGTTTAGCCTGACAAGGGGGCGGCAAAAATTGTTTAGCCTGACAAGGGGGCGGCAAAAATTGTTTAGCCTGACAAGGGGGCGGCAAAATTTTTTTTAGCCTGACAAGGGGCGGCAAAAATTGTTTAGCCTGACAAGAGGGTGGCAAAAATTGTTTAGCCTGACGAGGGGGCGGCAAAAATTGTTTAGCCTGACAAGGGGGCGGCAAAAATTGTTTAGCCTGACAAGTGGGCGGCGAAAATTGTTTAGCCTGACAAAAGTTTAAGAACCGCTGACTAGACTGCCTACAAGCAGCTGAATTTCTTTCTACAAACATTGAAATTCTTTTCTTGCTGCAATTTCCACGAGATCCAACCTTGATCAACCCACCATTACCACACACACACCCACCCACACACTCACACACATCCACCCACACACATACCCACCCACACACCCACCGACTCACCCACACACACCCACAACCCACCCACACACCCACCCTTACACACACACCCACACACACACCCATCGACACACCCACATACACACCCACACACACACATACACGTACACGCACACACACACTTATGTCCTGAACAGAAAATCCATGTTATTCCTGATGTGTCTTATTAAGCAATACACACCACTCTATGAGTCAGACACCTGTTTCTATTTCTGAATCATGCATGCAACAAAAGTAACTAGCCCTAAATAGAATGTAACCACAGTCGTCATCATTGTTGAAATGATAACGCTCTGTTGTTTTTCCTAGTTCCCACCTGGGCTGACACTCTTGGAGCCAGTGCATTGATAACAGTATTTTGATACGTGCTCTTTTCCACTAAATCAGAGTTTGTATTTTTGTCTTATCACTTAACATCAAGTACCTTTGGCAGATATCACTCAAGACAGCTGGTTCGCCGTTTCTTCCGGTACAAGTCGGTTGATTAAGTTCCTCTACCACACATAAAAGTGGTCCAACCAAACATGCTTGATAAACTGTGCCTGTTGTTGTTGTTATTATTGCAGTGGTGTCAAATAGTATAGGCAAATTATCACTCGTGGATTCTGATTTATTCCCTCAGCCAACAATTATTGTCCTGTGCCACTTTTCTCATCTATCGAGACTCAGCTGAACGGATACCAACCCAGATCTAGAGTCAGTGACGTATTGTCATGTGCCATTTTTCTCATCTATCGAGACCCAGCTGAACAGACACCAACCCAGATCTAGAGTCAGTGACGTCTGTTTCAGCTATGGAGATTTCAAAACCAAAAAAAGATATTACATGGTCTGAGTTAGAAGCCGTATCAGAACGTCATGAAGGAAAAACACGATGAGACTGATTCAGGGATGACTACCAGTTCTAGAGAAGAATGAATGTCAAGAAAAGATTTAAAAACGAACGAAATGTATGTAAGCAAGCTTCACAATTTAACAAACACAAACAAAATTGAACGTTGCGGCTATGAAACCTTCATCAGCACATGGATAAACAAAATTATACAATAAAATACACAGAATCACAAAGCTTAGATTCTCGAAGCGGCCAGGTCGATATCTTGTCAGTAGACAATTTCACCTAGAAAAGAACGAAACATCCCATTTTAAGACC
>CAJHNH020007279.1:17500-40000 GCA_905116865.2 Candidula unifasciata
TACCTTTAGTGAGACAAAAAGCTGCCTTAATGCTGACAACATGGAACGAAGTTTTTTGTGTGTGTGGAAAGTTAATGCCGCTTTCTTGGATTAACTTAGCTGTCAGTGACAATTTTCAGGTTTAGTTACTTGTTATAAAACTAAGAATACTTTCATTCCTAGGTATTAGTTACCACAGCCTGACTGACTGAAGGATGCAAAACATGAAATGTTTTTAAATGTTTACTATTCTATACTACATTTTGTGCAGTAAAATTTCAGCGTACATTTGACATTATGGATTGTTTTTTTTTTTTAAACATCTATTTTATACACTATTCGAAAGTGGAAGAATGGGCCTCAGTTTGAATAGTGGAAAGACAGAAGTAATGGTGGTATCAAAGAAAATGATTTTTCCTAAATGTGTAATAAAAGTCAATGGTTTTATTTTGGGACAAGTACAGAAATTTAAGTATCTGGGCACATGGATAACATCAGATGGAAGATGCATTACTGAAATAATTAACAGAATAGGACAGGCAAAAATGGCATTTTATAAAATGAAGAACATCTTATGCAATATATCTTTGTCATCCAAGGTTAGAAAAAGATTTCTTGCTTGCTACATACATCCGGTTTTAACATATGGCTGGAAGTCCTGGACAATCGGTAGGCAGGCCAAACAATTTCTTGAGGCCTCAGAATTGTGGTTTTACAGAACAATGCTTAAAATACCTTGGAGAGCCCTAAAAAAAAAAAAAAAGTTGCCAAGAGGTTTTGATAGAGGCGGGAGCCCGAAGACAACTACTCACAGACATCAGAAGGAGACAGTCATCATTTTTCGGCCATGTTATGAGAAGAGGGAAAATAGAACATGTTGTGACCACTGGAAAGATCTGTGGAAGGAGAGATAGAGGAAGACAACGAGAGAAGATTCTTGACAGTCTTGTTGCATGGCATGGAGGTGTGACAGCACACGAGCTAAAACATGCAGGAGATCGCAGATTGTGGCCAGACATAAATCGCCCATGCCAGTCGGCAAAGCACCTGATGATGATGATGATTTATTCGTATTCATATTCGTATTCGGCCGAAAAGTTGGTCCAGCTATTCGTATTCGGCAGAATAGTGAAAATCACTATTCGGTACAGCACTAATATATATATATATACATGTGTGTGTATGTGTGTGTGTATAGTGTAAAACACCATGAACATAAATTTCAAGCGACCACAAATCGACTTTCTGTTAACAAAATGCCTGCTTACCAGTATCTAATAATAATAATAATAATAATAATAATAATAATAATAATAATAATAATAATAATAATAATAATAATAATAATAATAATAATAATAATAATAATAATAATAATAATAATAATAATAATAATAATAATAATAATCATAGGTCCCTGCTGGCACCAACATTATGTTCATATCAACTGAGTCTTTGTCTGGAGAAATTTCTGGCTGACCAGATTTTAACATACACATATATCAATATGGCAGCCGCCGTGGTGTAGTGGCTAGACGCTCGTCTACGGATCGGAAGTCGATAGGTTCAGGTCTCGATAGTCAGACATTTATCAAAAATGAGTTAGTCTCATAGGTCGACTTAGCCTTAAATGGGTAGCACAGAAGTCATGGGAAGTAAAGGCAGCCGGTGTGATGTTTACCACATAAAAAACCGTGTTCCGACTGTTCTATAAAATATAAATCTAACCCTATATGCCCAATATGTCCGAAGGCGTGGAAAATGATCCTTTACTTACTATTTTAATTTTAGAACGTCAATCTAATTCCGGGTTTGTGATAAATAAAAATGGTAATTTGTTACATTACTGGTTATATGCTGCCGTCCTCAGAATGTTGCTGCCCCCAAAAAATGTGCTGTCCTGTACAGCTGCACATATTGCACATCTAAGGCCACATCTATGTGCGTGTGTGTGTTTGTGTGTGTGTGTGTGTGTGTGTGTGTGTGTGTGTGTGTGTGCCTTCCTATCTAATATGTTTCCTTTTTATGACAGTTATGAGGAAAATATGTATTCTATTTATGTCAGTTATAACGATAATATGTTTCCTATTTATGCCAGTTTTAATGATAAAGTGTGTCCTATTTATGTCAGTTATGACGACAATGTGTATTTACATTTATATATCACTTTGAATCTGTTATGTGACTTTCTACTCGTATTAACACGTGAGTGACTATTATTTCATCCATAAGGACAATTTAAATTACTTTGTGATTATCACTTCCTTTTTTTTAAACACATGACGCGTCCTTTTTTTCCAGCTAAAATTACAAGTTGAGAGACCCATTATGCATTAGTTCTATTTAAATGTGGCTTTCCGAATCATGTTAACCTCATTAAAATGTGGCTTCCCAGAACATGTTAACTTCATTTAAATATGGATTCCCAAATCATGTTAACTTCATTTAAATGTGGCTTCCCAAATCATGTTAACTTCATTTAAATGTGGCTTCCCAAATCATGTTAACCTTATTTAAATGTGGATTCCCAAACAATGTTAACTTCATTTAAATGTGGCTTCCCAAACAATGTTAACTTCATTTAAATGTGGCTTCCCAAATCATGTTAACTTCATTTAAATGTGGCTTCTCAAATCATGTTTACTTCATTTAAATGTGGCTTCCCAAATCATGTTAACTTCATTTAAATGTGGCTTCCCAAATCATGTTAACCTAATTTAAATGTGGCTTCCCAAATCATGTTGACCTAATTTAAATGTGGCTTCCCAAATCATGTTAACCTAATTTAAATGTGGCTTCCCAAATCATGTTAACCTAATTTAAATGTGGCTTCCCAAATCATGTTAACCTAATTTAAATGTGGCTTCCCAAATCATGTTAACCTAATTTAAATGTGGCTTCCCAAATCATGTTAAGCTAATTTAAATGTGGCTTCCCAAATCGTGTTAACCTAATTTAAATGTGGCTTCCCAAATCATGTTAACCTAATTTAAATGTGGCTTCCCAAATCATGTTAACCTAATTTAAATGTGGCTTCCCAAATCGTGTTAACTTCATTTAAATGTGATCTCCTGTTACATGCCACCTCATGTTAGACAGACGGAACACAGCTCTGCTGATCGGGCAGCTTCTCCAGCTTACTTTCCATCCGTAGTGGTGTTACATTTCCTTTAAAGTAAACAAGATAGACCGAGACACGGGTCATGATTTATGGGCTACACATGGTCTGTGCAGTACTGCCCATACTTTGTGCTACGCAGAGAAGGAAGATAACTCTAGTCCTAATTTGTGTCTGCAAATTATGGAAGAGTTTTCCAAATGTGGGCGTGTCTTGCTAGCCAGCCTGGTCCTCGCCATGGGCTGGGGTTCTCATGCTTCCACATAGCACAATGTACCACTGGCCTCAGGAAAGACGGAACGGCTACTATATTATATACTATAGTTATTCTTCTTTGATCGTTCTGTCAAAAAACATTTTATCATGAAGCCCGCTGACGAAAGCTATAGCAACAATCCGTTTATATTTGTGTGAACTATGGTGGCAGTCACTTTATATTTGTATGAACTACAGAGACAGGGGAGAAAGAAAAGTCCCAGCGGAGTGGCAACAGGCATTAATTGTACCGATATGGAAAAAAAAAAGTTAATAGGAGAGAATGTGAAGCACACAGAGGTATACTGAGTCACGTAGGAAAAATGTACGCCAAATTACTATAACAGAGAGTTAGACCCATAGCAGAACATAAGCTGAGTTCATCACAATTCGGTTTCAGAAAAGGCAGAGGATGCACAGATGCATTATTCACTCTGAGGCAAGTGTGTGAGAAAGCCATTGAGTATAATATCAAACAGAACATTGTGTTTGTAGATCAGGAAAAGGCTTTTGATAGAGTGGATAGAAACAAACTGTGGTCTGTTCTTGAGAACTACAGGGTACCAGGACAGTTACTAGAGAACATCATAGCCATGTACCACACAAGCCAAAGTGTAATACGAACACAAGAAGGCATATCAGATATGTTCACAGTCAACACAAGTGTGAGACAGGGATGTGTGCTCTCCCCACTTTTATTTAACATCTATATAGACTGAATATCTAAAGAAGCAAGTCACGATACCGACAACATAGACTTTTATAATCACGAGGAAGTACACACATCAGGAGAAGTAATCGATTCACCCACATTAAACGAACTACTGTTTGCTGATGACCAGTGCTTGTTCTACCCTGAAGAACATAGAATGCAAGACCACATTAACAGGTTAAACTCAGCATGTAGTAAATACAACATGAAGATCAATGTAAACAAAACTGAAACAATGCAAGTTAGTAGACATTCTGCCCCACTACACATACAACTGAATGGTTCTGCTCTGAATCAAGTTAGGGAGTTTAAATATCTAGGAAGTATGATCACAGAAGATGGTAGAATTGACAGAGAAATAGAAAAGAGATGTCAGAAAGCAAGTGCACTTACATACAAATTGTCACCATTATAAAGACATCCAAGCATAACTATGAGTGCAAAGAGACAGAATATTAATAGCATATTCATTCCAACATTAAGCTACCAGTGCCAAACATGGACACTATCTAAAGCCCATGTACGCAAAATTACCACCTGCGAGATGAGGTGCCTGAGAAAAGCAGCCAACCTAACCATGCGAGATCGAGTGAATAATGAAACTATCAGGCAAATTGTGGGAACGACACCTTGTACTAGATTCATCGAGAAACAGCAGATCAAGTGGTTTGGCCATCTCTTTAGAATGCAGCAAGATCAAATACCATCACAAGCTCTACACCTCAAAAGATCAGCTACATGAGCAAGAGGACGGCCGCGGAAAACATGGATCGACCACACTAAAGACAATCTACGCCTTCACGGCATGACAATATCCAGTGGCAACCAACGTGCACTGGATCGCAAATTATTCCTCCCCATGGCGCTTAACGACAGAAATGGTTTATGATGATTATGATGATACAGAGACAATCACTTCATATGTGTACGAACTATACAGAGACAATCACTTCATATGTGCATGAACTATATAGAGACAATGGCTTTACATTTGTATGAACGATCATTTATGACAATCCCTTTACACTTGTATGAAGTATGGTGACAATCACTTTATACTTGAATGAACTATATAGTGACAATCGCTTAAAAGTTATATAAACTATAACGACATTTTACGGCAGTTAATAAAAATTCAACACTGAATTTTCAGCGAAAAGTTACCACGATAAACATAAGGTAATCCCCTGCCAAGGTGAATGCAAATTTTCCCCTGACAACCCTGACAGTTCCCCGCCCACCTGAGGTTGCCGACGCCGCAATGACCAGTTTTATAAACGGTTGCCTGGCGTGCAGACTTCAGTCAGACCAATTTTTGTGCAAGACAACCGACAGCGTCAATCGTGAGTATTACCTGACATTACGATTTTCTTTGTGGGTTTTGTGTAGTATAAACTTAACGAGCTAATATAGCAATAAATCACAATGTGAGCCACTGAGTATGTGGAATAATAATAGAATTACATTGAACAGTATTGATCAACACTCACAGACAACATAGGACGGGAGAAGGAATCAAATTACATATAAGACAGAAGGTATTTTGCCAGCTTCGTGCACAGAGCCCCTTTGATCCTATTTGGTCACAACGATAACAAAACTTTCGCTGAAATTTAAATAGAAACACATGTTTGAAACTTCGATTAGTTAGCCACTATCAAAAAGAGGTTATCATTGTTCGATAGTAGATAAGGCTACAGAATCATAACATTTGATTTAGCGTAACTTTGTTTAACAGTCATCCATTTGCGCTTCGGGGATCAGGGTACACTTGGATATATCATCCCATAGCTGTTAAGGTTAGTTGTTGCGTATCCTTTACGGGACGTTGCAGAACCAACCCCAACAGCCCATGGCTGCTGTGTGGTTTTTCTAGGCAAATTTACGTTCAGTAGTTTGCCATTGCTTGCTGGATGGTCGGCTTTCTTGATACCACTGTCGAAACCAACGCAAGGCCCATGGTCCGCAGCTGGGATCGAACCTGGCATCCCGGCATTAAGAAGCGTTCTCATCGACTTAGCCACAGAGCCGTCCCATAGCTGTTAAGGGTGTATGAATTACAACTTGTTAGGATATTGAATGGGATATGTTTAAATTTCTCTGTTGGACTGCCTTCCGACTGTTTGGGCTTTGCCCAGCTGATCAATGCTGTATCAAATATCAAATAGACTGACAGCTCAGGTCCAAAGCCTCGATGTTTCTTTAGTTTGAGATCACACAACAGTCGTAAATGGCATCCGTGTGTTTTAGTAGGACAAAAGTTTATTCACACAATTGTCGTGGATGACATACTTGTATTTTAGTAGGGCATAAGTTTATTCACAAAACTGTAGTAAATGGCATCCGTGTGTATGCGTGTGTGTGTGTGTGTGTGTGTGTGTGTGTGTGTGTGTGTGTGTGTGTGTGTGTTTTTAGTGGGACAGAAGTTTATTCACACAATTGTCGTGGATGACATACTTGTATTTTAGTAGGGCATAAGTTTATTCACAAAACTGTAGTAAATGGCATCCGTGTGTATGCGTGTGTGTGTGTGTGTGTGTGTGTGTGTGTGTGTGTGTGTGTGTGTGTGTGTGTTTTTAGTGGGACAGAAGTTTATTCAGCCAACTGTCTACTTTTTTCTTGTAGGTGGCTGTGTTGAGGCACTAGTTCTACAAAATATTTAACTTCTGCATTGTTTAGTCTGCCGCCTTTTGTCTCACAACTTTTGAGCAGTTTCCATTTCAATTACAGAGCAATTGTATTCAAAGTGTATGACATTTTTCAATTTATTTTGACTACAAGTTGTCGTTGTGATGGCGATATATGGTTGTGGATAATTATTTACAGATGTTCTAGAACGATTCTGATCTTCATCGTGCCTTTAGAGACCATGAACTCCTCAAATTTATGTTGACTATATTCGAGAAAGGTCTTATCATCTGCATATCTGGTCTGTAGGATCATGAGTACACCTGAATGTAAACAGGTTTTGTCATTAATGCTATTTATCATCACATAATCTGCACGACCTTTGGACGGGGGAAAAAAGAGACTGAAACCTTGTCCCATGTACTGCAGTGTAAATTAACTGAGTCAGTTTTTCTTGATGTCATCGTGGCACGCTAGCACTGGTATCAACAGAAACAGCGAATACACCACAAATATAAATATTCATGAAAACCTATAGGGGAGTCTGAGTGCTTTCTTGTTTGTCCAGAAGACGTTGCAGTATGTTATCAATACCTAATACTTATATGAATTATCCAGCTTTGACAATCCTGCATAATTATTGTACACAGTTGATCTATGATAGGATGGAAACTATTGCAAAATGAAATAAAACAAGTCCTTTCCAGGACTATATCCTCTAGGGTGAACACTGAAAGAATTTAAATCCCAGAAAGCTCATTTATCCGTCTAACTCAGTTATAGTGAGTACTAGGTAATCACGAGGTAAACTGTGGGGATGTGTGGCTAGTGGGTGGCTATGTGGTTGGTCGGTGGTTGTGTGGCTGGTGGGTGGCTGTGTGGTTGGTGGGTGGCTGTGTGGCTGGTGGGTGGCTATGTGGTTGGTGAGTGGCTTGTGTCTGGTGAGTTGCTATGTGGCTGGTGGGTTGCTGTGTGTCTGGTGGGTGACTGTGTTGCTGGTGGGTGGCTGTGTGGTTGGTCGGTGGTTGTGTGGCTGGTGGGTGGCTGTGTGGTTGGTCGGTGGCTGGTCGGTAGAGACACACTGAAACAAGACTTTTAGAAACCTCATTCGGCCACTACAACTAGAGTTGTATAGATTCCCTAGACGCTAAGAAAATATAGACACATCTAAAGTTGTATAGGATTCCCTAGACGCTAAGAAAATATAGACACATCTAAACAAGACTGGAAAAAAGACACTCCCATTTAAAAAGTGGTCGCGGCCGTGGTGTAGCAGCTAGACCCTCGATGGTAAGGACATGTGTTCCAGTCCTGGCGGAGCGGCACTTTTTCAAAGGACCTTGCCTGGCAGGTTGACCCCGCCTCAACATGGCAACCGGGTACAGCCCTGGGAAGTATAGGGACCGGCCTGATGCTGACCACATCACTCATCGAGTAGCGCCCACTGGCATATCAAATATAGGTCTAGCCCTATATGCCTAATACGCCTAGAGGCGTGGAAAATAGTCCTTTACTTTACTGTCAAGTCAGAAGTCAAGTATTTCTACCTCACAGGCTAGAAATATAAGGTGAGATGAAAGATGATTGTGACTGATGTAACTCTGATGAAACCCTGCATGTGTCTCCACCAGGTTGTATACAGCAAACATGAGACTGCTCCTACTGTGCTCGCTGGTGTGTCTTGTCGCCATGGTTACAGCACAAGGTAATATTCATACCTCTTTTGGAGTCATGTCGACGTCTGCCTGTCTATTTCGTTTTGTCTATGCTTGGAATTTTTAAATTTTTGTGTGGACGTTATTTTGTATAGAGAAGCCCAGTGTTTTGGACAATAAAGGAGAAGACAGTCCGGCTGACATTGTCATCAGTAATAGAAAGTCAACCAATGGATGCTCCCACCATAAGAGTTTCCGTAGAGAGACGGAGAGAGAAAGACAGAGAGAGAGAGAGGAGAGAGAGAGAGAGAGAGAGAGAGAGAGAGAGAGGGAGAGAGAAAGAGAGAGAGAGAGAGAGAGAGAGAGAGAGAGAGAGAGTGAGAGAGAGAAGAGTTAACCAAAAAGAGAACTTTCGGAGAACGAACCATTACTGTACAATGTCTTGGTGGTGGCGCACTGCTAATATGGAACTCACAGAACCAAGTAGTGTAGCCGACTTGCTGCAAACTGGACATCAGAAGCATCAAGCCACGGAGAGATCAGGACCAAGTAGTGTAGCCGACTTGCTGCAAACTGGACATCAGAAGCATCAAGTCACGGAGAGATCAGAACCAAGTAGTGTAGCCGACTTGCTGCAAACTGGACATCAGAAGCATCAAGTGGAGCTGATCTCTCCGTGGCTTGATCCTGTGTCTATTATTTGTTCTGAAATGTTTGTTTACACCCGTCTCGTCTGACAGCAGTACAACAGGCACGGTTGATAGTGAGCGCAGGAAATAGGCAGGTCGTGTGCCGATCAACGTTCTTACCTAACTGCAGACCAGTTGCCCCAGAGCTGTTCCATTGAATACATAGTGCTGCACATTGAAGACATAGTGCTGCACAAAGAAGACATAGTGCTGCACAAAGAAGACATAGTGCTGTGCAATAAACCCATAGTGCTGCAGAAAGAAGACATAGTGCTGCACATTGAACACACATTGCTGCACATTGAATACATAGTGCTGCACAAAGAAGACATAGTGCTGCACAAAGAAGACATAGTGCTGCACAAAGAAGACATAGTGCTGCACAAAGAAGACATAGTGCTGCACAAAGAAGACATAGTGCTGCACAAAGAAGACATAGTGCTGTGCATTAAACACATAGTGCTGCAGAAAGAAGACATAGAGCTGCACATTGAACACACAGTGCTGCACAAAGAACACATAGTGCTGCACAAAGAAGACATAGTGCTGCACAAAGAATACATAGTGCTGTGCATTGAGCACATAGAGCTGCAAAAAGAACACATAGTGCTGTGCATTGAACACATAGTGCTGCAGAAAGAAGACATAGAGCTGCACATTGAACACACAGTGCTGCAAAAAGAACACATAGTGCTGTGCATTGAACACACAGTGCTGCAAAAAGAACACATAGTGCTGTGCATTGAACACACAGTGCTGCAGAAAGAAGACATAGTGCTGTGCATTGAGCACATAGAGCTGCAAAAAGAACACATAGTGCTGTGCATTGAACACACAGTGCTGCAAAAAGAACACATAGTGCTGTGCATTGAACACACAGTGCTGCAGAAAGAAGACATAGTGCTGTGCATTGAGCACATAGAGCTGCAAAAAGAACACATAGTGCTGTGCATTGAACACACAGTGCTGCACAAAGAAGACATAGTGCTACACAAAGGACTTAACTTAGTAGCTGGGGGACAAGACCACACACACAGAGACATGATGATTGAATAAGAAACATTCAAAGATCGAACGAATATACAAATTACAAAACACTAACACTCATCTTCTCCTCAGTAATTACATTTCAAGGGGGGGGGGGGAGAGAGAGAGAGAGAGAGAGAGAGAGAGAGAGAGAGAGAGGGAGAGAGAGAGAATTAAAAGAGAATGGAGTAACAGAGTGAGAGACAAAGAGCATAAATTGGAAAGCTAGAACAAGAAGAATCAGATACATAAACAAACATATACACGCAAGACATACTTTAAAGTAGCAAAAACGCAACAACAACAAGCGCATGGCAGAAAGGACACACAGTCAAAGACTGGGGTGACTGCGGTACACTCGAATCCAAGAGGCAACCAAACAAACTCAATCTTCGGCTAGGAAGTCAAGCAGTGGAAAAGGTAAAGAGGTTCTGACTGAACAAGGGGCAACATTTATGAACGAAGTGACCCACTAAGCAGAGTGGAGTTGATATGCAGGTGCAAACCGGACTGTACGGTGACCGGGTGACGAATTCCTTGTGGTCCAGGTTCACGCCCGGGGTAGGCAAAAAAGCCACATTTCCCCCAGATTTACGGTATTTATCATGGAATCAAGGTCAAAGGGTTGCGATATCCACAATACCGAGCCTAATGGTTAACAACTCATGGCTTCTGGATACTTAAAAAAAAAAAAAAAAAAGATATGCAGGTAAGCGTCTCATCAAGCCACATTTAGCATGGAATTTTTTCGACTAGTGTGGGCAAGTGAAGGCAATATTCTCACCTAGTTTGGGCAAGTGCACGCAATATTCTCACCTAGTGTGGGTCGGAGTTCGTTCAACAATGGATGAACACACATGCAAGCCATTTACTTGAGAACTGCCTGTTAGATGGCAATGATTTTTTTGCATGCTGCCTTAGAATATCTATGACGTTCAGGAATTTTGTTGACTAAAAATAAATGCCAGATGTAGTTTTGTTTTCTTCTTTACGATTGTTGTTCTCACTGCAGGTTTCAATCCGTTGATGATGATGATGATGGGTGGAATGGATAGCTCCATGTTTCCTTTGTTGATGCTGATGAACAGTCAGAACCAACAGCAGCCACCACCAGACCCTGCGGCAGGAGGAGGCATGGGCGGTGGCGGCGCCTATTAAACCAGCCCATCCTCGCTTACAAACATCGAGACACACATACTCACACACATACACCTTCTCTCTTAAACACACACGATAATCTTCAAACAATGATACGACAGGCAGACTGGAATGACTGGAGGACAAGAGTTCAATTTCTCAACACCAGACTTCACCTGTGACATCTGCATGTGACATCACGTCTGGTCACCGACAAGCCTAACTCCAGCTGTTTATGCCTGGAGTACCACAGATTTGCATACGGGGGGTGTGCGTGTTTGATTGTGTGTGTGGCGGGAGGCATTCTTGTTCCTCGTCTGTTGAATCTCGAACTAGTTCAACATGGCATTGGCTGTCTTTACATGCAGGTCTTCATATTAAAGTCACGGTATTTGTCAACGATTGTATCTAAGTGGGTAAAATAGATGCATACATACCAGAAAGTGGACTGCATTCAGAATGAGTCAACAATCACTGAATGTATTTCTTTCTTTCATTGCTGTAATATGAAATGTATGACACATAAATATTACGCTCTTCTCAATGATATTTGAATATGTATTTGGATGAGGTGCGGTGCGTTTGATTTGCTTGTAAGTGTGTTTTATGTCAGTATTTAGTAACAAGTTTGCCTTCCCTGTCTGCTTCGGCCTCACAAAACATTAACTGTTCTGCATAAACTGTTCAAAAACGCCGACTCTCTCATGTTCCCTCTCCTACTCTCTTACTGTCTCTCTCTCTCTCTCTCTCTCTCTCTCTCTCTCTCTCTCTCTCTCTCTCTCTCTCTCTCTCTCTCTGTTTTTCTATTTCTCTCCTCTTCTCGCTCGCACACTTTCCTAGAAGATCTTGCTGCATCACTCTACAGTCCGACGACCATTCAGTTCTAATTGTTTGTTTACAGAAATGATATTACTTAGTATTGCTCATGGTATTAGATCAGTGGTTTTCAACCTTTATTATACGCAGCCCCCCCCCCCCTACCCCAACCCGAATGAATGGCAAGGACCCCACCCATCCCCCAAACTAATACAAATGTGATTTAAAAAAACAGGACAAAAATAAAAATCCGAAGCTCTGGTAACAACAATTTTGAGAAAAAACATCCATATAAAGCAAAATGTCAAATAACGTTACGTCCTTGCTTTGTGTGATTTAAATATAGTTTAAAAGTTGTTTTTATTTATAATTAAACTGAAAAAAGAGTTAATAACCACAAATACAATGTCACAATTGCTTGATGCTCCCTAAAACCCTCCTAGCGCCTTTACACACACCTTTGTTTTCATTCGGAAACCGCCCTTGGGATAAGAACCACTGCTGCCACCTGTCGAGCTTGACCCAGTGTAGAATAAATATATGTTGTTACCATCACTCATACTTATCACGAAGGTATGGGAAATCATTCAGAATAGAAGTTGTTTTGAAAGAGGCTATGGCATGCGTTATGAGTTATGAGTTAGATTATCTTCACAGCACTCCGGACACATCCATAGGCGCTCAGATTCCCCTCTCAACATTTTCATCAGCGTTGAGCGTTGGCCAACTTTGATATAGTCAATAAATGGAAACAGTCGACATGTCAACAACACTGCACAAAAACATTTAGCTTTATCGTAAACAATCGATGCATATCCCACAACCTCTTTCTCTGTCCTGGCTAGACACTCTCTCACCATTGTTCATACACTCTCTTCCGCAATTTATTTTGGCCCCCAACTTAAAATTTTTTACCAGAAATAATCTTAGAACCGGTGTAAAGTTGATCGCATCACTTATCGAATGCTGATTGATCATACAAATATAAGAGCGTGACGCGACTCTGGTGTCAAATGAGTGCTTGACTAAACTTGACTTGACGTGACGTGACTTGACTAGACTTGACCTGACGTGATTTGACTTGAGTATACTTGACTTGACGTGACTTGACTTGACTTGATGTGACTTGGCTTGACTTGACTTAACTCCTATAGTTGATCCGGCTAGTTTTCAACCTTTTTTTCCAGGTGGTGCCCCCCTCCCCCTTCCCTACCTTGAGTAGTATATATAATAACCCACTCCACGCCGCCCCCCCACTTTGAGTATATATAATAACCAGCTCCACGCCTCTCCCCTTGAGTATATATAATAACCCACTCCACGCCTCCCCCTTGAGTAGTATATATAATAACCAGCTCCACGCCTCCCCCTTGAGTAGTATATATAATAACCCACTCCACGCCTCCCCCCCCCCACTTTGAGTATATATAATAACCCACTCCACGCCTCTCCCCTTGAGTAGTATATATAATAACCCACTCCACGCCCCATCCCCCTTTGAGTATATATAATAATCCACCTCTAAAACATATCTTGGTGTTGTCCGCCTACACGAGTTACAATTAAGTAATTAAACGAATAAATGTCCGAAACGACGCAGAAACTGGTAATTGTCAGAAACGTCAGTAGCAGACGCCAGTTGCAGGAAACATACATGCATAATTTTAACCCACTTTCTAGGTCGAAAATGTAGACAAAAAAGTACCAAAAATGTCACCGCCTGTCATCAACGTGATATAATTCATGTGTAAATGTCACCATCTAAAGTCACGACATTGACATTAGTAATCACCACGTGACGTGTGCAACATCAAGTAAGTGTTGCCATAAATCTAGTCACCTGTCTAGAACATTTTCAACACTTCCTGGTGAGACAGGTCACGAAGTTCCATAAATATTTTCAAGAGAGGCGACGATGTAAGACAAGCTGTGCGAAAATAAATCTTGGGAATGTTTACCAAGACATGGAGTAACGTGGACTTGTCATTTGACGGGAACTTCGTCACGTCTGCCAGAAACACAGTTTAGACTGCATAGTTTGGGAGCTGCAGAAGTAGCAGTAGTGTAGTTGTTGTGTCAGGATTGGCACAGATTGCATAGTTTAGGGGCTGCAGATAGCAGTACATGTAGTTGTTGTGTCAGGAGGGTATGTAGCCAAAGAAGAGTGGACATGATCATAGTGCCAGTTGCAACCTAATGAAAAGTCCGTCTATGTCATCCAGCCAGTGTTGAATATCTCCCAGAGCCTTTGTTTCCCGCTCGCTGAATTAGCCAGTCACTGTATGGATACTTGATCTGTTCTATTGCACTGTCTCACTTCATCCCAGAAACGTTCACCACTTTTATCATATCGTAGCTCCAAGCAGCAGCCTATCTATCATCTGCTCATTACCCTTCACACGCGAATATCCTGGACAGAAAATCCTTGACTTGCTCGTGGTCAAAGCCATAAGATATGTAAAGTAAGCTGACTCGTTTGTAGTTTTGTTTATTGCTTTACTACTGGCTGTCCTGGGAAAATAAAGACAGCCGGCGTAATGCTGACCACATTACCCACAGAGTGTTGATGGTCTGTAAAAATATGGGACGCTCTGCCCATATGCCTGATGCGCCGAAAGGCGTGAAAAGGGATCTTTACTTTACTTACTTACTGTTTAAGTGCCTTAAATGTTTATATATACATATATATATATATATATATATAAATCTGACTTCATATGGTCTATAAATCTCTCTATTTGATTTGTAGTCTTTTCCTTCTCTCTCTAGTATTTCCTTTTATAATTTACTTAATTCGCTTCTGCTGGCGTCAGAGTTTCCTGGTGATTGTAGTCAGTTGTTTAGTGTTTCCTGGTGATGGTAGTCAGTGATTTAGTGTTTCCTGGTGATTGTAGTCAGTGATTTAGTGTTTCCTGGTGATTGTAGTCAGTTATTTAGTAACAACAGCAACCCTCCCTATCTCATGGCCTCTTGTCTCCCCCCTGCTGACGTCATCTCCACTTCCTGCGCTTCATTACCCACATAATCCATGCGTGTCCACGCAGACGTCTGTGGGCAAGTTTCATTTACCGAACAAATGTTTCATGGTAAATTTAGAATCAACATCACAGCACTCGAGACATTATCACAAACTATCCATCTCCATCTTTAGCAGCAAGCAAAGAGTTTCAGTTCCGATAACAGCAGTAACCCAACTGTACATTCTTCTCGCCTAACTCTTGAATGTTGAGCGTCGGCCAGATCCCCCGGTACGTTTTCGCAGCGCCATTCTCCCCAGACCGTAAGGATCTATTTGTGCCTCCGATATGTTTACTCACTTCTAAACGACTCTTACAACACCTAGCTTGTCAAGCAACAGTTCCCGACTAAGTTATGTAGAACCAGCCAGTCTATCTGCCTCTTTATTTGCCAGCACACCGACATAACGTGGAGATAATATCCGAAGGACGCTAACTACCAGGAAGCTCCAAGGCAACGCTTGTCACTCTGCACAATGCATACATGTCTCCACTGTTCCCATCAAGCTCATCAACAAATCAGTTACACATAAGAAATGTGTGTACAGCTCGTAGTTACAGATAATAAGGTGAAGAAAAAAAAAACACCTGACAGAGATAGGTAAACGAATTTATTTGCTGTGATCAAGATGACAAACAGATACAAACTCATTCGGCTAATAACTAACAACAGTATAATATAAGATGAACTCTCTCGTAGATGAACATATGTTAACACATAATTTATGTAAAGATCGTAAAACAGTATAATCACGAAAATATATCAACAAGATATGAGACAAGTTAGAAGGAATTCGACAACTGGGACACTCATTAGGTCGAGAATGAATGAAATACACGGCTTGATTCTAATGCGATGCATTTGTACTCTCCTGTTGACCACTTAAAAACATTTAAAATGGCACTAACTACTAGATACAAAGTATTTGAATTCAGCGGTCACTGTTGATTGCGTCCTGTCGTAGCCAACATCGAGTACTTTGTGGCCTTCTTGCAGGCCCTTGGTGGGTTCTTTCTGGTCAGTTGAACAGATCTTGAGGTCATCGTGTTAGAAACTGGAATTCGAGGGCGTGCTTGATCCTGCACGTGCGATACACCTGGCAAGAGAAGATGACACAGGTTCAGCTACTGGCCTGTAAAGACACGATTTATATAAACAAATCAATAATTCACGTAAGAGAGATGTCCACAGGGTCGGCAGCTCTGATAAACCAGATTTCAAACAGAAGTTTCAGCCCCTCACATTCTGCATGTCTTCAATACAATACCAAGTGGTTAGTGAGCATGTCTGTCGGCCTATGGATAATAAGTTTTAATCCAAGTTAACTTTGTTGAACTGAAAAGGATACTGAGGTCCACAGAGCCTTTAATGGTGACCAGGAAACCCTTCAAGAAGTAACAACAGCCTGCGTGATACTGGCCTCATATCCAGCGAGTGCCGTTTGGCCAAAACAACTAGTGTGTGACACCATGTCCAATTGGTCTCATCGCTTTGACATGGGTCTATAACTGACAGTGTGCAGGGAAACACGGGCTGACTGAAGAGATGGAACATGTACTGACTGAAGGGATGGAACATGGACTGACTGATGAGATGGAACATGGACTGACTGAAGAGATGGAACATGGACTGACTGAAGAGATGGAACATGGACTAACTGAAGTGATGGAACATGGACTGACTGAAGAGATGGAACATGGACTGACTGAAGTGATGGAACATGGACTGACTGAAGAGATGGAACATGTACTGACTGAAGAGATGGAACATGTACTGACCGAAGAGATGGAACATGTACTGACTGAAGAGATGGAACATGTACTGACTGAAGAGATGGAACATGTACTGTCTAAGGATAAGGAACATGGACTTACTGAAGAGATTGAACATGTACTGACTGAAGTGATAGAACATGGACTGATTGAAGAGATGGAACATGTACTGACTGAAGAGATAGAACATGGACTGACTGAAGTGATGGAACATGTACTGACTGAAGTGATAGAACATGGACTGACTCAAGAGATGGAACATGTGCTGACTGAAGAGATGGAACATGGACTGACTGAAGTGATAGAACATGTGCTGACTGAAGTGATAGAACATGTACTGACTGAAGAGATGGAACATGGACTGACTGAAGTGATAGAACATGTACTGACTGAAGTGATAGTACATGTACGGACTGAAGAGACGGAACACGTACTGACTGAAGTGGTGGAACATGGGCTGACTGAATATGCGGAACATGTACTGACAGAATATACGGAACATGAACTGATTGAAGAAATAGAACATATAGTGACTGAAGTGATGGAGCGAGTACTGACTGAAGTGATGGGACATGTACTGACTGAAGAGATGGAATATGTGCTGACTGAAGAGATAGAACATTTACTGACTGAAGTGAAGGAACATGTACGGACTTAAGAGATTGGACATGTACTGACTAAAGAGATGGAACATGGGCTTACTGAAGACACGGAACATGCACTGACTGAATATAAGGAACACGTACTGACCGAAGTGGTGGAACATGTACTGACAGAATATACAGAACATGTACTGACTGAAGTGATAAAACATGTACTGACAGAATATACGGAACATGTACTGACAGAATATACGGAACATGTACTGCCTGAAGTGATGGAACATATACTGACTGAATATACGAAACATGTACTGACTGAATTGGGGGAACATGGGCTGACTGAATTTACGGAACATGTACTGACTGAAGAGATGGAACATGTACTGACTGAATATAGGGAACATGTACTGACTGAATTGGTGGAACATGGGCTGACTGAATATACGGAACATGTACTGACTGAAGAGATGGAACACGTACTGACTGAAGTGATGGGACATGTACTGACTGAAGAGATGGAATATGTACTGACTGAAGAGATAGAACATTTACTGACTGAAGTGAAGGAACATGTACGGACTTGAGAGATTGGAAATGTACTGAATAAAGAGATGGTATATGGGCACACAGATTCTCACTTTGACAACTTTGAGCTTTATGGTGTGTTAACAGGGCGTGCTGGTTCATCGGCTTTAGACTCCGACACTAGGCTCTGGTTGTTCTCCCACTCCTGGACTTTGGTACTGATCCAGTTTTTTTTTTAGTTTTGCGTGCATAATTTGTTTCACAGATCTTGCTTATTAGTAAGCAGACTGTTGGTTCTTTGCCTGTCAGTAGATAAGCTCCGACTGTCAAGGAAACAACCCTAATCAGTCGCCTCCTACGTCATGTTTGTTAGTAGGCAGTGGGTCTTTTCTCTGTTCTCTAAAATAGAGACCCAGAATCCAGACAGGAAAAACTGACAAGCGAGACTTAGAGACATACCACAAATGTTTTTCATACTGAACAGGTCATGAGGTAGACGATGACCCAGGCATCTGCTCCATATCTCTGGTAGGACTTCCCCGAAACGGGACTGGAGTTGGCCGGTCAGATGCCTGATGACAGCCAGGTCCAACCACACGAAGCAGGCCACCATGGCAAGAAGCACCAGATAGATGTTCGACTGGATCAACTGCCGCAAGATTGCGATTTCTGGCAGTCGCAGCAGTGCAAGTATTCGAAACGTTAGTCGTACCTCAATGATGAAGAAAGGTGGGGGAAGAGGGGTGGGGGCATTAGATGGTCTGCAGTATATGTATTTCTGTATGATAATCTTTATAAAGGATCTCGTATCGACGCAGTGGGTATTGGATTGAATCTCTTCTGTGTGAAAACATCTAAAGCCCACTGGGGACATACTGCCCAACCAGGCCGAGTCGCAGCCAGTCTCAGCTATGGTCAACCTTGACCTGACTACATCCAGGAACGTCTCTCCCCAGATGTGCTATCCCAGCACTAGCCAGTCTCAGCTATGGTCAACATTGACCTGACTACATCCAAGTACGTCTCTCCCCAGGTGTGCTAACCCAGCACTAGCCAGTCTCAGCTATAGTCAACATTGACCTGACTACATCCAGTAACGTCTCTCCCCAGGTGTGCCATCCCAGCACTAGCCAGTCTCAGCTATGGTCAACATTGACCTGACTACATCCAAGTACGTCTCTCCCCAGGTGTGCTATCCCAGCACTAGCCAGTCTCAGCTATGGTCAACATTGACCTGACTACATCCAAGTACGTCTCTCCCCAGGTGTGCCATCCCAGCACTAGCCAGTCTCAGCTATAGTCAACACTGACCCGACTACATCCAAGTACGTCTCTCCCCAGGTGTGCTATCCCAGCACTAGCCAGTCTCAGCTATGGTCAACATTGACCCGACTACATCCAAGTACGTCTCTCCCCAGGTGTGCTATCCCAGCACTAGCCAGTCTCAGCTATGGTCAACATTGACCTGACTACATCCAAGTACGTCTCTCCCCAGGTGTGCTATCCCAGCACTAGCCAGTCTCAGCTATAGTCAACACTGACCTGACTACATCCAAGTACGTCTCTCCCCAGGTGTGCTATCCCAGCACTAGCCAGTCTCAGCTATGGTCAACACTGACCTGACTACATCCAAGTACGTCTCTCCCCAGGTGTGCTATCCCAGCACTAGCCAGTCTCAGCTATAGTCAACACTGACCTGACTACATCCAAGTACGTCTCTCCCCAGGTGTGCTATCCCAGCACTAGCCAGTCTCAGCTATAGACAACCTTGACCTGACTACATCCAAGTACGTCTCTCCCCAGGTGTGCTATCCCAGCACTAGCCAGTCTCAGCTATAGACAACCTTGACCTGTCTACATCCAAGTTTGTCTCTCCCCAGGTGTGCTATCCCAGTGCCAATCCTGGGCGTGTCGCCGGTTGAGATAGTTTACCTGGACGTGGTCTTCTCTGTAGTACCTGGCTCTCTCTATAAAATTCACAAGCACTACACAACAGTTGCATCACTGGTATAAATATGCATGGACAAACAGCCAGCCAGCCAGATAGATAGATAGATAGATAGATAGATAGATAGATAGATAGATAGATAGATAGATAGATAGATAGATAGATAGATAGATAGATAGATAGATAGATAGATAGATAGATAGATAGATAGATAGATAGATAGATAGAACAAGCTTAATTTTCAAAGTGTTAAGAATTGGGCACGCAGGCCTATCTAACATTCTACCCTTCCACTCCGCTCCTTGCATACTGTTATTCATTTGTACTTCATGCCATATTCGCATATTTTTTTCCTTCGCCACCGGTACTGCTCCCAAATCAACACAAGGCTGATCCTCTTGGAAACAGCTCAGGTGTCCTGGGGCAATCTTCTGGGCGGACAGGTTTAGACTCTTTTTTCTTGTTTGTCTCTACTCCTGGAATGCCTAGCAGCTTCAGGACACGAAGAGATCTCTGCAAGTAGCCCTTCTGTTCGATTCTAATAAAGTACTTTTTAAGTATCTTCGATATTACTGCTGTCCACCTGTGTGGTTGACCTCTGCCTCTGTAACGGCTGCATCTGTATTCACTAATTACAAATGCGCAAAGGGCAAGATGTGGCCATCTTTTTTTAAGCATACTTTAACACAACCACACGCCACCTAATGATTGGTCTCATACATAATTTAATTAAATGTAATTGAAGCCTCTGTCCTCCCCCACACCCCTCCCCACCCCCTCTTTGTCCCCAAGGCTCAAGAGAGAACTTACTTGTTTTAAGGACAACCAGAGTGCCAATATGTGAGTTAGAACAGTGATGAGAACGGTCCCCGGTTTGTGCAAGACAGAGACCAGATCGTTCCTCCATGTATGTAGTTTTTCCACGGCTGTTGCTCCGACCCGGCGGGAGAGCTGGCCAATCACCTGAGTCTTCATGATGCAGTGACTTTAGTCAGTGGCTGGGGCTGGGAGCAGTAAAGTTAGAGCTTAACACAGGGGCAGGTCATGGAAAGGGGTTACAGACAGACGGGAGACATATAGGAGCAAACCATGGGAAGGGGTTACAGACAGACGGGAGACATAAAGGGGCAGGCCATGGAAAGGGGTTACAGATAGACGGGAGACATATAGGAGCAAACCATGGGAAGGGGGTACAGACAGACGGGAGACAAACAGGACAGACCATGGGAAGGAGATACAGCCAGACAGGAGACATATAGGAGCAGACCATGGGAGGGAGATACAGCCAGACGGGAGACATATAGGAGCAGACCATGGGAGGGAGATACAGCCAGACGGGAGACATATAGGAGCAGACCATAGGAAGGGAGATACAGACAGACGGGAGATATATAGGAGCAGACCATAGGAAGGGGGTACAGACAGACGGGAGACAAACAGGACAGACCATGGGAAGGAGATACAGCCAGACGGGAGACATATAGGGGCAGGCCATGTGAGGGAGATACAGACAGACGGGAGACATACAGAACAGACCACAGGAAGGAGATACAGACAGACGGGAGATATATAGGAGCAGACCATGGGAAGGAGATACGGACAGACGGGAGACATACAGAACGAACCATAGGAAGGAGATACAGACAGACGGGAGACATATAAGAGCAAAACAAGGGAAGGAGATACAGACAGACTGGAGACGTACAGGGCAGACCATGGGAAGGAGATACAGATGGCAGAAACACGACATACAGAATAGGAGTAATGAATAGGTAAAAGTAAGGAAAATAAACAATAACATGAGAAGAAAAAAAAATTACAAATCATAAGTGCCATAATAGAAAGCTCTGATCGGCTCAGCATCCCAATAAATTGTTGTGGGGTTGAAATAAATTACGGGTACGGGGGGGGGGGGGGGGGGGGAAAGGGGGGGGGGGAGGGGGGAGTGGTGTAACCATATGTTTGTAATGGAACTGAGAAGCAGCCTTTAACCATTGATAATAATTTTCTGTAACAGTCTTTGTTTATATATTTCATAATATTTCATTTAGAGTATTACATTTATAAATTAATAATAATACCACAACAGTTTTCAATGACAAACAAATATAATAGTATACTTGCCAATGTTACAAACCCCCGTTAAACCAATAGCTGATTTCAGTGAGCTAAAGTGCGCTTTTAAAAATCAGTGACCTACTTGAAAACAGCGTCAAAAAGGCAGCCCTGCACGAACATCTTCCTGTCCTAGGAGTTTCTAAGGACTGTGTTTCTTCCCAGAGGAACAAGTATTACGTCACTGTTATTGACAACAACATATGATGACGTCATCATAATTAAGTTCCTTGCCGACTGGAGGGACGAAAATGCCTCTCTACAATCAGCGACCTGAAAGACCGTGCATCAGATTGTGTGTTGATTCCAGTCTTATTTTCTCAAATTCCCCTGTAACCCTACAGGACCACAGTTGAAAGATAGTGGCAAATAAGAAAGTTGCCGTTTCCGCAGATGACAATGAAGTAAATGTTTTAGGACAGCGTTGCCGAATAAATGAATTGAACCATTTAATGGCCTTCTGTGTGCCTATTTTAGCACAGCATTGAAGGCGATCTGGGTCTGT